>SOZL01000434.1:73830-115838 GCA_009733165.1 Naja naja | reverse complement strand
AAGAAAGAGGGAGAGAGGAGAAAGTAAATAAGATAAATTATAGAGGATAGATAACTACATGGAAGGAGGGAAGGAGAGAGGGAGAAAAAAGGAGAAGACGGAAGGACATAAACCTGGCTTCAGAAGACTTGAGCAGCCCAGCAAATAGGGCTGGACTGCAAGGGATCTCGGAAGTCATAGTCAATCCCCTGCTACAGCAGCAGATCCTTACAGAATCAAAGATAACAGGGTTAATAGGTTGTGTGTGTGTGTGTGGGTATGTGTGTGTGTGTTTGTGTGGGCTGTCAAAGCACCAAAAACAGGTCAAGTAGCTCTGTGGAGGTCAGTCATGAATTAG
The DNA here is from genome assembly GCA_009733165.1 of Naja naja. Lineage (NCBI taxonomy): Eukaryota > Metazoa > Chordata > Lepidosauria > Squamata > Elapidae > Naja > Naja naja. Next base: position 115,501 of record SOZL01000434.1, on the reverse strand, counting down.
AACACTTGCTAAGCAACTGGCCATAAAGCGAGGACCTGGCATTAAGCGAGACCACATACATTTGGTTTGCCAGTCACATGGCACCTGGCCATGCCCACCCATCACATGACCAGCTAGCCACGCCCAGTCAGCAAGCTACCCCAGTCACATGATCACAAGCCACACCCACAAATTTGGCCAAGCCCACAGAACCAGTTGTTAAGAAATGTGAATCCCACCCTGCTGGAGAGGCCATAGACCCTGAAGACTCACAGTGGACAGAATGATATGCCGCCCCATCTCCGAGGACTCGGAGTGGCTCACAACTAAAACCAATCCACAACAATAAATTAATTTAAAACAATATTAAACAATCACAAGTCTAATTTAAATTTAAACCCCAATATACCATTTAAAATTTGACTCCCCACCCCAGGAGATCAGCACAGCCCAGCCTGTTCGAATAACCAAGTTTTCAGGTCGTGGTGGAAGGTGCGAAGGTCAGGGGTCAGGCGGAGCCCAGGGGTAGTTGATTCCATGGGCAGGAACAGCCACAGGAGGCCCATCCCCGGGCACCGCTAACCGGCATTGACTCGCCGACGGCACCCTGAGAAGCCCCTGTCTGTGTGCTCAAACAGGGCGGTTGGTACTCGATATCGGCAGGAGACGCTCCCTCAAATATCCCGGACCCATGCCTCGTAGGACTTTGAATGTTAATACTAAAACCTTGAATCTCACCTGGAGGGCAACCGGCAGCCAATGCAGGTCGCGCAGGAGGGGTGTAACATGGGAGTCTTGGGAGACCCCATCACCACTGCGGCGCATTCTGTACCAGCTGCAATCTCTGGATGACATGCAAGGGCAGCCCTAAATAGAGAGCGATGCAGTAGTCGAGTCAGGAGTCACAAGAGCATAAGTGACTGTGCGCAGGGCATCTCGGTCCAGAAACGGGCATAGCTGGTGAAGCAGCCAGACCTGGGCACAGGCTCCCTGGCCACGGCTCCCACCTGCTCCTCTAACTTGAGCCGTAAATCCAGGAGGACCCCCAGGTTCCGAGCCCTTTCTATAGGGGGCAACACCTCTCCCCATGACCAATGGTGGAATCTCTTGGCTGGACCGAGATGCGGTATGCACAGCCACTCAGTCTTGGCGGGTTGAGTCGGAAGCATGTTTCCATCCATCCAGGTCCGTACCGCATCCAGACACGGGATATCACAGAGAGGGCAACACTGACGTGGTTTGGGGTGGAGATGTAAAGCTGGCTATCATCAGCATACTGATGATACCTCACCCAAAACCCGGATGATCTGCCCAACAGCTTCATATAGATGTTGAACAAGAGGGGCGAGAGGACCGACCCCTGGTGGATCCCACAAGTGAGAGCCCTCAGAGTTGACCTCTGCCCCCCGCCAACACGATTGTGAGCACCCGAGAGATAGTAGGAGAACCACTGCAAAACAGTGCCCCCACTCCCAATCCCTGAGCGCCGCAACAGGATACCATGGTTGATGGTATCGAAAGCTGCTGAGAGGTCTAACAGGACCAGGACAGAGGAAAAACCCCATCCCGAGCCCTCCAGCGATCATCCATCAGTGCGACCAATGCCATCTCCGTGCTAAACCCGGTCGTAGAAGCCTGATTGGTAAGGCTCTAGGTAGTCGCTTCATCCAGGAAGAGTGGAAACTGCTGAGCCACCACACTCTCAACAACCTTCGCCAAAAGCGAAGGTTGGAGACCAGACAGAAGTCCAGGGCAGGCTTCTTCAGGAGGGGTCTCACCACCTCCTCTTTCAAGGCAGCAGGAACATCCCTTCCTTAACAACGAAGCGTTGACCGCTGCCCGAGCCAGCCGCAGGTGACCTCCCTGAGGCGTACACCAACCAGGAAGGGCATGGGTCCAATAAACATGTGGTGGAACTCAGTCGTCGCATTAATCCTGTCACTTCATCCTCAGAAGCGGGATCAAACTCAGCCCAGATCACATTGGCCAGACTACTTGCAGCCCTTCATCAGACCACTGCAAGCAAGAGTTCAACCGGCCCGAATCCGAGCAATCTTATCCGACAGATATTGACCAAACTCCTCAGCCCTACCCCTCAGTGGGTCCACCGCCTCCCCTGGACATAGGAGAGAATGGGTGACCCTAAACAGGGCGGCTGCTGGCGGTTATCTGTGGACGCTATGAGGCGGAGAGATAAGACTTCTCGCTGCTCCCACAGCTACCAGGTAAGTCCTAATATAGGCTCTTAGCTGGGCTCGGTTGGAGTCGGACCGGGTGGACCTCCATCTGCTCTCTAAGCCCCTCCGACGGCACTTCATCTCCCGGAGCTCCTCAGTATGCCAGGGAGCTGACCGGGATCCACATCGAATGAGGGGACGCATGGGGACAACTCTGTTGAGGGCTCCCGCAGCAGCCTGTTGCCAGGCTGCCATCAGGTCCTTGACAGAGTTGTGGCTAAGGGAAGTGGGAAAAAACCCCAGTTCCGTCTGGAACCTCTCAGGGTCCATCAGACCCGGGGCGGAACCATCTAGGTGGCTCCTTATCCCAGCGGTGTGGGGTGGATTGTTGGAAGACCAGCTGTAGGAGATAATGATCTGACCATGGTACAGGTAGGGCAATAACATTACCCTCCCCCAGACCATTACGCCACTGTTCCGAGACAAAAACTAGGTCAAGCGTGTTACCCCCTCATGAATCGGGCCTTGAATCAACTGGGTCAGGCCCATGGCCATCATGGAGGCCATGAACTCCTGGGCCAAACTCGCAGCCCCAGGGAGGGCAAGTTGAAATCACCCAGGACCATAAGCCCTGGGAATTCCACGCCACCCCTGAAAGGATGTCGAGCAAGCCCAGGCAGGGCCATCACTACATAGCTGGGGGAGAGGTATGTAAGCAGCAAGGCCACCGACCTCCAGGCGTAAGGGCCTTGGTGGTGCAGGCTGTTAATAGCCTAGCACTTAGCTCCAGCTGCCTGTAATTATTGCAGGCTCGAATCCCACCAGGCTCAAGGTTGACTCAGCCTTCCATCCTCTCGGGGTAGGTAAAGTGAGGACCCAAGATTGTTGGGGGCAATAAGCTGACTTTGTAAAAATGCCGCTTAGTAATAAGCAGGCATATACAATGGAAGGAAGGCTATTGCTGAGCGCATTGGGTTGTAGCCCAAAAATTGTAAGCTGCCCTGAGTCTCTGGAGAAGGGCGGGATATAAATATGAATAAAATAAATAAATAAATAAATAAATAGGCCCCCACCTCAGGAGAAGGGATTCACACCCACCTATCTCAGGAACAGTGACCTCCCTTGGAATCAGGGTCTCCCAAATAATAACTGCCACCCCGCCACCCCTCCCCTGGGCTCGTGACTGGTGCAACATCCGAAAACCTCGGGGGCATAAATCAACCAGAGGGACTCCCCCCTCTGGCCCCAGCCAGGTCTCGGTGATGCAGGCCAGGTCCGCAGCCTCCTCCTCTCTCGTCTCACAGAGGAGGGGAGCCTTATTAGCCACGGACCTGGCATTAAGGTACACCAGTCGGAGCCCAGGGGTCCCAGTTCCTGAAACCCCAGGGGCTCGGGAGGAGGCAGAAGGGTCAGAGTGCGCCACCGCTCGAAGATAGCGGGGATGCTCTCCCTGCACATGATATGCCCCTGTGCCTTGCCATCCCCTGCCAATCCCCACCACCCTGGAGATCGCGATTCCTGCCCCATTGCCTGGGGCCCGCCAGCCCCTCCCTGCCCTGCCCGCACGATTCGGCACCGGGCTGCGCTGTAACTCCTCGTAAACATTACCCCCCTAGCCTTCTTAAAAAGCCATCTAAGAATTTAACTAATGAGGTCCTGGTCACCTCTTTTCCCCTTTTCCAGAAACCCGAACCCTACCCTTCACCATGCTGTGCCATCTCTCGAGTTCCATAATCCATCCTCGAGATAGGCCAATGACAATTCAGCAGGCCAAACCCAGGAGAGAGGGAACTCCCGTATGGCCCGCAACTCCATTACCATATAGGTCCAAATAACTGAGGTGTACATACAAGGGGGGGAGCAGTCTATAGATGGAAAAAGAATAATGTCCGGATAATAAAGCAGTTCAGTCCTGAATATGGTCAGCTAGGTCGTCCGTGGTCCAAGTCCAGGTTACCCTCTCATGGCAACCCTAAGGGCCGATGGTCAGGGCCTCCACAAGGACTAAGCCCCGTGCTCTCACCGCGGGCACCTCCAAGCCAAACCATCAGGAAGATGACTAAGTGATGTTACAGCCGGCTCAAGAAAGAGGGAGTGCACCCCCCACACTGCTCTCTCACCCCAGTGGGGGGGCACAACAAGATCCTTCAGCCGAGAACAGAGTTAAAGGGGATATAAACAGCCCTGGCAGTCATCAAACCTAAACCTCACAATGGCCAAACAGCACATCTGTGGGCTCCAGCTTGATGTTCATGGTCTTAAACCGGTGGCTGTAGTACCCCGAGTCCAAGTACAGATGGAACACAAAAGCCCATAGATGGAACAACCAACAGGGATAAAAAACAGCGTGATCAGCGAGGCCAGGGGTAAGGCAGCAGGCAACTGCACTCCAACGATAGTATGCCCGCAGAAAGGCCAGCACCAGCATCGACCACAGGACCGTGGGACCACCTCCACTCTCCATCCCCAGGCCCAAACATAGCTGCCCGCTGGCCCAACGACCTTCCGCCATCGTCAACCATCGCCGCCGCAGCCCCCGCCATCACCATCGGCATCCAGGGACGTACCACTGTCATCGACGTTATAACCGCCAGCACCGCCGCCGATGGCCGCCGCCAGCATGAACCTGGCTGAAAGTCAGCCGCCTCCCGATGCGCTGAGTCACGCCAGCATTCCCGGGCCTGGAGGTCTGGAGGGAAAGCATCGCTGGCTTCGCCACGCCCACTCCTCCTTGTGTACCCAGCAAGGCACGGGCAGAGTGACATCTCCGCGCCCCAGACAGTCTGCAGCAGGATTTGGGTGGGGGTTGTTAACATCCCCCATAGCTCCCTCAGACAGAAGACCTCAATCCCGCGGGACATTAGGAATGGGCAGCCATCTTACCCGAAAGCATGCTCTTACCCGAAGCATGGAGGATTCCTGGAATCTTGGACAGAGGAGGATTGAAGTGAAGGGAATAAAGCTAATTGGGGGCTGCTTTAAAAGAAAAAATCTATTCCAGAATGTCATCATCTTTGAAGAATTAAAAATGCTATTCAAAGACTATAAAGAAGAGGCACAATTGATAGAAATGGAGATCCTGAAATATAGAAAACTACAGGAAGCACTGGTTGAACAAGAAGGGCGGGACCGAAGAAGACAAGAAGAAGCCATTTTAACGATCAAATAACTTAAGTGTGGTAAAGAAAAAGGGAAGGAAAAGGGGAAAAGAGGAAGGAGAGAGTTAAAAATCTAAGACTTGAGGCAACAACCAAAAAAAATATAATCTGAAAGATAATTACAATATTATAAGGAGTCAAAAGGTAGGGCAGCAGAAGGGAGAACTGGATAGAAAACGGAATAAAAAGGGAAGGGAGAAGAAGGGGTTTGAAAGAGAGGAATTTGTAAAAATTGATTCAAGATGTGTAACAGCATGGAAAGTATACAAAATTTAAAGGGTTTATTTATTTAATTGGACATCGAGATAATGGTTAATCTAATATAAAGATAGGATTCTGCAAGGGCACGTGAGATAAATATGGTTATATTAGAAAGAAACTAGAAATGTTTTAGATGATTACGTTGATGTGTACTTTTTTATATATAAGTAAATGAGGTAAAGAGGATAAGAGAATAAAGCCTTTAATAATCTAAAAAGAAAATAGGAAAACAAAAAGAAGTACGCAATGTTTTAATATTGCTTTTTGTTGTTGAAATATAGTGATATATATGTTAAATTGTAATAAAATGGAAATATTCTAAATAGAAATGAATGAATAAGATGGATGCTAACATTAAGGGCTGAATTGAATTTGAAAAGAAATAATTACCTTAGTTATTATTGTTATATATATATGCACATTTTTTTTCTTCTCTTCTGTTAAGAATTTAATGGATATTTGTAAAGGAATGTACCAAGCAGAATCTGATTAATAATGGTTAGATGTTATAAAATAGAGGGTAATAGAGGTAACAACAGTAAAGGTGAAATTTAAATGTTAAGTAATAAATGGTTAGAAGAGATAGAGGTGTTATCCTCTAGAGTAGTGATTACAGGGTAAAACTTGTTTTATAAGATAGTATAAAATAGTAAACAAGACAGATAAAAGTGTAATAATATTGACTGGAAAGATATTGAAAATTGGAAAAGGAAATGTAATTAATGAAATGATGGAATGATGAAATAATTGAAATAAGAATATAGAAGCTAGAGAAAGGGAGGAGAAATTATGGAAAATAGTGAAAATTGTTATGACAAATGGAATAGAATATATAAAATGAGTGAGTAATTGAAAGTATATCTGTATAGAGAAGGGGGGTCCGAAAGCCCACTGTTCTCAAAAAAAGAATTTTTATGTTTTGTTTTCTTTATATTTGTCTGTATTTGTTTGCGGGAATGGTTCTGGGCTGATAATATGAATTGCTGTAAGATAAATTAATTTAAAAATATGGAATATTTTGTATATGAAAGTATATAAAAATAATTAATAGATGAGGATGGAGAAGAGGTATAAAGGAGCTTTAACCTACCGGCATATTGTATGTTTTGTCTGTGTATGTTTGTTTAAATAATAAAATATTTGGGGAAAAAAAGAATTCTCTAAAGTTTTTGATTCAGTGGTATACGACAAACTACTCCTAAAACTAAAATCTTATGGTATCTCTGGACACCTGCATAACTGGATAGAAGCATTCCTGTCAAACAGACAACAAATGGTCAAAATTGGGAGCGTCCTATCAAATCCTGTACCTGACAACAGTGGGGTCCCCCAAGGCAATGTTCTAGGACCAACTCTCTTCATACTCTACATAAATGACCTCTGTGATCATATTAACAGCAACTGCGTTCTCTTCGCTGATGATGTAAAGCTATTCAACACCACTGACAATGATGAGCTGTTTTAGAGCTGAGCCAGTGAAGCAGAGCAGTTCAGTCTCTCTTCATGGATTGTCTGAATGAAAGATTGAGAAGCCAACAGTAAGAGAAACTTGAACTGGGATTCCTGCAGAGAGGATGCGTTGGGCTAGATGGTCTCAGGGGCTCTTACAGATTCATAATGGTAAAATTCTGTGATCCTATTTATACACCATACATGCAGGAATTTATTTATGTACACAGCCTTTTAGCACTAGCCATGTTTAACATCCAAAATTGTCTGTCCTGCTATCTATTCTTCCTTCCTGCTGAACAATTAGATTGCCTAAATCTGCAGATATTTTGTAGCACAAGTAGGGTAGGGGATGACCAGACTGAGCCTGAGTGAGGGGGTCAAAGGCATCATTAGTCTTGAGTCCCACCCACAGAAGATCTGGGTGCAGCCCCCCCTTGAGAATTCTGTGGACCCTTGTCTATCGCCTGTTTGCCTTGAGCGTTGGTGGTTCCGATTCTTGTGGACAGCATGAGCCTGGGTTGAACCTTTATGTTCATTTGAACTGCCTGGACTTCATGATTTCCCTGCGCTTGACAAGCAGATTGAGACAATTCCCCTCCTTCTCATTTGGGCTCCTTCTCCAAAGGAACCAAGATTAATGGACCCTATTGGGACCCCATACCTGCCATGGCTGCAGCCTTGGAGACCTGAACCTCTCTTCGCCCTCCTTCCTTCTCCTCCTCTTTCTGGAGGAATAGGCGGCATTCAAGGCCTGGGCCAGAGTCTGAATGAAACTGTATGGAAGGAAGTCATTTGGGATCTGGATCCTGTTCCTTTTCCACTGGGTCTCCACTGGGGCTTTCTGGGTGCATCTTCTGTGGCCTTTGACAGAATGGATGTGCTTGGAAGAAAACAGTGGAAATAATGATTTACAAATTCATCTTCCACAAAGAAATAGGGTTCAAAGCCATCATCCACTGGCCTTTCTTTTCCCAGATAGCCAAAGTTCCAAATACTATGGATATATTTGAGAAGTCTGTGGTTGTTTATTATATACTGTGAAAAATTTGTGTGGATCCAGACTTTCCCTTCAGTGGGTCCTGACAAATCCTCAAATGTTACATGGAAAGGAAGAATTCTGTCCACAACGGAATCTAATTCCATGAAGTGAACAAAGACATGGACTTGTCTCCACTTAGAGAGGGCCTCCCTGAGGGCTGCTGTAGGTCCAGTTGTTGAGAATTGTTGTGATATAACAACACAAATCCCATTCCTGACAAGCATAGGAGTAAAATTCTCATGAACTTCTCTCCATTTTCTGTGGCTGAACCAAAGAGACCAACCAAAGTCCATCTGAAGTGGAGAAGGAGTTGGACAATTGCTGGGTACTGGAATCTTTTTGGGGAGTATCACACACACAACCTTGCCACAAATTGTGCAGCCCAACTTTAATGCTAACCAACCTAGTTGGCCTCCCTCTTCCACCTCTGCAGGGACCCCTAAGGTGGTTTCCCAGCCATCCCCAATGGGAAGAGGGGAAAGGAGCTGCCCAACCCCAGCCAGGACCCCCAACCCTCCTGGGCAGAAAGAGGGGCCTTCTGGGGAGGGAATCCAAGGCACTCCAGGAGAAACTTTCAGCCCTTGAGTTGTAAGGAAGCAGAGATGGAAAGGGGCTTTTGGGGGCTCCCTTTGCCCCAGCCCTTCTTCTCCCCAGGGGAGCAAACTTTGCTGGGAAGGGATCCAGGCAGCCCTGATCTTTAAGGAGGAGAGAAGTTCAGAGTCTCAAATTGTTCAGTGAAACTTTTGCCTGAAGCCAAGTTCTCCAGCAGGAAAAGTTTCCATCCGGGGCCTTTGGGGTCAGGGGGAGAAGAGAGAAGCTGCCACAGACTTCTTGTCTCTGCCCAGAGTCTCCTGGGAGGATTCAGCCACAGAGCAGAGCTGAAACTTTTCTCATAATTCTCCCTCTCAGGAAGGATATCTGGATAATTCAGCTAGTTGTTGCACTCAAAGTTTGTTGGGCATTTCTCTGGAGGGAAATGAAAGGAAAATAATCCCTATGTGGTTCATAATGACAGGGGCAGAGATGGAATTAAATCCATCACCTAGAATTGAGAGGTTTTGGAGCTTCATGCTTGCAATTGGCCCCAGAGGGAATACACGGCACCTGTGGCTGAAGACAAAAAGAAGTGTGACATTTGTTGGCATTGTGGTTACAGAGACAATCCGGGAGACAGTTAATGCCTGAACATGTCCTGGTCTGAAATGGCTCCTTCTGAGTTGGAAGCAGCATTTTCTTTATTTTGAAAACTGATGCTCAGTGACACCCTCACAAAAGGACTGATGAAATAGTGTGGCCAGATTCCAAGAATAAAATGAACTTTCATGAAAACTAGTTATCAGAACTTTGCATAGTTGAAAAAATCACACCCAGAAACAAACACACAGAGAGAGGGAGAAGTCAGAGAAAACTGAAAAGAGGTAGAGAAATCAAGGCTGCCTCTCACCCCATGGGAGGGAGGGAGAGAGAGAAGAAAGAAAGAAAGAGAAAGAGAAAAGAAAGAAAGAAAAGAAGAGAGAGAGAGAGAGAAAGAAAAGAAAGAAAAGGAAAGAAAGAAAAGAAAAAGAAAGAATATATATTGAGTAACCTCTGAGTTTGCCAAGTCTTGGTGCAGGGCTTTAACTCCTGGGCTAAGGGAAGAAGGTGGACCAGCATTTTCCAAACTTGGAACTTGAAGATGAAGGGACTTTAATTCCAGAAGCCCTGCCCAGCATGATGAAGTCCATGCATTGTTGGGTGGGGAAACTCGGGGTTGAAGTCCATTCCTCTTCAAGTTTGAAAACACTCATGCAGACCAGCCTCTCTCATGTCTTGTCTCCATTTTTAAGAACAAGGACACCTGAAGGGACCCTCAGTCATTGGCGGCTTGCAGAATGCAGGAACCATGAGTTCTTATGGCCATCAGAAGTGAAACATGCCTCGGTCTCCGTCTCTGTCTCTGATTTGGACTAAAATCCACACGTGGTTGGAAAAAAATGATGCAACAAACACATAGACATGAAACCAGAAATATTTTTATTGGGAATTAGACCAGATATTTACAATAAAGAGTTGAAATACTTGATTGTAAATGTTTTAACAGCAGTACAATTGTATTTTGCTAAAAACTGGAAGAATGATAAAATACCTATGCAGGAGGAAGTGATTAAGAAAATTATGGACTGTGCTGAAATGAGTAAATTGACATTTTAAATTAGAGAACAAGAAGATAAAACAATTTTACAAGATATGGGATTTGTTTTATCAGTGGTTGGGTTAAAAAGACTTGGTTATGTAATAGATGATATAAATTTTGTAATAGAAACTTAATAGATTGCTATATAAAATATGAGGTTGACATATATAACCATTGGATGAAAGTATAACACAAACTTTATATTAAATAGAGAATATCTGATAAATGATGAAATAAATAGTTTAGTGGTATATAAATAATAATTCATAAATATATAAGAATGTTTTATTGATAATATGAGAACCTTTTTGATAAATTGTGAGTGGTGACTATGAAAGGATAATGTTATGTATGTAGGTTTGAATGTTATTGGTTTATTTGAACTGTTCTTGTAAAATGTCATATGGTATTGGTTTAAATAGTGGGAAGAAACCCTGCACTCCCATTGGCTGGCAACCACGGCTGCAGGCTATAAGAGGCAGCCGTAGCCCAGCCAACTCGGGTCCATTCGGCTGTAGTCACTGAATAAACTCTTTGCTGGAACTCTCGCCTGACTCTTCATGCAAACTTAACACTGGCGACGAGGATGGGATCTCCCTGAAGAGAAGACGACGCGAAAGACAAGCAGAAGAGCGAGATGGCTGCGCTGAACACCCCCCAGCCCCGTTCGATCGGCGGCGGAAGACTGGAATCGTATGCGGATCGCTTCCAGATGTACCTGGAAGGAAACGACCTCGCCGACATCCCCGAGAAGCGGAAGAGGGCGGTATTTCTCACGCACTGCGGTCCGGCAGTCTTCAAGATGGCGAAGGCGTTAGGGGAGCTGCAGAACTGAAGGTAATGGAATGGCCTGATTTGGAGAAGCTTTAAGAGCCCATTACGCCCCACAAGTATCGTGCCTCATTAAGAGATACGAATTTTACCGTCGGGATCAAGGTGAAAGCGAGAATGTTAATGACTTCATGGGCAAGTTTAAGGGACATTGGGGTGCTTGTGACTTTACCAACTTAGAAGAGGCCATGCGTGATCGGTTTGTCCTAGGCCTCAAAGATAAGGTCTTACAGAGCAAATTACTCATGAAACCTAAGATCACGTTTAAGGAGGCCATAGAAGAAGCTGTTTCAGCGGAAGCCACCAAGTCCTCAGCAGCGGCCATGAAAAAGATTAACAAGGCCTCAAGCCAGGCCTCAAGCCATTCTGATGTGGAAAAATCCACAACAGCCCATTGTGAACAAATAGACTCTGATTCAGATTGCAGTGAGGTGGAGGAAGGGATTTTTAGACTCAGAATGGAGAAGAAAAGAAAAGACCCCGGGAGAAAGAGGCAAGAATTTTACTGCAGAGGCTGTGGGGGGGGGCCACCCCCGCACTGAATGCAAGTTCTTAGACACCATCTGCCTACGTGTGAGAAAGGGGTCACCTAGCCAGAGTCTGCAAATCAGCCAGAACTCCACCTAGTAGGAAGAAATTTCCTGAAAAGGATTTTAAGCCCAACAACTTCATTGAAAAGATGGGGCGCAATTCAGAAGCAAATGGGAAGAATGAAACTCACCAAACAATCACTATTGGTCATTCTTCAACCTTGAGAAGCAGAAAAGTACACATGAAAGTGTTCATTGAACGAAGGCCTTGCCAAATGGAAGTGGACTCAGGCTCTTATTTATCTCTGGTGTCATAGGACACTATTCACAGGCTATTCCCAACATTCAGAAGAAACATTCCAGAAGCAAGCACTGACTCTTAAAGACTACCAAGGGAACAAGATTCCAGTAGTTGGAGCAAGAGATTTCAATGTGCGTGCAGTTTAAAGGCCACACCAACGTTTGCCCCTGACCATCGTGGACAAGGATCGCCCAAGCTTGCTGGGACTGAGTGGTTCAAGCCACTAGGCATCGAGGTGACTGGCATCAATCACGTGAGCAACTCTGAATGGGAGGAGGCCTTTTTTTTTTATAATACATGTATATGCCGACCTTCTCCGAAGACTCAGGGCGGTTACATTGGGATAGAAACCCAGTGTGCCAGCAATAGCCTTCATTCCATTGTAATGCCTGCTTATTACTAAGCGGCATTTTACAAGGTCAGCTAATTGCCCCCAACAATCTTGGGTCCTCAATTTACCTACCCCGAGAGGATGGAAGGCTGAGTCAACCTGAGCCTGGTGGGATTCGGCTACAGCAATGTAGGCAGCTGGAACTAAGTGCAGGCAATTAACAGCCTGAGCCACCCAAGGCCCCAAGGCCTTGAAGTCTGAGTTTCCAGAGGTCTTCAGCGGGACGGGCAAGTATATGGGGACCCCTATCACTTTCAACCTAGATCCCAAGGTGCCCCCAATTCATTTAAAGCCCAGGAGGGTTCCATTTGCTTTAAAGGAAAAAATTGATGCACAATTAGATAAATTAATTGCTCAAAGGGTTTTAGAGCCCACTGATCACTCCAGATGGGAAACACCCATAGTCACACCAGTCAAGGCTGATGGGTCAGTAAGAATCTGTGGAGACTATAAGGGGACACTTAACCATGCTGCAGCAGAGCGCATACCCAGTACCAGTTGTGCATCATCTGCTCCATTCCCTTGGCAGGGGTACAGTATTTGCCAAACTGGGCTTGCCCAGGCATATCAACAACTAAAGTTGATGATGCCACTGCAGAGGCCCAAAACAATTGTGACTCACAGAGGTGCCTTAAGTAAAAGGTTACAATTTGGAGTAAGCGTGGCACCTGGCATTTTTCAAAGTCTTATGGAAAGAATGCTGCAAGGACTGCCAGGGTAGTGCCTTACTTTGATAATGTGTTAATCTCTGCTGAAAATGACACTCAGCTTCAAGAAAGACTCAGAGAAGTCCTTACCAGATTCAGAAAAGCGGGGTTAAAGGTCAAGGAAGACAAATGCACACTTAAAACAGACAGAGTTGAGTTCTGGGCTACATGATTGACAAGCATGGCATCCACCCTACTGATGCCAAGGTTAAAGCAATCAAAGAAGCCCCTAAACCTAAATGCAAAACAGATTTGCAAGCCTTCCTTGGACTCATTAACTTTTATCACATGTTTCTACCTCAAAAGGCATCCACTGCTGACCTTTGCACGTCGCTTGATAAAAAGCTGTTTGGATCTGGGGGAGGAAGGAACAATCAGCATTTAACAGTATTAAGAGACTAATGCTGTATTGATACAATTCTCTGAGAATTTGCCTGTTGTACTGACTTGTGATGCATCCCCTTTGGAGTGGGAGGGTTTGAGCCACAGACTTCCCAGTGGAAGGGAAGCCCCTATTGCATTTTACTCTCGCACTTTGTCCAAAGCAGAGAGGAATTATAGCCAACTGGACAAGGAGGCATTGGCAGTTGTTGCAGCTGTTAAGAAATTTCATGAATATCTGTATGGCAGGTCATTTACCATTGTTACAGATCACAAACCTTTATTAGGCATTGTGGCAGGAGACAACCCTACCTATATCCTGTCACCAAGAATGCTGAGGTGGACTGAATTTCTTGCAGCTTATTCATACAAACTGATTCACAGGCCTGGCAAGGACATTGGACATGCTGATGCACTGAGTCGTTGCCCACTACCTTGCCACAAGGAGGACTTTGAACGGAAACTCACACCTTTTTCTAGAGACTGTTGCTAAGCTTCCAGTCCATGCTGCTGAGATTGCCAGAGAGACTGCCAAAGACGCTGTGTTGGCTCCTGTTATAGGCTGGATTAAGAAAGGTTGGCCTCTTCAAGATCTACCTCACCTTGCCCAACCTTTTAAGTCCAGGCAAACTGAATTATCTGTATTAAGAGGATGTATTTTGTGGGGTAACAGGGTGGTTATTCCTGCAAAACTGCAAAGGGAGGTTTTGGAAATGTTACATGAGGGTCATCCTGGGATTGTAAGGATGAAGGGATTGGCCAGGAGTTATGTATGGTGGCCAGGTATTGACAAAATGGTTGAAAACTGGGTTGCATCTTGTCCCAATTGCCAGGTAGTCAGGCCTGCTCCACCTCACGCCCCCACACAGGAATGGGAATGTCCTAGGGGCCCGTGGTCTAGGATCCACATTGATTTCGCAGGCCCTACTAGAGGGCACACTTTTCTGGTTATAGTAGATGCATATTCCAAATGGCTCGAGGTAATTCCCATGATATCCACCACAACTGATGCTGTCATCAAGCAGCTCAGAAAAAGTTTGTAACCCATGGGTTACCAGATGTCCTTGTCTCTGACAATGGCCCTCAATTCACATCTAACATTTTTGAATCCTTTCTAGCACAACAGGGTATCAGACATGCCCTCACTGCCCCTGGGCACCCTTCGGCTAATGGCTGGGCTGAACGCATGGTACGCTTTACCAAAGAGAAGCTTCAGCAGCTGGGTCCTGGGGACATCACTGAGAAGCTTGAAAAACTTCTTAGTGTTCAGCACATCACTCCTAGCCCATCAAATAACTTATCCCCAGCAGAGTTGTTGATGGGTAGGAAACTTAGGTCTTCCCTTGACCGCCTTCATCCCCTTACGCACCCAAGCACCACTGGATTCCACTTCCAAAGTTCGTACTTTCAGTGTGGGTGATTCTGTGTATGCTAAGAACCTTATAGGTGAAACTCTGTGGATTCCTGCTGAAATAACTCACATCACTGGCCCTCGTTCTTACAGGGTACAAACAGAGGATGGACTCCTCTGGAGCAGGCACATTGACCAACTTAGATCCAGGTTCCCTCAGGAACATCGCCCCTGTCTCTCTCTGGGTCCCTCACCTGATGTCACTTCTAGGGGGGAAGGGGAGGAACAGGAGGAAAATCAACAAACAGGAATCAACCCCACGTGTAACGAGCCATTGCGACAGGAACCATCCCGAACCCTGTCACAATGCCAAGATCCATCCTTAGAAGTGGAAGATTGCACATCACTACCTGACTTGGGTGCTGACATTGGAATGGAGATGGGTTGGGAGGAGAGACCAGATTCAACAGTCTAACAGGGTCTCCTTTCACAGGAAGTCCCAATAGGGAAATGTCAGCAGACACATTTCCCTCTCACTGGGTGAGAACGTTAAAACTTCTGAACCACGAAGGTCTCAACGTACACGTAAGAGCCCCACCTATTTAAAGGAATACATTAGATAGGTTGGGGTTTGGTATGGACTGAACCTAGTGGGGAGGGGTGTTATGTATGTAGGTTTGAATGTTATTGGTTTATTTGAACTGTTCTTGTAAAATGTCAAATGGTATTGGTTTAAATAGTGCGGGAAGAAACCCTGCACTCCCATTGGCTGGCAACCACGGCTGCAGGCTATAAGAGGCAGCCGTAGCCCAGCCAAGACGGGTCCATTCGAGCTGTAGTCACTTAATAAACTCTTTGCTAGAACTCTTCACGTCTGACTTTTCATGCAGACTTAACAGATAACACAAAGGATTTGTAACCAACTGCCACACTGTTGTATATATGGAAGATGGTTTTATGTTTTGTTACGTTTGCTTTATGTTTGTTTTAAAATTAAAAAAAATTTTTTTAAAAAAGAAGTGAAACATGCCTCCATCGATTGGACTGACCCTAAATGACCCCAAGAACCTGATCCTGGTTTGGGAGCCATCCCAGCTGGTTCCGAGGCCGCCCTGGAGCCAAGCCTGGGACGCCCTGCGGAATTCGGCCCCTTCCTGGCCCTTCAGGCTCCCCAGATCCTGAGCGAGGCTTTCAGGCCCCAAACCTCCCTGGACCAGGCATGGCTGGCAGGACCTTCCAGGAGAGCCTCCTCTTCCTCCGTGGCTGCTGCTCTCTGGGGGACAGAAAAGCCTCCGCTGGGTCTCCACTGTGCTCAGGGCACGGCTGGGGCTGAAGAGGATGGGGGCTGGAGTCCAGGGAGGCCCACATGGGAACCCACTCAATCCGGGTAGGACAGGGATCCACCCAGAGGACCTGGAAAAAGCCCCTGGGAAGCAACCGCCTCCCTCCTTCCTTCCTCGCAACGCCTGGCAGGAGGGAGGGAGGGAGGGAGAGAGAAACAGAGAGAGAGAGAGAGAGAGAGAGAGGAAGCCAACCCAGAGAGGGTCCCAGCCACCTTCTTCCTTTTCTTCTCGGTCTTGCGGGATTCGCCCCCAGCCTTTCTGCTGTGGGGAGCAGCAGCCCCAGTATCCTCAGGCCTGGCCTCACTGGGAATACTGGAAAGCAGCATCTGAAACCATCTGTGGGGCCCCAAGCAGGAGAAAGAGCATCAAAGTCCACCAGTTCAATCCTCTGAACACGCATGGAGAGATTTCTGTTAGGATATGTGCAGAGTAACCATTGTGTAACAAGGATATGCACATGGAAACGGATATGAGAACAGTTATGAATAAATACACAGCCACACAGAGATACACCAAATTGTGTTAATGTTTACTCGAAGAAATAGCACAGTCCAATAAACAGTCCAGGTCATACACGTTTTAACAGTCCAGGAGTATCCAGTTATAAAGTCTTCTTACCCTTTTCATGTCTTTTACAGCAGACGAATATCAAACCATCATACAACAGATAATCTTCGATATCAACAGAATATCAAAGTAAACAGAGTTAGTCAGTATCAGTCTGTATTCAGTCAGAGAGAAAGTCAGTATCAGCATCAAGAGAGAGCTTTAGTGGGAGAGAGAGCTAAACCATGATCTATAGCTCCCTCTTATGGCAACTTGCAGCATACTCAGCAAACCAGAACACAGCATAATACATTACAGTATTTTTCCTTAAAGCTACAGACATATATATTTGTGCTTTATATATTGTCAACCCAACTACGTTATGTACATATACTTATGTACATATACTTAACAGTGTCTTTCCGGGGGTGGCTGTCGAGCCCTCCGGTTTGGCAAACAACAACGGGGCGGGGGGGAGGTGACCCCGTTTACGACCCGCAAGTGAAATCGACGGGGTGGTCGGTCGAGTGAGAAGGGTCGCGCACTGCGTGTTTTAACCACCGTTTTGATGGGCATTTCTGGGCCTCCACTGTTTCCCTCAGCTAAGGGCTCGAGCCACCGGGTGAATGGATAAGAAGAGTTGGGTGAGACCTCAGAGGTCATCTAGTCCAACCCCCCGTTCAAGCAGGAGACCCTTCCCAAATAAGAGTGGGAAGGCAACTCAGAGGAAATCTAGTCCAATCCCCTTCTGGAGCAGAGACTCTTACCGAATCAGAGTCAGAAGGGACCTCAAAGGTCATCTAGTCCAACCCCCCACACTGGGTGTGTGACTCTGGGGAGTCTCTGCTTTGGTCTCTCGGGGGCAGTGTTTAGCGTCCTCCTGCTCGGGGCAGGGGGGTTGGGCTGGATGACCTCCGAGGTCCATTTCCCACTCTGATTCTGTCAAGGTCTCCTGCTTGAGAAGGGGGTCAGACTAGATGACCGCCGGGATCCCTTCCAGCTCTCTCCTTACTGCGATTCTGTGAGAGACTCCTGTGCGAGAAGGGGGTCAGACTGGATGACCTCCGGGGGTCCCTTCCAGCTCTCTCCTTACTGTTATTCTTTGAGGGTCTCCTCTTTGAGCAGGGGGTCAGACTAGATGACCTCCTGGGGTACCTTCCAGCTCTCTCCTGACTGTGATTCTGTGAGAGTCTCCTCTTTGAGCAGGGGGTCAGACTAGATGACCTCCGAGGTGCCTTCCCACTCTGATTCGACAAGAGTCTCTGCCTGAGAAGAGGGTCAGACTAGATGACCTCCGAAGTCCCTTCCCACTCTGATTCTGTCAAGGTCTCCTGCTTGGTAAGGGGTCAGACTAGATGACCTCCGAAGTCTCTTCCCACTCTGATTCTGTAGGGGGTCTCTGCTTGAGAAGGGGGTCAGAGTAGATGACCTCCGGGATCCCTTCCAGCTCTCTCTTTACTATGATTCTGTGAGGGTCTCCTCTTTGAGCAGGGGGTCAGACTAGATGACCTCCGTGGTCCCTTCCAACTCTGATTCTTTCAACGTCACCTGCTTGGTAAGGGGTCAGACTAGATGACCCCTGAAGTCCCTTCCCACTCTGATTCGGTAAGAGTCTCTGCCTGAGAAGAGGGTCAGGCTAGATGACCTCCAAGGTACCTTCCCACTCTGATTCCGTCAAGGTCTCCTGCATCAGAAGGGGGTCAGACTAGATGACCTCTGAGGTACCTTCCCACTCTGATTCTGTCAAGGTCTCCTGCTTGAGAAGGGGGTCAGACTAGATGACCCCCGAAGTCTCCTCCCACTCTTGATTCGGTAAGACTCTCTGCTTGAAAAGGGGGTCAGGCTAGATGACCTCCACGGTACCTTCCCACCCTGATTCTGTGAGGGTCTCCAGCTTGAATAGGGGGTCAGACTAGATGACCGCCGAATTCCCTTCCCACTCTGATTCTGTCAAGGTCTCCTGCTTGAAAAGGGGTCAGACTAGATGACCTCCGGGGTCCCTTCCAGCTCTCTCCTTACTGTGATTCTGTGAGAGTCTCCTCTTTGAGCAGGGGGTCAGACTAGATGACCTCCACGGTATCCTTCCCACTCTGATTCTGTCAAGGTCTCGTGCTTGAGAAGGGGGTCAGACTAGATGACCTCCGAAGTCTCCTCCCACTCTGATTCGGTAAGAGTCTCTGCTTGAGAAGGGGGTCAGACTAGATGACCTCCAAGGTGCCTTCCCACTCTGATTCTGTCAAGGTCTCCTGCTTGAGAAGGGGGTCAGACTAGATGACCTCCAAGGTCCCTTCCCACTCTGATTCTGTCAAGGTCTCCTGCTTGAGAAGGGGGTCAGACTAGATGACCCCCTAGGTCCCTTCCAGCTCTCTCCTTAGTGTGATTCTGTGAGGGTCTCCTCTTTGAGCAGGGGGTCAGACTAGATGACCTCCACGGTTCTTCCCACTCTGATTCTGTAAGGGTCTCCTGCTTGAATAGGGGGTCAGACTAGATGACCTCCAAAGTCCCTTCCACTCTGATTCTGTAAGATTCTCTGCCTGAGAAGGGTCAGACTAGATGACCTCCAAGGTGCCTTCCCACTCTGATTCGGTAAGAGTCTCTGCCTGAGAAGAGGGTCAGACTAGATGACCTCCGAGGTGCCTTCCCACTCTGATTCTGTCAAGGTCTCCTGCTTGAGAAGGGGGTCAGACTAGATGACCTCCAAGGTGCCTTCCCACTCTGATTCGGTAAGATTCTGTGCCTGAGAAGAGGGTCAGACTGGATGATCTCGAAGGTGCCGTTCCCACTCTGATTCGGTAAGGTCTCCTCTTTGAGAAGGGGGTCAGACTAGATGACCTCCGAGGTCCCTTCCCACTCTGATTCTGTCAAGGTCTCCTGCTTGAGAAGGGGTCAGACTAGATGACCTCCGGGGTCCCTTCCAGCTCTCTCCTTACTGTGATTCTGTGAGAGTCTCCTCTTTGAGCAGGGGGTCAGACTAGATGACCTCCAAGTCCCTTCCCACTCTGATTCTGTCAAGGTCTCCTGCATCAGAAGGGGGTCAGACTAGATGACCTCCGAGGTGCCTTCCCACTCTGATTCTGTCAGGTCTCCTGCTTGAAAGGGGGTCAGACTAGATGACCTCCAAGGTGCCTTCCCACTCTGATTCTGAAAGTCTCTGCTTGAGAAGGGGTCAGACTAGATGACCTCCAAGGTGCCTTCCCACTCTGATTCTGTAGGTCTCCTGCTTGAATAGGGGGTCAGACTAGATGACCTCCAAAGTCCCTTCCCACTCTGATTCTGTCAAGGTCTCCTGCATCAGACTAGATGACGTCCCTTCCAGCTCTCTCCTTAGTGTGATTCTGTGAGGTGCCTTCGAGGTGCCTTCCCATTCTGTCAAGGTCTCCTGCTTGAGAAGGGGGTCAGACTAGATGACCTCTGGGATCCCTTCCAGCTCTCTCCTCCTGTGATTCTGTGAGGGTCTCCTCTTTGAGCAGGGGGTCAGACTAGATGACCTCCAAGGTGCCTTCCCACTCTGATTTGTAAGAGTCTCTGCCTTAGAAGAGGGTCAGGACTAGATGACCTCCAAGGTCCCTTCCCACTCTGATTCTGTGAGGGTCTCCTGCATCAGAAGGGGGTCAGACTAGATGACCTCCGAAGTCTCCTCTCACTGATTCCGTAAGAGTCTCTGCCTGAGAAGAGGGTCAGACTAGATGACCTCCGAAGTCCCTTCCCACTCTGATTCTGTCAAGGTCTCCTGCTTGAGAAGGGGTCAGACTAGATGACCTATGAGGTCCCTTCCCACTCTGATTCTGTCAAGGTCTCCTGCTTGAGAAGGGCGTCAGACTAGATGACCTCTGAGGTCCTTCCCACTCTGATTCTGTCAAGGTCTCCTGCTTGAGAAGGGGGTCAGACTAGATGACCTCCAAGGTCCTTCCCACTCTGATTCTGTCAAGGTCTCCTGCTTGAGGAGGGGGTCAGACTAGATGACCTCTGAGGTCCCTTCCCACTCTGATTCTGTCAAGGTCTCCTGCTTGAGAAGGGGTCAGGCTAGATGACCTCCAAGGTCCTTCCCACTCTGATTCTGTCAAGGTCTCCTGCTTGAGAAGGGGTCAGACTAGATGACCTCTGAGGTCCCTTCCCACTCTGATTCTGTCAAGGTCTCCTGCTTGAGAAGGGGGTCAGACTAGATGACCTCCGAAGTCCCTTCCCACTCTGATTCTGTCAAGGTCTCCTGCTTGAGAAGGGGTCAGACTAGATGACCTCCAAGGGCCTTCCCATTGTGTCAAGGTCTCCTGCTTGAGAAGGGGGTCAGACTAGATGACCTCTGGGGTCCCTTCCAGCTCTCTCCTTACTGTGATTCTGTGAGGGCTCCTCTGTGAGCAGGGGGTCAGACTAGATGACCCCCTAGGTCCCTTCCAGCTCTCTCCTTACTGTGATTCTGTGAGAGTCTCCTTTGAGCAGGGGGTCAGACTAGATGACCTCCGTGGTCCCTTCCCACTCTGATTCTCTCAAGGTCTCCTGCTTGAGAAGGGGGTCAGACTAGATGACCTCTGGGATCCCTTCCAGCTCTCTCCTTACTGTGATTCTGTGAGGGTCTCCTCTTTGAGCAGGGGGTCAGACTAGATGACCTCCAAGGTGCCTTCCCACTCTGATTCTGTAAGACTCTCTGCTTGAGAAGAGGGTCAGACTAGATGACCTCCAAGGTGCCTTCCCACTCTGATTCTGTGAGGGTCTCCTGCTTGAATAGGGGGTCAGACTAGATGACCTCCAAAGTCCCTTCCCACTCTGATTCTGTCAAGGTCTCCTGCATCAGAAGGGGGTCAGACTAGATGACCCCCTAGGTCCCTTCCAGCTCTCTCCTTAGTGTGATTCTGTGAGGTGCCTTCGAGGTGCCTTCCCATTCTGTCAAGGTCTCCTGCTTGAGAAGGGGGTCAGAGTAGATGACCTCCGGGATCTCTTCCAGCTCTCTCCTTACTGTGATTCTGTGAGGGTCTCCTCTTTGAGCAGGGGGTCAGGCTAGATGACCTCTGGGATCCCTTCCAGCTCTCTCCTCCTGTGATTCTGTGAGAGTCTCCTGCGCGAGAAGGGGGTCAGACTAGATGACATCCGGGGATCACTTCCAGCTCTCTTCTTACTGTGATTCTGTGAGAGTCTCCTCTTTGAGCAGGGGGTCAGGCTAGATGACCTGCGTGGTCCCTTCCCACTCTGATTCTGTCAAGGTCTCCTGCATCAGAAGGGGGTCAGACTAGATGACCTCCAGGTGCCTTCCCACTCTGATTCTGTCAAGGTCTCCTGCTTGAGAAGGGGTCAGACTAGATGACCTCCGAGGTCCCTTCCCACTCTGATTCTGTCAAGGTCTCCTGCTTGAGAAGGGGGTCAGGCTAGATGACCTCCAAGGTACCTTCCCACTCTGATTCTGTCAAGGTCTCCTGCTTGAGAAGGGGGTCAGACTAGATGACCTCTGAGGTCGCTTCCCACTCTGATTCTGTCAAGGTCTACTGCCTGAGAAGGGGGTCAGACTAGATGACCTCCAAGTCCGTTCCCACTCTAATTCTGTCAAGGTCTCCTGCTTGAGAAAAGGGGGTCAGGCTAGATGACCTCCGAAGTCCCTTCCCACTCTGATTCTGTCAAGGTCTCCTGCTTGAGAAGGGGGTCAGACTAGATGACCTCCGAGGTGCCTTCCCATTCTGTCAAGGTCTCCTGCTTGAGAAGGGGGTCAGACTAGATGACCTCTGGGGTCCCTTCCAGCTCTCTCCTTACTGTGATTCTGTGAGGTCTCCTCTTTGAGCAGGGGTCAGACTAGATGACCTCCAGGTGCCTTCCCACTCTGATTCTGTCAAGGTCTCCTGCTTGAGAAGGGGGTCAGACTAGATGACCTCCGAGGTGCCTTCCCACTGATTCTGTCAGGTCTCCTGCTTGAGAAGGGGGTCAGACTATGACCTCCGGGTCCTTCCAGCTCTCCTCCTTACTGATTCTGTGAAGGTCTCCTGCTTGAGAAGGGGGTCAGACTAGATGACCTCCGAGGTGCCTTCCCACTCTGATTCTGTCAAGGTCTCCTGCTTGAAGAGGGGTCAGACTAGATGACCTCCCGGTGTTCCTCCCATTCTGTCAGGTCTCCTGCTTGAGAAGGGGTCACTAGATGACCTCCAGGGGTCCCTTCCAGCTCTCTCCTCCTGTGATTCTGTGGAGTCTCCTGCTTGAGAAGGGGGTCAGACTAGATGACCTCCTGGGGTCCCTTCCAGCTCTCCTTACTGTGATTCTGTGAGAGTCTCCTCTTTGAGCAAGGGTCAGACTAGATGACCTCCGTGGTCCCTTCCCACTCTGATTCTGTCAAGGTCTCCTGCATCAGAAGGGGTCAGACTAGATGACCCCTAGGTCCCTTCCAGCTCTCTGCCTTAGTGTGATTCTGTGAGGTGCCTTCGAGGTCCTTCCCATGATCTGTCAAGGTCTCCTGCTTGAAGGGGGTCAGACTAGATGACCCTCTGGGTCCCTTCCAGCTCTCCCCTCCTGTGATTCTGTGAGAGTCTCCTGCTTGAGAAGGGGGTCAGACTAGATGACCTCCAGGCCTTCCCCATTCTGTCAAGGTCTCCTGCTTGAGAAGGGGGTCAGACTAGATGACCTCCTGGATCTCTTCCAGCTCTCTCCTCCTGTGATTCTGTGAGAGCTCCTGCTTGAGGGGGGTCAGACTAGATGACCTCCGGGATCCCTTCCAGCTCTCTCTTACTGTGATTCTGTGAAAGTCTCCTCTTTGAGCAGGGGTCAGGCTAGATGACCTCTGTGGTCCCTTCCCACTCTGATTCTGTCAAGGTCTCCTGCATAGAAGGGGTCAGACTAGATGATAGAGAATCCATGAATTCCATAAGAAGAAAGAAACTTCGTTTGCATAGAGTAATGGCTATCTAGTAAAAATGGGGTTCCGCTATGAAGAAGGGTAATAGAAGAATCTTGTTAATTATAAAAGTCTCCACAATGGTGTCACTGACAATCTTTAACTGGTAAAAAGGTTACATTTTTAATTACTTATGTACAAAAGAAAGGTCAAATGGTGATCGATCAATTGATTCTTAAATGCTTTTAGAAACCGTTTAAAAATGATATTTTCAATAACCAAGATTAGTTATTTTTAGGTATTTCTGGAACCATGTAAATAAACCTTAGGGGGATATGGTGTTCCAGACCCGATCTGTTCTAGATCTATTGTAAGGGTAGCTTTTCCTTTTTCTCCTTTTTCTTTCTTGTCTGATTTCTCTCATGTCCTCCTCGTTTTAAAGGGGTGCAATGTATGATTATGCCCTACGATATTCCCACTGAGAGTGTCCCACTTTTCAAAGTAGTCAACAGGCGGGGCAATCTAGATTTGTTTTTTTCCCATGTTCTTTTTAGTTCAACAGCTGTACGGATCTTAGAATTATTGAGAGAAATATGGGATGAACTTCCAAATCTGACGGACAAAGAATTCTGTAAATGATAAAAGAAGTACATTACTGTGGAAGATAATTAAAGGATAGATATGGATGAACTTTATCTTTAATATGATTGGGCAAATCTATATTGTTATTTTATTGTTACAGATTTATAAATGCCGTTTTCCTTCCTTTCAAAATATCATACTGTGTTGCCTTAATCTTGAAATGAACTGTGGGGTGTTTCCACTATTGAATTAAGATTTGAGATTAGGATTAACTTCTTTGACTCCTTCTGTCTGTTAACATGGCAATAAATGTGAAGTTAAAGGCTTAAAATGAATATAGAACCTACTGTCATATTTGCATGTCAAAATTGACGACCCGTGAACATGCTGTCTACTGAAAGAGCTTGCTTTAAAAAATGGTTAAAATTGCCATCAAAACTTTGTTTAAAAAAAAGACCGACCCCCTAGGTCCCCTTCCAGCTCTCTCCTTAGTGTGAGTCTGTGAGGTGACCTCCAAGGCCTTCCCATTCTGTGTCAAGGTCTCCTGCTTGAAGGGGGTCAGACTAGATGACCTCCAAATCTCTTCCAGCTCTCTCCTACTCTGATTCTGTGAGGTTCCTCATCTTTGAGGGGTCAGCTAGATGACCCTGGATCCCTTCCAGCTCTCTCCTCCTGTGATTCTGTGAGGGTCTCCTGCGCGAGAAGGGGGTCAGACTAGATGACTCTGGGATCACTTCCAGCCTCCTTCTTACTGTGATTCTTTTTTTTTTTATAAAAGTTTTATTTTTCCAAAAACACAAACATAACAAACAAACATACAACACATAGATCCATATCAATTTCAAGTATGTCGGTCGGTCAAAAATCACAGTGCCTTCCCTCATTATTCATACTCAATATTACAAAAAGGAAAACTATAATCATTATTATTAATCCTTTATCATATTATAATCTCTATATTGTTTCAACAGTTCTATCTATCTTTATATTCCCAAAAATATATTACCAAACTTTTTGGTCTAACCATTGATAATCATATTCCATATCTTATAAAACTGCTTTTCTTCTTGATCCCTAATTTCAAATGTTAATCTACTCATTTCGGCACAATCCAAAATCTTCTTAATCACTTCCTCCTGCGTAGGTGTCTTATCATTTCTCCAGTTTTTAGCAAATACAATTCTAGCGGCTGTCAGTACATTAACAATCAAATATTTCAGTTCTTTGTTAAATGTCTCTGGTACAATTCCCAACAGGAATATCTCAGGTTTCAAGTCTATATGTTGTTGTGTCATTTTTTCCAACCACATGTGGATTTTAGTCCAGTATCTTTTAGCATCAACGCAAGTCCACCACATGTGGTAGTAGGAGCCAGGTATCTGATGACATTTCCAACACTTATCCGATTTATCCTTGAACATTCTTGCAATCCTTCTCGGGATAGGTGCCACCTGTAAAACATCTTATACAAATTTTCTTTATATGCAGTTGACATTGTCATTTTATAATTCTGATCCCACAGTGTTTGCCATCTCTCTAGATCTATCCCATAACCAAAATTTTTCCCCAAGCAATCATTGTTTCCTTAACCTGCTCCTCTTCCATTCTAACTTCTAATAGATAACCATAAAGTTTTTAATCATTTTTCGTTCGTGCCCATCAAGATTTTATCTAATTCAGTTGGTTTTTATAAATCCCTTCAGTCTAACATCCTCATCATATCTAGATTGTATTTGCAAATATGAAAACCAATTCATTTTTATACCTTGTTCTTGTAGTGTTTGCATCGATTTGAGTTCACCCTTTTCATTTAAAATCTCTCCATATCTAACTGTTTGTTCCTTCTTGTATATTATTGCATATGAAAAAGCTTCAATAGTAGATACCCATAATGGAATTTGTATATAATGTTGTTTTCTAGTTTTTCCCAATTTAAAAACAAAGCTTCTCGAACATAGTGTCTTCTAAAATATCCTTGTTTTTTGTTCCCTTATACCATAAGAAAGCATGCCATCCTAATAATAAATCATGACCCTCTAAAGTTAACAATCTATTATTTCTCAATGTTATCCATTCTTTCACCCACATCAGACTTGCAGCTTGATAATACAATTCCCAGTTTGGTAGTGCGAATCCCCTCTTGACCTTGCATCTTGTAATAGCTTAAATTTGATTCTTGGCTTTTTGCCCTGCCATATAAATTTTGATGTGATTTTATTTAAATCTTCAAAGTATTCTTTCCCAAGTCTAATTGGGATTGTCTGAAATAAATATAAGATTCTGGGTAAAACATTCATCTTAACTGTCGATATTCTGCCAATAAGAGATAATTGCATATTTTCCCATCTTTCAAGATCTGTCGCTATCTGCTGTTTGAGTTTTATATAATTATCTTCTTTCAATGTACTGCATCTTGTGTTATATATATTCCCAAATATTTAACTTTATTTGCAATCTGAATCTCTAATAAATCTTCTAAATCTTTCTTGCGTTTTGCTAACATATTCTTTGTTAGGATCTTTGTTTTGTCTTTATTAATTTTTAAACCTGCCACCATTCCATATTCTTCTATTTGTTCTATCAACTTAGGTGCTGATTTAAGTGGATCCTCTAGTATGAATACCAAATCATCTGCAAACGCCTGTAGTTTATATTCTTCTTTTTAATTTTCATTCCTTTTATTTCTTCATCTTCTCTGATAGCTCTATTCAGTACTTCTAGTGTTAAAACAAACAGTAGGGGCGACAGAGGACAACCTTGTCTGGTTCCTTTTCTTATCCCTATAGATTCTGTCAGCTCTCCATTTACCAATATCTTTGCTGTTTGATTATTATATATTGCCTCAATAGCTTGTATAAAGTTTTTCCAAAGCCCATTTGCATCATTTGCAATATCATAAACCGCCAGTTCACATTGTCAAATGCTTTTGAGCATCTAAAAACATCAGTGCCATCTGTTTTTCAGGATGTGTTTCATAATACTCCAGAGTATCTAAAATTATTCTCACATTTTGCTTGATTTGTCGTTTTGGCAAAAATCCATTTTGATCCGTGTGGATAAATTCATTTAATATCTTTTCATTCTTTCTGCCAAGATTGAAGCAAAAATTTTATAATCTGAATTCAACAATGAGATAGGTCTATAATTTTTAACTTGTTGTAGATCCATTTCTTCTTTAGGTATTAGGGTAATATAAGCTTCCAACCATGTCTCAGGTATTCTCTTTTTTAGTAAGACTTCATTCATCACTTCTAGAAGGGAGTGCTTAACACTTCCTGGAAGGTCTGTAAAATTCGCCGGTAGACCATCTGGGCCTGGTGCTTTTCCTGTATTTTGTTTCTTCAAGGCTTCTGTTAATTCCATCATGGTTATGTTCCCTTCTAACATTGTCTCAATGTCTTCAGGTATCTGTGGTAGTCTTGTCTTTTGTAGATACTGTTCAATTTTTCTTCTAGAATATCTTCTTGAGAGTACAGTTTTTCATAGTAGTCTCGAATAATTTTTTTCTTTTCATCGTTCCCATGCTGTATATTCCCTTTTCCATCTATTAATTGGCTAATTTTCTTTATTTCTCTTTCCTTTCTAATTTTATACGCTAACCACCTTCCTGGCTTATTACCATTTTCAAAGTAATTTTGTTTAGCGCCTTTAATCTTTTGAGCGATTTCTTCCTTGTCCATTAAAGCCATTTTATGTTTAATCACATCCATTTTCCTTTTAATATCTTTCCCTTGCGGTGATTGTTGTAATTCTTTTTCCAATTTCATGAAATCATCTTCCAATATTTTGAGTGTCTTCTTCCGTTTAATATTTCTTTTCCTTATATAGTCAATTATCAAACCTCTTGTATAAGCCTTCATCGCATCCCAGCGAGTTTGTAGTGATGTATCTTCTTTTCTATTTTCCTTGAAAAAAAGATAAGTTCTGTCTCAATTCTCTTTTTAAATTCTTCTTCTTTCAAAATCATATTATTTAATGTCCATCTAGATCTTCTCCTCTGTCCTTTCCAGGCAACTGTCAATGGATTGTGATCCGCCCAGGTCCCACTTTCAATTTGAATTTTCTGTATATCGGGAGCATATCTGCAGATGCCCATACCATATCTATTCTTGACCATGATTCATGTCTATTTGAATAAAAAGTAAATTCTTTATTTCCAATATTTCTCTCTCTCCATATGTCTTTAATATTCATTTCTTCTATCATTTGAAAGAAGGACTTGGGTAGCTTTTTTCTAATTTTCTTTTTGGTTCTTTCAGATTTGTAATCAAGCTGGTCATTAATTATCCCATTAAAATCTCCCATCAGAAAAATATTTGCATAGTCTAATTCAATCACTTTTGGTATAATTTCTTATAGAATTCTTCTTGATTCTCACTTGGTGCATATATTGCTATCAGGAGCATTTTAGTGTTGTTGTCTATTATCTCCACCATTAAAATCCTCCCATCTTCATCTGTATAAATCAATTCTGCAGTAATTGTATCTTTAATATATAAAGCCACTCCTCTTTTTTACATTGCGCCAGTGATGTAAATAGCTTTCCTAACTTTCTTTGCCTTAATACATATTCATTTTGCTTTTTAATATGGACCTCTTGCAGACAAATTATATCAAATTTTAATTTCTCTAATTTATGAAATATTTTCCTTCTTTTAGCAATTGAATTGAGTCCATTTATATTCATTGAGATCAATTTTTCCCTTCCATTTTAAGTCTTATATATAGGTTGTTTTGCTCTAGTCGTTCTAACTTCTTTTTGTTCTCTAGGTAGACCGCCTACTGCTCCAAGTTGTTCTTCTTCTTCACTTATCATTGCACCTTCCTTTGGAAGTTCCACAATCAGTTCTTCATGTCCTCCGTTTCCCTCTTTTCCTCTAAAATAGCTCTCATAGAATGACTCTGCCTTCTCCACTGTGTCGATTCTATGTCTTTGTTCCGCCAGACAAACAAGAGGCCTTCTGGTATTAGCCATCTATAATTTATTCCTCTCTTCAATAATTCTCTGGATAAAAAGCATATTCTCCTCTCCTCTCTCTTATTCTTCTTGGTATCTGTTTCAGTACCGTGACATCTTTATTGTTGTGCTTCAGCGTCTTATCTCTGACTGTTTGCAATATTTGTGATTTAATACTCTTCTTAGTAAATCTAATATGAATTTCTCTTGGAAGTTTATTCCTCGTTGCATATCTTGTAAAGACACGAAATGTTTCATCTATTCCATCCCTCATCTTCTCTTCCGTTATTTCTAACAGTTCTGCCAAAATCTGTGTCATTTTCTCCAGTAAATTTTCACCCTTCTCTTCCTCGACATTTTGGAATCTCAAATAGAATTCCGATCTATCAACTTCACTTCAGAGATTCATTATGGTCGCTCTCAACTTCCCTTAATCTGGTATTAAAACTCTTCATTTCCTTGTCTCTTTGTTCTTGCTGCTCTTCAATTTTCTTCATCCTCTCACCGTATTTCTCCATTGTTTGCTGTAAAGCCTTTATATTTTCATCTGTCTTGTCTAACTTTTTATCTGTCTTGTCTAGCTTCTGTTCAATTATCTCTGTTCTTTTCCAATCTCACCTACTGCTTGTAAGATCTTCTGTATTGCCTCTTCTGTTGTGGGAGCCGTTACTTGTGGAATTGAAGATCTTCTACTCATTGTTGCAGAGATTGTCAGAACCAATTCAAAAGAAGGAAGGAAAAAAATGAAGGCCAATAACAAAAAGTAAAAATAAAAATTAGTGTTATAAAAGGAGAAGAACAATCCTTTTAACAAGAAAAAGGAAAAAGAATAGTAAAGGAAAAAAAGGGGTTCAATTACATATCAATAATACATCAATAATTTGAAAAAGGCAAAAATTTAAAAACTTGAATTTAAAAGGAAAAAAGATAAAAAAAGGTCCAATAATTAACTATCTTGTTTCCAATGTGCAGAGTAAAAAAAAAAACCAACTCTCAAAAGAAAAAGGCTAAGAGTTAAAAATAGGAAGGTATCAATAAAAAAAGGATAAAAAATAGTAAAGTAGTAGAATTCCCTTTAGGAATAACAAAATATATTTTTAGGGGCTCCAATTATAAAAAATTAAATTCCAAACAATAAAAAGCCTTGGCAGGAAGCAATATCACTCTTTATTCCATTGCCACTATGCAGAGTCCAGAGCTTAACTAGTGAAAGCGGAAGATAGCAGCTCCTCTGTTTTTGCCTCTCGAAGAAATCCAATTCTTTTATTTTAAAAAGCTCTCCAAGGTCACTTTATTCTTCAGTTCCAAACTGAAGGCTCAGAGATATTCAAAAGCACCTATCCGGCACTTTCTAATCAACGGAGCCTTGGATACAGTCCTTGCAAGTGTGTATGTTTATATAAGATAACAGGTCTCTAGTAGCAATATTGTATCTCACAACCAACTTTCACTTCCTTGCCAAGTGAGTTCCAAAATGTATCACTTCCTGTCTTATTCAAAACAAGAAGGACAGTAAAAAATCTCGGTGGCCATTTCTTATATGCAAAAATAAAAAGTAACCAGATCAAAATAACCAAATTACATTAGAGCCCCTGGTGCCAAAAAAGGAAAAAAGAGACAAGATTCAATAAAATATAAAAGGTATTCAAGGGCTCCCAATTCTTACTGTGATTCTGTGAGAGTCTCCTCTTTGAGCAGGGGGTCAGGCTAGATGACCTGTGTGGTCCCTTCCCACTCTGATTCTGTCAAGGTCTCCTGCATCAGAAGGGGGTCAGACTAGATGACCTCCGAGGTGTCTTCCCACTCTGATTCTGTCAAGGTCTCCTGCTTGAGAAGGGGTCAGACTAGATGACCTCTGGGGTCCCTTCCAGCTCTCTCCTTACTGTGATTCTGTGAGGGTCTCCTCTTTGAGCAGGGGGTCAGACTAGATGAGCTCCAAGGTGCCTTCCCACTCTGATTCGGTAAGAGTCTCTGCTTGAGAAGGGAGTCAGACTAGATGACCTATGAGGTCCCTTCCCACTCTGATTCTGTCAAGGTCTCCTGCTTGAGAAGGGGTCAGACTAGATGACCTCTGAGGTCCCTTCCCACTCTGATTTTGTCAATGTCTACTGCTTGAGAAGGGAGTCAGACTAGATGACCTATGAGGTCCCTTCCCACTCTGATTCTGTCAAGGTCTACTGCCTGAGAAGGGGGTCAGACTAGATGACCTCTGAGGTCCCTTCCCACTCTGATTCTGTCAAGGTCTACTGCCTGAGAAGGGGGTCAGACTAGATGACCTTCCCACTGTGATTCGGTAAGGGAGGAAGAAGGAATAGAAAAAAGAAAGGAAGGAAGTAGGGAGGGAGGGAAAGAGGGAGAAAGGAAGGAGAGAAGAAAAGCCTAGGGAGGAGTGAGGGAGGAAGAAGGGATAGAAAAAAGAAAGGAAGGAAGAAGGAAGGAAGGAAGGAGGGAAGGAGGGAAAGAAGGAGGGAGGAGAGACAAAAATGCGGGGGAGGATGAGTAGTTCCTTCCATTCCTTGGGGAGTCCTTCCCCAGGAAGAAAGGAAGGACGAGAAGAGGAGGAGGAAGGGCTAGGAAAGAGGAAGGGAAGGAAGGAAGGAAGGAAGGAAGGAAGGAAGGAAGGAAGGAAGGAAGGAAGGAAGGAAGGGGGTCGGACTAGATGACCTCCGAGGTCCCTTCTCACCCTTTGATCCTGAAATTCTGTAATGGTGTCCTGATCGAATAAGGGATCGGACTAGATGACCTCGGAGGTCCCTTCCGACTCTTCACGCTTGTGCCTGAGGCTGGGGGCCCCCTCCCCTCCGATCCCTGCCAGGCGCCTCCCAAGCGACCGAGAGCCAAAAAAAGCCTCCGGGCGGCGGCGGCGGCGGCGGGTGCCTGGATACCACGTGATTGAAGAGCAAGCGCCCGAAATGGCCCCCCTTCCTCTTCCCCTCCCCTCCCCTCCACCCCCACCCGTGGGAGGGCGGGGGGGTCGGAAAGAGGGAGGGGCTGCCCACAAAGAGGCTGCTTGTCGTCGTCCCCCGCCCCATTCCTCCGTCCCGACCTCCAAAAACAACAGGAAGAAGAGGGGGAGGAGAAAGGACGGGCGGGTTTCTCGCCAGGCTGCCAGCAAGGGCTTCGGCTCTGCTTGGAGGATGCAGCGCTTGCCCTGCGGGGGGTGGGGTGGGCTGGATGACCTCCGGGGTCCCCTTCCCGCTCGGTGATTACTTACTTACTTATTTATTTATTTATTTATTCATTTATTCATTTATTGATTTATTTACTTACTTATTACTGACTGACTGACTGACTGACTGATTGATTGATTGATTTACTTATACTGATTTATTTATTTATTTATTTACTGACTGACTGATTGATTGATTTACTTACTTACTTATTGATTGATTGATTTACTTACTTAATTACTGACTGACTGACTGATCTACTTTTATTTATTTATTTATTTACTTACTTATTTATTTATTCATTCATTTATTGATTGATTGATTTACTTATTGATTGATTGATTGATTGATTTACTTACTTATTGATTGATTTATTGATTTACTTACTGACTGACTGACTGATTGATTGATTGATGTACTTATACTGACTTATTTATTTATTTATTTACTTACTAACTTATTTATTGATTTATTGATTTACTTACTGACTGCCTGCCTGCCTGTCTGACTGGTTGATTGATTTACTTACTTACTTATTTATTGATTTATTGATTTACTTACTGACTGACTGTCTGTCTCACTGATTGATTGATTTACTTACTTACTTATTTATTGATTTACTTACTGCCTGCCTGCCTGTCTGACTGATTGATTGATTTACTTACTTACTTACTTATTTATTGATTGATTGATTTACTTACTTAATTACTGACTGACTGACTGACTGACAGATCGACTGACTGATTTACTTACTTATTTATTGATTTATTCATTTATTGATTTATTGATTTATTTACTTACTTATTTATTTATTCATTTATTCATTTATTCATTTATTCATTTATTTACTTACTTATTACTGACTGTCTGACTGACTGACTGATTGATTGATTGATTTACTTACTTGCTTATTTATTTATTTATTTATTGACTGACTGACTGATTGATTGACTGATTGATTTACTTATACTGACTTATTTATTTATTTATTCATTTATTGATTGATTTATTGATTTACTTACTTATTGTTTGATTTATTGATTTACTTACTGACTGACTGACTGTGACTGATTGATAGATTGATTTACTTACTAACTTACTTACTTGTTGATTTATTGATTTACTTACTTAATTACTGACTGACTGACTGATCGACTGTGATTTATTTATTTATTTACTTACGTACTTCTTATTTATTCATTTATTGATTTATTGATTTATTTACTTACTGAGTGACTGACTGACTGATTGATTGATTTACTTATACTTATTTATTCATTTATTGATTGATTGGTTTACTTATTGATTTATTGATTTACTTACTGACTGACTGTCTGTCTGACTGATTGATTGATTATTTACTTACTTGCTTATTTATTGATTTATTGATTTACTGACTGACTGACTGACTGACTGACTTATTTACTTACTTACTTACTTATTTATTTACTTACTTGTTAATTAATTTATTGATTTATTTACTTACTGACTGACTGATTGACTGACTGACTGACCGACTGACTGATTGATTGATTGATTGATTTACTTATACTTACTTATTTATTTACTGACTGACTGATTGGCCTACTGTCTGACTGACTGATTGATTGATTGATTTACTTATACTTATTTATTTATTCATTTATTGATTTATTGATTTACTTACTAACTTATTTATTGATTTATTGATTTACTTACTGACTGCCTGCCTGTCTGACTGATTGATTGATTGATTTACTTACTTGCTTACTTATTTATTTATTTATTTATTCATTTATTTACTTACTGACTGATTGATTGATTGATTTACTTACTTGCATATTTATTTATTTATTCATTTATTCATTTATTTACTTACTTATTGATTTATTGATTTACTTACTGATTTATTGATTTATTTACTTACATATTTATTTATTTATTTATTTACCTACTTACTGACTGACTGACTGACTGACTTTACTTACTTACTTACTTACTTACTTATTTATTTGCTCTCTAAGTCGCCCCATCTCCCTAAGGACTCGGGGTGGCGTCGTCATCAATGAAAATATAACCATTAAAAAGAGATTAAATCCAATAAGAAACCCAATTACAGTCTCAAGCACTCAAAGCAATCATTAAAACTCCCCCCCCTCACACACACACCCCACTCAGTCCAGGTCAGCGAGTTGGCACAGCCATGTTTTTAGGCCCCGGCAGTGGCGTGAGGTCGGGGGCCCAGAGCTCCAGGGGAGTTGGTTCGTGGGCGGGAGCTCCCACTGAAGGCCCTACCCCTAGAGGTCAATCGGCTGACGTTGTCTGGCTGACGGCACACCGAGGAGGCCCTGTCTGTGAGAGCGCACAGGACGATGGGACGCCGTCGCTGGCAGCAGGGTCTCCTGTCGATACCCGGTTCCTAAGGCATGAAGGGCTTTATAGGTCAACCCCAGCACCTTGAATCTCACCCAGAGGGCAACCGGTCACCAGTGCGGCTCACGCAGGAGGGGTGTAACATGGGAGTATTGGGACACTCCCGTCACAACCTGTGCCACCGCATTCTGGACCAGTGGAAGCCTCCGGGTGGTCCTCAAGGGCAGCCCCATGTACAGAGCATTGCAGTAGTCCAGACGGGAGACCACGGCGCATGACGACCGTCCGTGGGCGTCTCGGTCCAGGTAGGGGCCGCAACTGGCACACCAGGCGAACCTGGGCCAATGCCCTCCTTGGCCACGGCTCCCACTTCCTCCTCCAAACTGAGCCGTGCATCCAGGAGGACGCCCAAGTTGCGCGCCCTTATCAGGGGGGTAACACCTCTCCGCCCATAGCCAAAGATGGAATCTCCTGGGCGATTGAGATGCGGTACATACAGCCACTCGGTCTTTGCGGGGTTGAGCCGAGCCTGTTCCTCCCCATCCAGACCCACACGCCTCGGGCACCCGGACGTCACCTCGAGCGTCACGGGTTGGTTCGGGGTGGACATGAAAAGCTGGGTATTGTCGGCATACGGATGCTACCTCACCCCAAAACCATGGATGATCTCGCCCAGCAGCTTCAAAGCGATGTTGAACGGGAGACGCAAGAGCGCCGAGCCCTGAGGCACCCCATAAAGGAGGGGCCTTGGATTCGATCTCTGCCCCCCTGCCAACACCATCTGCGTCCGACACGAGAGGTAGGAGGAGAACCACCGCAAAATGGTGCCCCCCACTCCCAACCCCTTGAGGTGCTGGAGTAGGATACAATGGGCGATGGTATCGAGAGATCTAACAGGACCAGGACAGAGGAATGACCCCTGTCCCGTGCCCTCCAGAGATCATCTATCAGCGCGACCAACGCTGTCTCCGTGCTGTACCCGGACCTGAAGCCCGATTGGTACGGGTCCAGATATTAATGTCCTTACCTCCTGCTGTTATAAGGCCGCTCTTCCTTTATATTTGTATGTGTATGTGTATCTGTATGTGTATCTGTATCTGTATGTGTATTTGTATGTGTATGTGTATTTGTATGTGTGTTTGTATATGTATGTGTATTTGTATCTGTATCTGTATCTGTATGTATATTTTATGTGTATTTGTATTTGTATGTGTATTTGTATGTGTATGTGTATTTGTATGTGTATGTGTATTTGTATGTGTATGTGTATTTATTTATTTATTTATTTATTTATTTATTTATTTATTTATTTATTATTTAGACTTGTATGCCACCCCATCTCCGAGGACTCGGCGGCTCTAATTAAACCAAAACACAACAATAAATTAATTTAAAACAGTATTAAACAGTAACAAGTCTGATTTAAGTTAAAACCCCACTATACCATTTAAAATTTAACCCCCCCCAGGAGATCAGCCCAGCCCAGCCTGTTCGAATAACCAGGTTTTCAGGTCGTGGTGGAAGGTGCGAAGGTCAGGGGCCAGGCGGAGCCCCAGGGGTAGTTGATTCCACAGGGCGGGAACCGCCACAGAGTAGGCCCGTCCCCGGGGCGCCGCCAACCGGCATTGACTCGCCAACGGCACCCAGAGAAGCCCCTGTCTGTGTGCTCGAACAGGGCGGTTGGTACTCAATATCGGCAGGAGACGCTCCGTCAAATATCCCGGACCCATGCCTCGTAGGACTTTGAATGTTAATACTAAAACCTTGAATCTCACCTGGAGGGCAACCGGCAGCCAATGCAGGTCGCGCAGGAGGGGTGTAACATGGGGTATCGGAAACCCCCATCACCACCAGCGTGGCTGCATTCTGCACCAGCTGCAGTCTCGGATGACATGCAAGGGCAGCCCTAAATAGAGAGCGTTGCAGTAGTCGAGTCGGGAGGTCACAAGAGCATAAGTGACTGTGCGCGGGGCATCTCGGTCCAGAAGCGGCGTAGCTGGTGAACCAGCCGGACCTGGGCAAAGGCTCCCCTGGCCACGGCTCCCACCTGCTCCTCTAACTTGGCCGTGAGTCCAGGAGGACCCCCAGGTTCGAGCCCTTTCTATAGGGGGCAACACCTCTCCCCATGACCAATGGTGGAATCTCCTGACTGGACCAGATGCCGGTATGAACAGCCACTCAGTCTTGGCCGGGTTGAGTCGAAGCATGTTTCCATCCATCCAGGTCCGTACCGCATCCAGACAATGGGATATCACAGAGGGGCATCACTGACGTGGTTTGGGGTGGAGATGTAGAGCTGGGTATCATCAGCATATGATGATAGCTCACCCCAAAACCACGGATG
Source organism: Naja naja (assembly GCA_009733165.1). Classification (NCBI taxonomy): domain Eukaryota; kingdom Metazoa; phylum Chordata; class Lepidosauria; order Squamata; family Elapidae; genus Naja; species Naja naja. The sequence goes on along the minus strand of SOZL01000434.1, from coordinate 78,671 downwards.
ATCTTGCCCAACAGCTTCATATAGATGTTGAACAAGAGGGGCGAGAGGACCGACCCCTGGTGGATCCCACAAGTGAGAGCCCTCGGAGTCTCGACCTCTGCCCACCCACCAGCACTGATTGCGGCCCGAGAGGTAGGAGGAGAACCACTGCAAAACAGTGCCCCCACTCCCAATCCCCGAGCGCAACAGGATACCATGGTCGATGGTATTGAAAGCCGCTGAGAGGTCTAACAGGACCAGGACAGAGGAAAAACCCCTGTTCCGAGCCCTCCAGAGATCATCCATCAGCGCGACCAATGCCATCTCCATGCTGAACCCGGTCGGAAGCCCGTTTGGTAAGGATCTAGGTAGTCCGCTTCATCCAGGAAAAGCGGAAACTGCTGAGCCACCATACTCTCAACAACCTTCGCCAAAAGGCGAAGGTTGGAGACCGGATGGAAGTTGTCTAACACGGCTGGGTCCAGGGCAGGCTTCTTCAGGAGCGGTCTCACCACGCCTCTTTCAAGGCAGCAGGAAGATCCCCTCCCTTAACGAAGCATTGACCACTGCCCGAGCCAGCCTGGTGACCTCCCTGGAGTACACCAAGCAGGAAGGGCATGGGTCCAATAAACATGTGGTGGAACTCAGTTGTCACATAATCCTGCCCACTTCATCCTCAGAAACAGGATCAAACTCAGCCCAGGTCACATTAGCCAGACTACTTGCACCCCCTTCGTCAGACCACTGCAAACTAGAGTTCAACCAGGCCCGAATCCGAGCGATCTTATCCAACAGATGTATAATACTATCTATCTATCTATCTATCTATCTATCTATCTATCTATCTATCTATCTATCCACACACACACACATATACATATTATAAAAAATTATTACGGTGTATAATACTATCTATCTATCTCTTGCACACACACACAATTAAAAAATATATTTTTATACGCAAAAAATCCATTGCATTTCAATCGTGCGTCGATTAGGCACCTATTTCAAATTCCTTACCCCTTATTCACAATATTCTTATTCATCTGAACAAGGTCACAATAATCACACACACGCCGTTGACATACGTATCATCTACTCTATCTCTTGTGTTCATTCCTCCGATCACTTTGTAGATACGTCTTCATCCCTTTTTGGTGTAATTCTGGTTTCCACCCATTGGTAAAACAAACCCCACACCCGTGTAATATTCAGATCCTTCTCTTTCTCTGGCATCTCGAGTGTCAATCTAGTCACTTCTGCACAGTCAAATATGGTTTTTTTTCCAATTATTTCCCCCTCTGTTGGTATCTTATCACTCTAATATAATAGCTATAACTAATGGAATAACTAATAACTAATAATTATAACTAATATAATAACTGCAACTAAAAAGGAGCTGATGCAGCCAGTACGCTGCTGTTGCGAAAACTGGGAATGTGATGTCGAATTCAAGGAAAATGTATAATAAAAAACATGATATATGTAAAAAAAGGAATAAGGATGGAGTAGAGTAGAGTGGAGTGGAGTGGAGTGGAGTACAACAGAACAGAACACAGAGTAGGCCAAAACAGAGCAGAATAATTTTATTGGCCAAGTGTGATTGGATACACAAGGAATCGGTCTCCCCGGCACAAGCTCTTCGTGTACATACAAGCAGTTAAGTGACAAAGGAACATAATCATAAAATACAATCAAGATACAACACCCAGCTACTCAAGAAGCAACCGACAGCATTCCTAGATAAAGCAATAGAAATGCTAAGATACAAGCCATAAAATTAGTCGTAAGAAGATAAGGAGATCGGGAGTAGGAAAGGCGAGGAGGATAATACAGCCTTACTACGGGAGTTGGAGGTGTTGTGGGAATTAGTTCTGCAGCAGAGGGATGGCATTTTGGGGGATGGGGACTGCCTCTGTGTGGAGTGTCAGGGTTCGACGGACCCTAATGAATTCGTGAGCCCGGGTGTGTCATAATTCACATTCTCCAAGCGGAGCGTGTCATAAATCACATTCTCCAATGGGAGACACTTTCGTCGGCAGCAAGGTGGGGAGTCCAACTGGAGGCCCACGAGCCGAGCCAAGTGCTTCAACCTGGCCCAGAAATAGCAAAGACCGCCAGGGCCCTCTGGCAGCCCAAACAGAGTGTGCCACGGCCCCACCCCTTTGGTCCCACGAAGGGCTGCCGGAACCATCCAGGTTGAAAAGGGACACAGGGAGCGAGTGTGGCCCCAATGTGCCCGTTTTGGCCAGCGGGTGCTGCAGGAGGCGTCCGTCTTGTCTCCCCCCAGCCCTCCCCCAGCCTGCCTGCAGAGAACTCCAATGCCGGCCCTTGAAGAACTCCGTGACACCCTGCCCTGTAGTCGCGGTCACCTCGTAAACATCCCATGTTTATCGTGTGCAGGTTGTAGCCGAGGCGACGGATCTTCTACCTCCAAAGCCTTCATTGGAGAATGTGATGGATGACACTCAGCCCGGTGAACGTGTTTCATTGGAGGATCTGATTTATGACACACCCAGGGAAGTGGGGGAACAGGGTCAGAGGTGAGAGTAAATTACAAATGTAGTAGTTGGCTTCATCCGGGTTTAGAGCCGGACATGTTGCTCCTAATAAATCGTTTGGATTCTTTTGAATCCAGAGGAAATCGAGAACCCGATAGTCTCCTTGAGGGGAGAAATCAAGATTCTCTCCAGGATGGGAAGCAGGGTCTGTGCAGATATTTACACGGCCTTCCTTCTGACCCATGGAATATACAGGTCCTCGACGGAAAGGCAGGCTGGTTGCCGCTGTCGTTTTGGACGTCCTAACTATCCCTCGGCATCTGCGACCATCGGCATTTGGTCATGAGCGAGGAATGACAGATGAGTCACAGAGAATGACAGAGTAAGGGGAGGAAGTCATCTAGTGTGACCCTCTGCCCACAGAATGACAGAGTGGGAAGGAGGTCATCTAGTCTGACCCCCTGCTGACAGAAGGAGGTGTTGGAATGGGGTCATCTAGTCTGACCCTCTGCTCAGAAAATGATAGAGTGGGAAGGAGGTCATCTAGTCTGACCCTCTGCCCACAGAATGAGAGGTTGGAATGGGGTCATCTAGTCTGACCCCCTGCTCACAGAATGATAGAGTGGGAAGGAGGTCATCTAGTCTGACCCCTGCTCACAGAGATGACAGAGAGGGGGAGTGGGAAGGAGGTCATCTAGTCTGACCCCTGCTCACAAGAATGACAGAGTGGGAAGGAGGTCATCTAGTCTGACCCTCTGCCCACAGAAATGATAGAGTGGGAAGGAGGTCATCTAGTCTGACCCCCTGCTACAGAGGAGGAGCAGAAGTGGGAAGGAGGTCATCTAGTCTGACCCCCTGCCCAGAATGATAGAGTGGGAAGGAGGTCATCTAGTCTGACCCCTGCTGACAGAAGGAGGGAGTTGGAATGGGGTCATCTAGTCTGACCCTCTGCTCAGAAAATGATAGAGTGGGAAGGAGGTCATCTAGTCTGACCCTCTGCCCACAGAAGGAAAGAGAGGTTGGAATGGGGTCATCTAGTCTGACCCTCTGCTCACAGAATGACAGTGTGGGAAGGAGGTCATCTAGTCTGACCCCCTGCTGACAGAAGGAGGGAGAGTTGGAATGGGGTCATCTAGTCTGACCCTCTGCTCAGAAATGATAGAGTGGGAAGGAGGTCATCTAGTCTGACCCTCCCAGCACAGAGAATGACAGTGTGGGAAGAAGGGGGTCATCTAGCCTGACCCACTGTTCAAGCAGAGAGGCAGCTGCAGAATGACAGAGTGGGAGGAGGTCATCTAGTCTGACCCTGCTCACAGAATGACAGAGTGGGAAGGAGGTCATCTAGTCTGACCCTCTGCTCACAGAAGACAGAGTGGGAAGGAGGTCATCTAGTCTGACCCTTGCTGACAGAAGAAGGAGGAAGTTGGAATGGGGTCATCTAGTCTGACCCTCTGCTCACAGAAAATGATAGAGTGGGAAGGAGGTCATCTAGTCTGACCCTCTGCCCACAGAATGATAGAGTGGGAAGGAGGTCATCTAGTCTGACCCTCTGCCCACAGAATGACAGAGGGAAGGAGGTCATCTAGTCTGACCCCCTGCTGACAGAAGGAGAGGAGTTGGAATGGGGTCATCTAGTCTGACCCTCTGCTCAGAAAATGATAGAGTGGGAAGGAGGTCATCTATTCTGACCCTCTGCCCACAGAATGATAGAGTGGAAAGGAGGACATCTAGTCTGACCCTCTGCTCACAGAATGATAGAGTGGGAAGGAGGTCATCTAGTCTGACCTGCTGCCCACAGAATGATAGAGTGGGAAGGAGGTCATCTAGTCTGACCCCCTGCTCACAGAAGGAGGAGTTGGGAATGGGGTCATCTAGTCTGACCCCTCTGCTCAGAAAATGATAGAGTGGGAAGGAGGTCATCTAGTCTGACCCTCTGCCCACAGAATGACAGAGTGGGAAGGAGGTCATCTAGTCTGACCCTCTGCCCACAGAATGATAGAGTGGGAAGGAGGTCATCTAGTCTGACCCCTGCTCACAGAATGACAGAGTGGGAAGGAGGTCATCTAGTCTGACCCCTGCTCTGACAGAAGGAGGGAGTGGGAATGGGGTCATCTAGTCTGACCCTCTGCTCACAGAATGATGATAGAGTGGGAAGGAGGTCATCTAGTCTGACCCTCTGCTCACAGAATGACGAGTTGGAAGGGGTCATCTAGTCTGACCCCCTGCTCACAGAATGACAGAGTGGGAAGGAGGTCATCTAGTCTGACCCTCTGCTCACAGAATGACAGAGTGGGAAGGAGGTCATCTAGTCTGACCCCTGCTCACAGAATGAGAGTGGGAAGGAGGTCATCTAGTCTGACC
>SOZL01000434.1:46598-72830 GCA_009733165.1 Naja naja | reverse complement strand
AGGAAGGAAGGAAGGAAGGAAGGAAGAAGGAAGGAAGGGGGGGTCGGACTAGATGACCTCGGAGGTCCCTCTCACCCTTTGATCCTGAAATTCTGTAATGGTGTCCTGATCGAATAAGGGGTCAGACTGGATGACCTCGGAGGTCCCTTCCGACTCTTCACGCTTGTGTCTGAGGCTGGGGGGCCCCTCCCCTCCGATCCCTGCCAGGCGCCTCCCAAGCGACCGAGAGCCAAAATAAGCCTCCGGGCGGCGGCGGCGGCGGCGGCGCTGCCTGGATACCACGTGATTGAAGAGCAAGCGCCCGAAACGGCCCCCCCTCCTCTTCCCCTCCCCTCCCCTCCCCCGGGGCGGAGAGAGGGAGGGGCTGCCCACAAAGAGGCTGCTTGTCGTCCCCCCCCCGCCCTATTCCTCCGGCCCGACCTCCAAAAACAACAGGAAGAAGAGGGGGAGGGGAACGGACGGGCGGGTTTCTCGCCAGGCTGCCAGCAAGGGCTTCGGCTCTGCTTGGAGGACGCAGCGCTTGCCCTGCCGGGGGTGGGGTGGGCTGAATGACCTCCCGCTCGGTGATTATTTACTGATTGATAGATAGATTGATTGATTGATTTACTTACTTATTTATTTATTCATTTATTGATTTATTTACTTATTGATTGATTGATTTACTTACTGACTGACTGACTTATTGATTGATTGATTGATTTACTGACTGACTGATTGATTGATTGATTTACTTATACTGACTTACTTATTTATTTATTTATTTACTGACTGACTGATTGATTGTTTGATTTACTTATTTATTGATTTATTGATTTACTTACTTAATTACTGACTGCCTGCCTGCCTGCCTGACTGATTGATTGATTTACTTACTTACTTATTTATTGATTGATTGATTTACTTAATTACTGACTGACTGACTGACTGACAGATCAACTGACTGATTTACTTACTTACTTACTTATTGATTGATTTATTGATTTATTGATTTATTTACTTATTTATTTATTTATTCATTTATTGATTTATTTACTTACTGACTGTCTGACTAACTGATTGATTGATTGATTTACTTACTTGCTTATTTATTTATTTATTTATTTACTTACTGACTGACTGATTGATTTACTTATACTGACTTATTTATTGATTGATTGATTTTTTATTTACTTACTTACTTATTGATTGATTTATTGATTTACTTACTGACTGTCTGACTGATTGATAGATTGATTTACTTACTAATTTACTTACTTATTGATTTATTGATTTACTTACTTATTTATTGATTTATTGATTTACTTACTGACTGACTGTCTGACTGATTGATTGATTTACTTACTTGCTTACTTATTTATTTATTCATTTATACATTTATTCATTTATTCATTTATTGATTTATTTACTTACTGACTGACTGATTGATTGATTGATTTACTTACTTGCTTACTTACTTACTTATTTATTTATTTATTTATTTACATATTTATTTATTTACCTACTTACTGACTGACTGACTGACTGACTGACTGATTTACTTACTTACTTACTTACTTACTTACTTATTTATTTATTTGCTCTCTAAGCCGCCCCATCTCCCTAAGGACTCGGGGTGGCGTGCGATAAAAACAATGAAAATATAACCATTAAAAAGAGATTAAATCCAATAAGAAACCCAATTACAGTCTCAAGCACTCAAAGCAGTCATTAAAACTCCCACACACACACATACACACACCGCTCAGTCCAGGTCAGCGAGTTGGCACAGCCATGTTTTTAGGCCCCGGAGGTTTTTAGAGCGAGGTCGGGGGGCCCACCCGAAGCTCCAGGGGGAGTTGGTTCTGTAGGGTGGGCGCTCCCACCAAGAAGGCCCTACCCCTAGAGGTCGACGGCCGATGTTGTCTGGCTGACGGCACCCCGAGGAGACCCTGTCTGTGAGAGCGCACAGGACGATGGGATGCCGTTGCTGGCAGCAGGGTCTCCCATCGATACCCCGGTTCCTAAGGCATGAAGGGCTTTATAGGTCAACCCCAGCACCTTGAATCTCACTCGGAGGGCAACCGGTCACCAGTGTGGCTCACGCAGGAGGGATGTAACATGGGAGTATTGGGACACTCCTGTCACAACCTGTGCCACCGCATTCTGGACCAGTGGAAGCCTCCATGTGGTCCTCAAGGGCAGCCCCATGTACAGAGCATTGCAGTAGTCCAGACGGGAGACCACGAGCGCATGAGCGACCGTCCATAGGGCGTCTCGGTCCAGGTAGGGGCCGCAACTGGCACACCAGGCGAACCTGGGCCAATGCCCCCCCCCGGCCACGGCTCCCACTTCTTCCTCCAAACTGAGCTGTGCATCCAGGAGGACGCCCAAGTTGCGCGCGCCCTTATCGATGGGGGGGGGGAGTAACACCTCTCCACCCATAGCCAAAGATGGAATCTCCTGGACGATTCGAGATGCCGGTACATACAGCCACTCGGTCTTTGCCAGGGTTGAGCCGGAGCCTGTTCCTCCCCATCCAGACCCACACCACCTCCGGGCACCCGGACGTCACCTCGAGGGCGTCACCGGCTTGGTTTGGGGTGGACATGAAAAGCTGGGTATCGTCGGCATACGGATGCTACCTCACCCCAAAACCATGGATGATCTCGCCCAGCAGCTTCAAAGCGATGTTGAACGAGAGGCGCAAGAGTGCCGAGCGCTGAGGCACCCCACAAAGGAGGGGCCTTGGAGTCGATCTCTGCCCCCCCTGCCAACACCAACTGCGTCCAGCCCGAGAGGTAGGAGGAGAACCACCGCAAAATGGTGCCCCCCACTCCCAACCCCTTGAGGCGCCGGAGTAGGATACAATGGGCAATGGTATCGAGAGATCTAACAGGACCAGGACAGAGGAATGACCCCTGTCCCGTGCCCTCCAGAGATCATCTATCAGCGCAACCAACGCCATCTCTGTGCTGTACCCGAACCTGAAGCCCGATTGGTACAGGTCCAGATATTAATGTCCTTACCTCCTGCTGTTATAAGGCCGCTCTTCCTTTATATTTATATTTGTATGTGTATGTGTATGTGTATTTGTATCTGTATCTGTATGTGTATTTGTATGTTGTGTATGTGTATTTGTATGTGTGTATGTGTATTTGTATGTGTATGTGTATGTGTATTTGTATGTGTGTTTGTATCTGTATCTGTATGTGTATGTGTATGTGTATTTGTATGTGTATTTGTATGTGTATGTGTATGTGTATGTGTATTTGTATGTGTATGTGTATTTGTATGTGTATGTGTATTTGTATGTGTATTTGTATGTGTATGTGTATTTATTTATTTATTTATTTATTTATTTATTTATTTATTATTTAGACTTGTATGCCACCCCATCTCCGAGGACTCGGGGCGGCTCACAATTAAAACCAAAACACAACAATAAATTAATTTAAAACAGTATTAAACAGTAACAAGTCTAATTTAAGTTAAAACCCCACTATACCATTTAAAATTTAACCCCCCCACCAGGAGATCAGCCCAGCCCAGCCTGTTCAAATAACCAGGTTTTCAGGTTGTGGTGGAAGGTGCGAAGGTCAGGGGCCAGGCGGAGCCCCAGGGGTAGTTGATTCCACAGGGTGGGAACCGCCACAGAGTAGGCCCGTCCCCGGGGCACCGCCAGCCGGCATTGACTCGCCAACGGCACCCGGAGAAGCCCCTGTCTGTGTGCTCGAACAGGGCGGTTGGTACTGGATATCAGCAGGAGACGCTCCCTTGAATATCGCGGACCCATGCCTCGTAGGACTTTGAATGTTAATACTAAAACCTTGAATCTCACCCGGAGGGCAACTGGCAACCAATGCAGGTCGCGCAGGAGGGGTGTAACGTGGGAGTATCGGGAAACCCCCATCACCACCCGCATGGCTGCATTCTGCACCAGCTGCAGTCTCCGGATGACATGCAAGGGCAGCCCTAAATAGAGAGCATTGCAGTAGTTGAGTCAGGAGGTCACAAGAGCATAAGTGACTGTGCGCAGGGCATCTCGGTCCAGAAACGGGCGTAGCTGGTGAACCAGCCGGACCTGGGCAAAGGCTCCCCTGGCCACGGCTCCCACCTGCTCCTCTAACTTGAGCCGTGAGTCCAGAAGGACCCCCAGGTTCCGAGCCCTTTCCATAGGGGGCAACACCTCTCCTCCCATGACCAATGGTGGAATCTCCTGACTGGACTGAGATGCCGGTATGAACAGCCACTCAGTCTTGGCTGGGTTGAGTCGAAGCATGTTTTCATCCATCCAGGTCCGTACCGCATCCAGACAATGGGATATCACACAGAGGGCATCACTGACGTGGTTTGGGGTGGAGATGTAGAGCTGGGTATCATCAGCATATAGATGATAGCTTACCCCAAAACCACGGATGATCTTGCCCAACAGCTTCATATAGATGTTGAACAAGAGGGGCGAGAGGACCCTGGCGGATCCCACAAGTGAGAGCCCCGGAGACCTCTGGCCAGCACTGATTGGCCCAGAGGTAGGAGGAGAGCCACCAAGAACAGTGCCCCCCACCCCCAACCCCCGAGGCGCCGCAAAGGATACCATGGTCGATGGTATCGAAAGCCGCTGAGAGGTCTAACAGGACCAGGACAGAGGAAAAACCCCTGTCCCGAGCCCTCCAGAGATCATCCATCAGCACGACCAATGCCGTCTCCGTGCTAAACCCGGGTCGGAAGCCCGATTGGTAAGGATCTAGGTAGTCCGCTTCATCCAGGAAAAGCGGAAACTGCTGAGCCACCATACTCTCAACAACCTTCGCCAAAAAGCGAAGGTTGGAGACCGGACGGAAGTTGTCTAACACGGCTGGGTCCAGGGCAGGCTTCTTCAGGAGGGGATTCATCACCTCCTCTTTCAAGGCAGCAGGGAAGATCCCCTCCCTTAACGAAGCATTGACCACTGCCCGAGCCAGCGCAGGTGACCTCCCTGGAGGCGTACACCAACCAGGAAGGGCATGGGTCCAATAAACATGTAGTGGAACTCAGTCGTCACATAATCCTGCCCACTTCATCCTCAGAAACAGGATCAAACTCAGCCCAGGTCACATTAGCCAGACTACTTGCACCCCCTTCGTCAGACCACTGTAAACTAGAGTTCAACCAGGCCCGAATCCGAGCGATCTTATCCGACAGATGTATAATACTATCTATCTATCTATCTATCTATCTGTCTATCTATCTATCTATCTATCCACACACACACACATATACATATTATAAAAAAAATATTACGGTGTATAATACTATCTATCTATCTGCGCGCGCACACACACACACACACAATTAAAAAAAATATTTTTATACACAAAAAATCCATTGCATTTCAATCGTGCGTCGATTAGGCACCTATTTCAAATTCCTTACCCCTTATTCACAATATTCTTATTCATCTGAACAAGGTCACAATAATCACACACATGCCCCGTTGACATAATATACGTATCATCTACTCTATCTCTTGTGTTCATTCCTCCGATCACTTTGTAGATACGTCTTCATCTCTTTTTGGTGTAATTCTGGTTTCTACCCATTGGTAAAACAAACCCCACACCCGTGTAATATTCAGATCCTTCTCTTTCTCTGGCATCTCGAGTGTCAATCTAGTCACTTCTGCACAGTCAAATATGGTTTTTTTTTCCAATTATTTCCCCCTCTGTTTGTATCTTATCACTCTAATATAATAGCTATAACTAATGGAATAACTAATAACTAATAATTATAACTAATATAATAATTACAACTAAAAAGGAGCTGATGCAGCCAGTACACTGCTGTTGCGAAAACTGTGAATGTGATGTTGAATTCAAGGAAAATGTATAATAAAAAACATGATATATGTAAAAAAAGGAATAAGGATGGAGTAGAGTAGAGTGGAGTGGAGTGGAGTGGAGTGGAGTACAACAGAACAGAACACAGAGTAGGCCAAAACAGAGCAGAATAATTTTATTGGCCAAGTGTGATTGGATACACAAGGAATCGGTCTCCCCGGCACAAGCTCTTCGTGGACATACAGGCAGTTAAGTGACAAAGGAACATAATCATAAAATACAATCAAGATACAACACCCAGCTACTCAAGAAGCAACCGACAGCATTCCTAGATAAAGCAATAGAAATGCTAAGATACGGGGAGATGGGCGGAGCTGGAGTCGCCGCGAGACGGAGGTGATCTTGACTCCTGAGATCACCTCTGATACTGCCGCCGGGACGGTCCCCGGGATCTAAACTGACTCGTAGGGTTGGTGAAAGTTGGGGGCACCTCCTGTTGATCCCAGGGATGTCGCAAAGTCCCTGGTTGATCCAGGACAGCCCCTTTACCCGAAGCGCGCTGAGGCAGCCATCGGGCTGAAGAAGCTGTGACAGCTCCAGAGGAATGAGTTTGGAAGAAGTTTGTCGGTCGGTGAGATCATCTTGTTTTTAACCCTTTGGGAACACCCTAGCAACTCTAATGGTGTGAAATTGAGAGTGATATGGAATAGGCGGAAGAGATTGTGTTTGAAAGTAAAGAGCTTTGTTTCTTCTTTCTTTTTATGGCTTTAAAGACTTTCCTTTTACTTTTTCCTCTTGGGAGCCCTTGAATACCTTTTATATTTTATTGAATCTTGTCTTTTTTCCTTTTTGGCACCAGGGGCTCTAATGTAATTTGGTTATTTTGATCTGGTTACTTTTTATTTTTGCATATAAGAAATGGCCACCGAGATTTTTACTGTCCTTCTTGTTTTGAATAAGACAGGAAGTGATACATTTTGGAAGTCACTTGGCAAGGAAGTGAAAGTTGGTTGTGAGATACAATATTGCTACTAGAGACCTGTTATCTTATATAAACATATACACTTGCAAGGACTGTATCCAAGGCTCCGTTGATTAGAAAGTGCCGGATAGGTGCTTTTGGAATATCTTTGAGCCTTCAGTTTGGAACTGAAGAATAAAGTGACCTTGGAGAGCTTTTAAAATAAAAGAATTGGATTTCTTCGAGAGGCAAAAACAGAGGAGCTGCTATCTTCCGGCTTTCACCAGTTAAGCTCTGGACTCTGCATAGTGGCAATGGAATAAAGAGTGATATTGCTTCCTGCCAAGGCTTTTTATTGTTTGGAATTGAATTTTTTATAATTGGAGCCCCTAAAAATATATTTTGTTATTCCTAAAGGGAATTCTATTATGGAAAAGGGAATATACAGCATGGGAACGATGAAAAGAAAAAAATTATTCGAGACTACTATGAAAAACTGTACTCTCAAGAAGATATTCTAGAAGAAAAAATTGAACAGTATTTACAAAAGACAAGACTACCACAGATACCTGAAGATATTGAGACAATGTTAGAAGGGAACATAACCATGATGGAATTAACAGAAGCCTTGAAGAAACAAAATACAGGAAAAGCACCAGGCCCAGATGGTCTACCCGGAATTTTACAGGACCTTCCAGGAAGTGTTAAGCACTCCCCTTCTAGAAGTGATGAATGAAGTCTTATTAAAAAGAGAATACCTGAGACATGGTTGGAAGCTTATATTACCCTAATGCCTAAAGAAGAAATGGATCTACAACAAGTTAAAATTATAGACCTATCTCATTGTTGAATTCAGATTATAAAATTTTTGCTTCAATCTTGGCAGAAAGAATGAAAAGATACTTAAATGAATTTATCCACACGGATCAAAATGGATTTTTGCCAAAACGACAAATTAAGCAAAATGTGAGAATAATTTTAGATACTTTGGAGTATTATGAAGCACACCCTGAAAAACAGATGGCACTGATGTTTTTAGATGCTCAAAAAGCATTTGACAATGTGAACTGGCGGTTTATGATATTGCAAATGATGCAAATGGGCTTTGGAAAAACTTTATACAAGCTATTGAGGCAATATATAATAATCAAACAGCAAAGATATTGGTAAATGGAGAGCTGACAGAATCTATAGGGATAAGAAAAGGAACCAGACAAGGTTGTCCTCTGTCGCCCTACTGTTTGTTTTAACACTAGAAGTACTGAATAGAGCTATCAGAGAAGATGAAGAAATAAAAGGAATGAAAATTAAAAAGAAGAATATAAACTACAGGCGTTTGCAGATGATTTGGTATTCATACTAGAGGATCCACTTAAATCAGCACCTAAGTTGATAGAACAAATAGAAGAATATGGAATGGTGGCAGGTTTAAAAATTAATAAAGACAAAACAAAGATCCTAACAAAGAATATGTTAGCAAAACGCAAGAAAGATTTAGAAGATTTATTAGAGATTCAGATTGCAAATAAAGTTAAATATTTGGGAATAAATATAACACCAAGATGCAGTACATTGAAAGAAGATAATTATATAAAACTCAAACAGCAGATAGCGACAGATCTTGAAAGATGGGAAAATATGCAATTATCTCTTATTGGCAGAATATCGACAGTTAAGATGAATGTTTTACCCAGAATCTTATATTTATTTCAGACAATTCCAGTTAGACTTGGGAAAGAATACTTTGAAGATTTAAATAAAATCACATCAAAATTCATATGGCAGGGCAAAAAGCCAAGAATCAAATTTAAGCTACTACAAGATGCAAGGTCAAGAGGGGATTCGCTCTACCAAATTGGGAATTGTATTATCAAGCTGCAAGCCTGATGTGGGTGAAAGAATGGATAACATTGAGAAACAATAGATTGTTAACTTTAGAGGGTCATGATCTATTATTAGGATGGCATGCTTTCTTATGGTATAAGGGAACTAAAAACAAGGATATTTTAGAAGACACTATGTTCGAGAAGCTTTGTTTTTAAATTGGGAAAAACCAGAAAACAACATTATATACAAATTCCATTATGGGTATCTACTATTGAAGCTTTTTCATATGCAATAATATACAAGAAGGAACAAACAGTTAGATATGAAGAGATTTTAAATGAAAAGGGTGAACTCAAATCGATGCAAACACTACAAGAACAAGGTATAAAAATGAATTGGTTTTCATATTTGCAAGTACAATCTAGATATGATGAGGATGTTAAGACTGAAGGGATTTATAAAAAGCAAACTGAATTAGATAAAATCTTGATGGGCACGAACGAAAAAATGATTAAAAAACTTTATGGTTATCTATTAGAAGTTAGAATGGAAGAGGAGCAGGTTAAGGAAACAATGATTGCTTGGGGAAAAATTTTGGTTATGGGATAGATTTAGAGAGATGGCAAACACTGTGGGATCAGAATTATAAAATGACAATGTCAACTGCATATAAAGAAAATTTGTATAAGATGTTTTACAGGTGGCACCTATCCCGAGAAGGATTGCAAGAATGTTCAAGGATAAATCGGATAAGTGTTGGAAATGTCATCAGATACCTGGCTCCTACTACCACATGTGGTGGACTTGTTGATGCTAAAAGATACTGGACTAAAATCCACATGTGGTTGGAAAAATGACACAACAACATATAGACTTGAAACCTGAGATATTCCTGTTGGGAATTGTACCAGAGACATTTAACAAAGAACTGAAATATCTGATTGTTAATGTATTGACAGCCGCTAGAATTGTATTTGCTAAAAACTGGAGAAATGATAAGACACCTACGCAGGAGGAAGTGATTAAGAAGATTTTGGATTGTGCCGAAATGAGTAGATTAACATTTGAAATTAGGGATCAAGAAGAAAAGCAGTTTTATAAGATATGGAATATGTTCTACCAATGGTTAGACAAAAAGTTTGGTAATGTATTTTTGGGAATATAAAGATAGATAGAACTGTTGAAACAATATAGAGATTATAATATGATAAAGGATTAATAATAATGATTATAGCTTTTCCTTTTTGTAATATTGAGTATGAATAATGAGGGGTAGGCACTGTGATTTTTGACCGACCGACATACTTGAAATTGATATGGATCTATGTGTTGTATGTTTGTTTGTTATGTTTGTGTTTTTGGAAAAATAAAACTTCTTATAAAAAAAAAAAAGAAATGCTAAGATACAAGCCATAAAATTAGTCGTAAGAAGATAAGGAGATCGGGAGTAGGAAAGGCGAGGAGGATAATACAGCATTACTATGGGAGTTGGAGGGTATTGTGGGAATTAGTTGTGCAGCAGAGGGATGGCATTTTGGGGGGGGACTGTCCCTGTGTGGAGTGTCAGGGTTCCGACGGATGCCCTAATGAATTGAGCCTCGGGTGTGTCATAATTCACATTCTCCAAGCGGAGCGGTGTCATAAATCACATTCTCCAATGGGAGACACTTTCATCGGCAGCAAGGTGGGGGAGTCCAACTGGAGGCCCACGAGCCGGAGCCAAGTGCTTCAACCTGGCCCAGAAATAGCAAACGACCGGCCCGCGGGGCCCTCTGGCAGCCCAAACAGAGTGTGCCACGGGCCCTCCTCCCCCATTTTGGTCCCACGAAGGGCTGCCAGAAGCCGTCCAGGTTGAAAAGGGACACAGGGAGCTGAGTGTGGCCCCAATGTGCCCCGTTTTGGCCAGCGGGGTGCTGCAGGAGGCGTCTGTCTTGTCTCCCCAGCCCGCCCCCCCTCCCAGCCTGTCCGCAGAGAACTCCAATGCCAATCCAGCCCTTGAAGAACTCCGTGAGACCCCTGCCCTGTACTCGCGGTCACCTCATAAACATCCCACGCTTATCTTGTGCAGGTTGTAGCCGAGGCGACCGGATCTTCTACCTCTGAAAAGCCTTCATTGGAGAATGTGATGGATGACACTCAGCCCGGTGAACGTGTTTTGTTGGAGGATCTGATTTATGACACACCCAGGGAAGTGGGGGGAACAGGGTCAGAGGTGAGGGTAAATTACGAATGTAGGAGTTGGCTTCATCCGGGTTTAGAGCCGGACATGTTGCTCCTAATAAATCGTTTGGATTCTTTTGAATCCAATCGAGGGCAATCGACAGAACCCCGATAGTCTCCTTGAGGGGAGAAATCAAGATTCTCTCCAGGATGGGAAGCGGGGTCTGTGTAGATATTTACACGGCCTTCCTTCTGACCCATGGAATATACAGGTCCTCGACGGAAAGGCAGGCTGGTTGCCGCTGTCGTTTTGGATGTCCTAACTATCCCTCGGCATCTGCGACCATTGGCATTTGGTCGTGAGCCCGAACACAGAGGCGCGCAGGGGAAGCCCCCTCACGAAAATTGGACCAAGAGAACAATAAGGATCACAATGGCCACCAACACGCAAATTGACAAGGCCACTGTCACGATTTCGATGCGGCTCCAGGCTCTTCGGGCCATCGTTCTCGGCCCGTTTTGTTCCCGGTCAGGAATGCTTTGACGTGCTCCTCTCTCACGTTGGGCATTCGGTACAGCCGGTTGGTGTAGTATCTGCCCCCGTTCGCTGCAACGGTGCTCCGCACCATCGTCATCAGCTCCATGACCTGCCTCTCTCGCTCATCTCCCTCGGCCTTGTTGTTGAACCCGCAGACGCGATACCCGCACCGCCGCATCACTTCCCGCAGATTCCTGTTGTCCGACTTTTGGACATACTCCTGCAGCGGGCTCCCGGACAAATCCTTCACGCAGGTGAACACGACGATCGTGTGCTTGGTGGACTCGGGGCCAAAGATATCCCAGACGCACTTGGCGGCGGTGGCATCTTCAGTGGTGAAGCCCCTACTTGGGTCACCAAAATCAGGCGTGGGGCTGGGCCCGGAAAGCTCAACACAAGCCATGATCTAATGTCGCACAATCTCATCATAGCCTTCGCTGTAAAACATGCCGGGCGTGTCAACCACCGGGATCTTCCTCCTCTGCCAGGTCCCCTCCCCTTTTTGGCACTGCAGGGTAGTGGTCTTTGCTTCCAGGAGGGACTCGAACTCCTTCCGGCCGAGGATGTTGTTGCCCATGGCGTTTTTCCCACTGCCGGATTTCCTGACAAGGATCAGCCGGAGTTCCATGTCTACTACTTCAAGTTCGGAAAGACGCCGTTACAAAAAAAAAAGGAATTGAGAGATTTCTGACGATTCTCCCGGTTCGGACCAGTTTGGGTGAACCCCTTGCCTGCGATGATCCGCTGGCTCCAAACTGGTTTGATCCGACGATTAGGTGGGCCCGCCCGCCCCTCCATCGTACTCCCCTATATCTTCTCCACTGATTTACCCGGCAGAGTATCGCGCCTCACGTTTGTGACTACCCTGAAGTAACACTGAAGGAAATTGTGATAGCTGCGCACATGTGCACGCGAACAGCAAACTGGCGGTTACCACTGGGAGAATTCCCAAACGTCCGGAAGGGCTGTTTTTCACCTTTCCTGGGGTACTGGAAGCATCCTCCGAGCCATCGGCAGGGCGGAAACGGCCTTACCCGGGCTCCGTAAGGCCAGAAACAGGCCTGTTCCCGCCCTTCCAAAAAGGCTCGTTTTTCGTGCTCCCACAACCGCCGCGCTAACCTGTGTCCAAAATGGGCTGTGTGGAGACTCCGAGGAGGGGCGGGACCAGGAGGGGTAAACCCGATGTCCGAGGAGGGGCGAACCCAATGTCTATTTGACTTCCCGTTCGCTCGAATCCAGTTCATATATAGGACAGGATAGCGCACGGGGCGGTCCCAGCTGTCGGTCGGTACCACGGGTTTGGGGCAAACCGGTCTGATCCAGCAGCAGCCCAATTTCACTTCTGTGTGTGTCCTGCATTTCCCCCCCCAAACAGACACCGTCCAAGACCCTCAAGTCCAGCAGAGAGTGGACGGAGACGCCCAATGTGGGGCAGCAGAGACCCCCCTAGGGGGAGTCAGGGAGGGTGGGAGGGTGCAAGAATGGTGAAGGGGGGTGTCCACCATGGTCACATCCCCGGCGCGGTCCCGTCACTTACCCACCGTGGCGTCCTCATCCATGAAGACCTGCAAGAGTGGACCAGAAACATGGGTCAGACATGGCTCTCTCGAACCAAGCTGCCCCTCCCTCCGCAGAAAACTGCAGCCTGGCTCCGCCCCCTTGTTCAAGGCTCTGCCCACCCCGAAGGGAGCCCCTCCCCCAGCTAAGTGGGGGGGCTGAGATGCTCGGGGAAGGGAGCAAAGGGAGGGAGGGAAGCTGGGGTGTGTGTGAGAGGAGTGGTACGTCCAAAAACTGGGCCTGGAGGCTGCACCATTTTGAGCCCCTCCTCTTGCTACAGAAAATCCACACAAACACACAAAGACACACAAAGACAACAAACACACACACACACCCCGTGTTGGAAGAGCTTTTCAGACCTTACCCGGAGCGTCTCCGAAGTGGGCTGGTAGGTCATGCTTGGCTGGCTGTGGTTCCGGAGGGATTTTCCTTAGCCTGATGGGGGTGGAACCAGAATCAGAAGATGGATGAAAGGGACCTCAAAGGTCATCTAGCCTGACCCACTGTTCAAGCAGGAGACACTCACAGAATGACAGAGTGGGAAGGAGGTCATCCATTCTGACCCCCTGCTCGCAGAATGACAGAGTGGGAAGGAGGACATCTAGTCTGACCCCCTGCTCACAGAATGAGAGTGGGAAGGAGGTCATCTAGTCTGACCCCCTGCTCACAGAATGAGTGTGGGAAGGAGGTCACCTAGTCTGACCCCCTGCTCACACAATGACAGAGTGGGAAGGAGGTCATCTATTCTGACCCCTTGCTCACAGAATGACAGAGTCAGGGAGGTGGGCGGAGCTGGCGTCACAGCAAGACTGAGGTGATTTCAGCTCCAGAACTCACCTCTGATATCGCCATTGCAGGATGGTTCCTCGGGACCTAAGCGGACGGTTCCTCGGGACCTAAGCGGACGGGGGTGTGGGGTATTTCCTGTTGATCCCAGGGACATCGCAAAGTCCCTGGTTGATCCAGGACAGCCCCTTTGCCAGCAGTGGACTGAGCCAGCCATCAAGCTGCTGAAGCTGTGACTGCTCCAGAAGAACGAGATTGGAGGAAATGTGTCAGTCGGTGAGATGGTTTTTTTACTTTCTTTTTTTTAGAGAACACTCTAGTAATTTCAATTGGATCTACAAATTAAGAGTGAAATGAAGCAAGCGTGAGAGATTTTGTTTGAGATTGAAGAGTTGTTCTTTCCTTTTTTCTACGGCTTTTAAAGGCTTCTTTTTATTCTTTTTCTTTTTCTTCCTTTTTAGTTTTGAATGGTTTGAGGCAACATATTATTTTTGTATTTTTTGGTGTTTTGGATTTTAATGAAACTTGAGTTTTCTTTTCTTTAATACGATATGGCGGTTGAGTCTTTTTTCCCCTTCTTGTTTTGAGAAATGAGAAAAGAAGGAAGTGACATCTTTTGGGATCGAGACTATCCGGCAACAAAGCGAAAGTTGCGAAAGCGATACAATACTGCCAGCTAGAGGCTTGTTATTTTTCTTAAAATATATACGCACTTGCAAGGATTGCGTTAAGGGCCCTACGCTGAACATTAGGTAAGAAAGCACTGGAGGTTGTTTATTTAGGTGCTTTTGGTGAATTGATGTATATTTGAGCCTGGACTTGAAGATTAAGGATGAAGTGACCTTGGAGAATCTAAAAAATAAAAGAGTTGGAATCTTCCTTTTTAATTTGTGAAGCCTCGGATATCAAGTAGTGGCAATTGATTAAAGAGTGATAGTGTTTCATTTATTACTTCCTATTGCCTGGAACCCAACTTTTACAATTAATTTTTTAAAAAATATATCTTTATTTTTAAAGGACATTTTGCTTATTTTCCATTTTAATTTTTCATTGGTGTTTTCCTTTTCCCAACCTTCAGTTTTATTTTTGAGCTTGATTCTTTTATTTTCTTTTCTTTTATTTTTTTATGCACTGGAATTAAGATACACAATTATTGGATTTTTTCTATATTATCTTAGTTTTTACCCACATTCTTTTTCTATCTTTTTAATCTAAATTATTGATATATTATTGATGTTATTGATTTTTATTTTTTTGACTAGGATTGTTATTTGTTGCCTCCTTCCTTTTGTGATTTTTTTTTTTCTTTTTTCATTTTATTGAGGGCTACGCCCTTCTTTTATTATTTTTTAAATTATTTTTCTTTTCTCTTTTATTATTGGCCTTCTTTTTCTCTGCAATTGGAGTTGGATATTTTGTAACAATGAGTAGAAGACCTTCAATTCATAGTAACAACTCCTGCACAGACAGCATCGCAGCAAGAGAAGGAAAAGAGAGAGAAGATATGATGCAGAAGATATTACAAGCGGTAAATGAGAATGGAAAAAGAATAGAGAAAATGGAACAGAAGTTGGACAAGACAGATGAAAATATAAAAGCTCTACAGCAAACAATAGAGAAATATGGAGAGAGGATTAAGAAAATTGAGGAGCAGCAAGAACAAAAAGACAAAGAAATGTGGAGCTTTAATACCAGATTAAATGAAGTTGAGAGGGATCACAATGAGTTATTGAGAGGTGAAATAGACAGATCAGAATTCTACTTGAGATTTCAAAACGTGGAGGAAGAAAAGGGTGAAAACCTGTTGGAGATAATGGCACAGATATTGGCAGAATTGCTAGAAATAACGGAAGAGAAGATGAGAGATGGAATAGATGAAACATTTCATGTCTATACAAGATATGCAACGAGGAACAAACTTCCAAGAGAAATTCATATTAGGTTTACTAAGTAGAGCATTAAATCACAAATATTGCAAGCAACCAGAGACAAGACATTGAAGTACAATAATAAAGATATTACGGTATTGAAACAGGTACCAAGAAGAATAAGAGAAAGTAGAAGAGAATATGCGTTCTTATCCAAAGAATTGTTGAGGAGGGGAGTAAATTACAGATGGTTAATACCAGAAGGCCTTCTGTTTGTGTGGTGGGAACAAAGACATAGAATCGATACAGTGGAGAAAGCAGAACTCTTCTATGATGAATATTTTAGAGGAAAGGAGGAAATGGAAGACAAGAGGAACTGATTGTGGAACTCTCAAAGGAACGTGCAGCAACAAGTGAAGAAGCAGAACAACTTGGGCGGTAGGTGGTGTATCCAGAGAACAAAGAGAAGTTAGATCAACTAGAGCAACAAAACCCTCCTACAAGACTTAAAATGGATGAAAAAAATTGATTTTGATGAATATAAATGGACTTAACTCGATTGCTAAAAGAAGGAAAATATTTCATAAATTAGAGAAATTAAAATTTGATATAATTTGTCTACAAGAGGTACACATTAAAAAACAACATGAATATGTATTGAGACAAAGAAAGCTAGGGAAACTATTTACGTCACTGGCACAATGTAAAAAGAGAGGAGTGGCTCTGTACATTAAAGATATAATTACTATGGAACTGATTTATACAGATGAGGATGGGAGGATCTTAATGGTGGAGATAATGGATAACAATGTCAAAATGCTTTTGATAGCAATATATGCACCAAGTGAGAACCAAGAAGAATTCTATAAGAAAATTAAAAATTAACTGAATTGGACTATGTAAATATTTATTTGATGGGAGATTTTAATGGGATAATTAACGACCAACTTGATTACAAATCAGAAAGCACTAAAAAGAAAGCTAGAAGAAAGCTACCTAAGTCCTTTTTTCAAATGACAGAAGAAATGAATATTAAAGATATATGGAGAGAGAGAAATACTGGAAATAAAAATTTTACTTTCTATTCAAATAGGCATGAATCATGGTCAAGAATAGATATGATATGGGCATCTGCAGACATGCTTTCTAATATAAAAGAAATTCAAATAGAAGTTGGGACTTGGGCGGATCATAATCCACTGACAGTTGTTTGGAAAGGACAGAAGAGAAGATCTAGATGGACATTAAATAATATGATTTTGAAAGAAGAAGAGTTTAAAAATAAAATTGAGATAGAGCTTGTTTTTTTTAAAGAAAATAAAAAGAAGATACATCACTGCAAACTTGTTGGGATCGATGAAGGCTTATACAAGAGGAATAATAATTGACTATACAAGGAAAAGGAACATTAAACAGAAAAAGACATTTAAAATACTGGAAGATGATTTTATAAAATTAGAAAAAGAGTTACAACAATCACCACAAAGAAAAGACATTAAAATGAAAATGGATATGACTAAACATAAAATGGGTTTAATGGAAAAGGAAGAACTTGCCCAAAAGATTAAAGGTGTTAAACAAAATTATTTTGAAAATGCGAATAAACCAGGAAGATGGCTAGCCTATAGACTTAGAAAGGAAAGGGAAGCAAAGAAAATTAACCAATTAATAGATGGACGAGGGAATGTTCAATATGGGAATGTTGAAAAGAAAAGAATTATTCGAGATTACTATGAAAAACTACTCTCAAGAAGACACCACAGAAGAAAAATTAAAGAGTATTTACAAAAGGCAAGACTACCACAAATACCTAAAGATATTGAAACAATGTTAGAAGGGAATATAACCATGATGGAATTGACAGAAGCCCTGAAGAAACAAAATATAGGAAAAGCACCAGGTCCAGATGGCTTACCGGCGGAATTCTACAAGACCTTTCAGGAGGTGTTAAGCACCCACCTTTTAGAAGTTATGAATGAAGTGCTATTAAAAAGAGAATACCTGAGACATGGCTGGAAGCTTATATTACCCTTATACCTAAAGAAGAAATGGACTTACAACAAGTTAAAAATTATAGACCTATTTCATTGTTGAACTCAGACTATAAAATTTTTGCTTCAATTCTGGCAGAAAGAATGAAAAGATATCTAAATGAATTTATTCATACGGATCAAAATGGATTTTGCCAAAACGACAAATTAAGCAAAATGTGAGAATAATTTTAGATACTTTGGAATACTATGAAGCACATCCTGTAAAACAGATGGCACTGATGTTTTTAGATACACAAAAAGCCTTCGATAATTTGAATTGGCGTTTCATGATATTGCAAATAGCACAAATGGGCTTTGGGAAAAATTTTATACAGGCCATTGAGACAATATACAACAAGCAAACAGCGAAGATTTTGGTAAATGGAGAATTGATAGAATCTATAGAGATAAGAAAAGGAACTAGACAAGGTTGCCCTCTGTCGCCTCTGCTGTTTGTTTTAACATTAGAAGTGCTGAATAGAGCCATTAGAGAAGATGAAGAAATAAAAGGAATGAAAATTAAAAAAGAAGAATATAAACTGCAGGCATTTGCAGATGACTTGGTATTCATATTAGAGGATCCACTTAAATCAGCACCTAAATTGATAGAGAAAATAGAAGAATATGGAATGGTGGCAGGTTTAAAAATTAATAAAGATAAAACAAAGATCCTAACAAAGAATATGTTAGCAAAACGTAAGAAAGAGCTAGAAGATATATTAGAGATTCAGATCACAAGTAAGGTTAAATACTTAGGAATATATATTACATCAAGATGTAGTACACTGAAAGAAGATAATTATATTAAACTTAAGCAGCAGATAGCGACAGATCTGGAAAGGTGGGAAAATATGCAATTATCTCTTATTGGTAGAATATCAACAGTTAAGATGAATGTATTACCTAGAATTTTATATTTATTTCAAATGATACCAATTAGACTGGGGAAAGAGTTTTTGAGGATTTAAACAAAATGGTATCAAAATTTATATGGCATGGCAAAAACCAAGAATTAAACTTAAACTATTACAAGATGCAAGGTTAAGAGGGGTTTGCACTGCCCAATTGGGAATTGTATTATCAAGCTGCAAGTCTGATGTGGGTGAAGGAATGGATAACGCTGAGAAATAATAGATTATTAACTTTAGAAGGTCATGATTTACTACTAGGATGGCATGCTTTTTATGGTATAAGGAACTAAAAAGCAAGGATATTTTAGAAGGCATTATATTCGAGAAGCCTTGTTTTTAAACTGGGAAAAAATTAAAAAACAACACTATATACGAATTCCATTATGGGTATCTACTATTGAAGCTTTTTCATATCCAATAATATATAAAAAGGAACAAACAATTAGATATGGAGAGATTTTAAATGAAAAGGGTGAACTCAAATCGATGCAAACACTTCAAGAACAAGGAATAAAAATGAATTGGTTTTCATATTTGCAAATACAATCTAGATATGATGAGGATGTTAGGGCTGAAGGTATTTATAATAAGCAAACTGAATTGGATAAAATTTTGATGGGTACCAATGAAAAAGTAATTTAAAAACTTTATGGATACTTATTAGAAGTTAAATGGAGGAGGAACAGGTTAAAGAAACTATGATTGCTTGGGGAAAAAATTTCGGTTATGGGATAGATCTAGAGAAATGGCAAACACTATGGGATCAGAATTATAAAATGACAATGTGAACTGCATATAAAGAAAATTTGTATAAGATGTTTTACAGGTGGCACTTATCCCCGAGAAGGATTGCAAGAATGAATCTATGAATTGTAATTTATTGTTTTATGGGTGTTTACTCGCTATCGGAGTTATGGGCCCTCAGGACTGCGCCCTTGTCCTTGAATTGGCCCATTGGGTTATCTACAGCTTACCTTAATGACGGATCCTGGGATCCCAAGAGGTGGCATGGCGCGACCAAGGGGTTAAATTTTAAATTTGTTTTTAAGGGACGACTTTTAAATTTTTTAATTCCGTGTTTTAATGGGATAGGGAGGAGGGAGGGGGGTTACCCCATGTTGGTAGAGTCTGGTCTATCCAGGCCGGAGAAGGGTCTCGCAGTGGAGGGGCGGGGTGAAGGGGCCTCGGGGTCCGTGTTGAGCAGGGAGGGATTAATAATCCCCAGGGTGATCAGTTATGGCAGGAGCAGGCGAGACAGAGGGCCAAATTATGTGCCAGGCGCCTCCGCTGTTTACGAGCGGTGGAGCTCTCCGACCCTCAGGTCTCTGCCCGCTCCCCTGGGGTCTTGGGAGGCATGGTCCCTGGACTTAGGCTGGTGTATGTAAATGCCAGATCCGTAGCTAATAAGGCCCCCCTCCTCCGTGAACTTATTGAGGAGGAGGCTGCGGATCTGGCGTGTATTACGGAGACCTGGCTCTGACCGGAGGGGGGTGTCCCTCTGTGTGATCTATGTCCCCCAGGTTTCCGGGTGCTGCACCGGCCACGAGCTCAGGGAAGGGGCGGAGGAGTGGCCATTGTCCCTCCTCTTGAGGTTGGGCCCGGGTGGTTGGTTGGGCCTATTGCTGATGTACCTGTCCCCCAGCTGCATTGCGGCCCTTCCCGAGTGCTGGATGCCCTCTCGGGGGTGGCGGTGGAGTTTCCCAGACTTATGGTTCTGGGGGACTTCAACTTGCCTTCTCTGGGAGTGGCGTCTGGTTTGGCTTCTTGGCATCCATGACAGCCATGGACCTGACCCAGGTGATTCAAGGGCCCACCCATGAGGGGGGGAACATGCTCGACCTGGTTTTTATCTCGGGACAGTGGTGTAGTGATCTGGGGGTTGGATCTCTGGTTGTTTTACCCCTATCATGGACAGATCACTATCTCCTGAGGCTGGTTTTCCAATTGGCTGCTCCTCGCTGCTGGGATGAGGAGCCGATACGATGGTTCCGCCCCAGGTGCCTGATGGACCCAGAGAGGTTTCAGACGGCCCTGGGGTTCTTGCCTACCTCCCTCGACCACACCCCGGGCGAGACCTTGGTGGCCGCTTGGCAACAGGCTGCCTCGGCAGCGCTTGACTGGGTTGTCCCCTTGCGGCCTCTTCCTCGCCGCAGACCTCATTTGGCTCCTTGGTTTTCGGAGGAGCTTCGGGGGAATGAAGCGGTGGAGGAGATGCCTGGAGAGCAGGTGGAGGACTAGTCGTTCTGAGTCTGACCGTGTCCAGCTAAGAGCCTATATTAGGACTTATCTAGAAGCGATCAAGGCGGCGAGATGTGCTTATTTCTCCGCTCTAATCACGTCCGCTGATGATCGCCCTGCAGCCCTGTTCAGGGTCACCCGCTCCCTCTTGCATTTAGAGGAGAGGGGGGACCCTTTGCGGGGCAGAGCAGAGGAATTTAGTCGACACCTGGTGGATAAGATCGCTCAGATTCGGGCCGCCCTATGGAATCAGCTCCCTGCAGATCTTTGTTTGGCCCCTGATCTCCGCTCCTTTTGTCGAGACCTGAAAACTTGGCTGTTTCAGCAGGCCGGCCTGGACTGACCTGGGGGCGGGGTTGTTTTTTAATTGTACTGTTTTTATTGTAATCTTAATTGTTTTAATGTTTTTACTAGTTTTAGACTTGTTTTGTTTAATATTGTTTTATTGTAAATATTTCTCTTTTTATATGTTCACCACCCTGAGTCCTTAGGGAGAAGGGCGGCATACAAGTCTAAAAAATAAAAAATAAAGATAAATCGTACAAGTGTTGGAAATGTCACCAGATACCAGGCTCTTATTACCATATGTGGTGGACTTGTGCTGATGCAAAAAGATACTGGACTAAAATCCACACGTGGTTGGAAAAAATGACACAACAACATATAGACTTGAAACCTGAGATATTTTTATTGGGAATCATACCAGAGACATTCAGCAAAGAGTTGAAATATTTGATTGTTAATGTACTCACAGCTGCTAGAATTGTATTTGCAAAAAATTGGAGAAATGATAAGATACCTGCACAGGAGGAAGTGATTAAGAAAATTTTGGATTGTGCCAAAATGAGTAGATTAACACCTGAAATTAGGGATCAATTAGGGATCAAGAAGAAAAACAGTTTTATAAGATATGGAATATGTTTTATCAATGGTTAGCCAAAAACCCTGGTAATATATAGATAAAATGGAGACAAATAAAGTTGTTGAATGAAAATATAATATGGAGACTATAATACTATAGAGAGTTAATAATAACAATATTGGTTAATAGAGGAGAGAAATTAGGTAATATATGAGTTAAAATGTATACGTTTTTCCTTTTCATTTTCTTTCTTTTTTCTTTTTGAGATTTCTCCAAATAGAAAATAGGTTGTATTTATCCTTATTTTTTGTTTCTATTGTATAGACCTCTTTTTTTGTAATAGAAGGTATTGATGGTGAGGAGATGGCACCGAGATTTGTGACCGACCGACACACTTGAAATTGTTATTGGTTTATGTTTTTTATGTTTGTTTCTCTTGTTTTTGGAAAATAATAAAAAAATTTACATAACAATCCCAAACTGAAATCCCAGAGAGCTGTTCTGCTGAATTCTTTCAACAGAGGAGGTTTTATCAGGAAATCAAGAAAGAATTATATAAGAGGGATGCAGATTTTGCTCCCCAGCTGAGAGCCAGTCAAACAGGGCACTTCACATCATTCCGGCATTCTCAGGGAGAGGATCAGTCAAGCAGGTTGGTGGTTGGTTCCCACAGCTTCCCACTGGCCTGTTTTCCTGCTCACTCAGTCTCACACACACACATTAAGTTGCTGTCAGTAGGAACAAGTGCATCAATCATTTTTTATAAGGTGTCACATTCAGTACCTGTTGCTGAACAGCTGAATTCCTCTGAATTTTAGAGGTCTCTTTAGCAAGATTTATTAAAAGGGGAGGGAACTGCAACAATTCCAGTCATTCAACAATTCCCCATTTTGAAACATATAGACATTCTTTGACTCCTGCATGCTATCTAAATGGAAATCAAATAAAAGAAACTTAACAATTCTTCCACTATCATAATGATGTTATATCTCATGTTTTGTTCTGGCTGTAAGCTGTTCCTTTGTGTTCAGGTCTGGCTTCAGAAGGATAATGTAGCACTTGGGAATGAAGATGCAGCCCAGCAGCCCAGCACTGGAGGCCAGGATGGAGAAGACATGCACAGCCACCATGTATTTCCCTTTGGTGCTCAGGTAGGTGGGCACAAAAGTCACCCAGACACTGCAGAAGACCAGCATGCTGAAGGTGATCAGCTTGGCTTCGTTGAAGGCCCCAGGCAGGTTCCTGGCCAGGAAAGCCACCATGAAGCAGATGGCAGCCAAGAAGCCCATGTAGCTGAGGGTGATGTAGAACAGGACAACGGCCCCTTCATTGCATTGCAGGATGATCTCTCCAGGCTGGGAGTGGAGGTCAGAGTCAGGGAAGGGGGGAGAAACTCCCAGCCAGATGGAGCAGATGATAATTTGGACAGCAGAACAAGAAAGGATGATGGAGTTGGCCAAGCTCTTCCCCAACCATCTCTTCACTTGGTTTCCTGGTTTTGTGGCCAGGAAAGCCAGCACCACCGATGGTTTTAGCCAAGAGAGAAGCGGCAACTGAGAAGATGATGCTGAAGACCATCTGTCGGAGAAGGCAGGTGGCTTTCCTTGGCTGACCAATGAAGAGCAAAGGAGTCAAGAAGCAAAGCAGGAGGGAGACCAGGAGGATGTAGGAGAGGTCCCGTTGTTGGCTTTGACAAGGGAGTTTCTCGGTATTTAATGAAGATGATTAAAACAAGGCCTGTGGTTAGGAAGAAGAGCAGGGCAAAAGAGGCCAGGATGATGCCCAGAAGTTCTTCATAAGACAGGAAGGTTATAACTTTGGGGATACATTGGACTCTGCTCTTATTTGGATATTTATCATCTGGGCACTTGGTGCATTTTTCTGTATCTGAGAAAGTGAAAAAGCAATATTACTTTAATAGTTTGCTTTTATCTTACAAGAAATACCTTCTTTGGATAACAGCTGATACCTTTGGCATTTTCCCAAAGTATTTCTTAACAATTTCATTAAAAAGAGAATAAGGAGGATATAATTTTTTTAAAAATAATGTGTAGGTATATGAAGTTGAGGGAAGTTCTAGGATGGTAATTATTTGCAGTGTAATGTAGATAATCTTCATAGGAACCTACGTTATTAGAGGTTAACAATGAATCCTATAATCTTTTTAGACAAACATCCTGAGCCTTGCCACATGGCAGTTAATATACTGGACATGGAGGATACCTACAGTATCCTGTAACATCTGGAAGCAATCTGGAATTAAGGAGAAACTTCCTATCAATGAGAACAGTTACTTGCCTGAAAATGGTCTATTTTTTTCCGCTTGATCAGGGGCTGGACTAGAAGACCTCCAAGGTCCTTTCCAGCTCTATTCTGATTGAGTGATTCATCTACATGACTGACAAGACTATTTGTATAATGACTTCCCCCCATAACTATCCACAGCACCACATTATGCACAAGGGACACCTTCTCAGGGATCCTCAAGGGGAGGCCAATAAACAGGGAATTGCAAGGTCTTTCCGAAGGTAACCTAACAATTCATCAAGTTCCAAAGAACTCAGGTGTTCCTAGAAAGGTGAAGTTAGCAGCACTTATCTGAACTAAAAAGCAGAAGAGATATTCTTTCTGCTGTTAGTAAAGTATGGTTAGGGGACCAATCGGCTCAGGCTCAACCCTGACAAGACCGGGTGGCTATGGGTCTTGCCCCCTTGGGGTTCAGTTGATTATCCAACTTTGGCACTGGGGGGAGAGAAATTGCTCCCCTCAGAACGACTTCGCAACTTGGGGGTCCTTCTGGATCCACAGCTACAATTTGACCACCACCTTACAGCTGTGACCAGAGGGGCCTTTGCACAGGTTCGCCTGTTGTGCCTGTTGCGACCCTTCCTGGACCGGGGCTCTACACATGGTCCTCATGCCCTTATCGCCTCTCGATTGGATTACTCAATGCGCTCTACATGGGGCTGCCCTTGAAGAGCACTCAGAGACTTCAGCTGGTGCAAAATGCGGCTGCTTGACAGTGATCATGGGTGCACCTAGGCGTGCCCATTAACATCTATCCTCGTGAGCTGCATTGGTTACCAGTGGTCTGGGTGCAATTCAAGGTGCTAGTGACAACTTTTAAAGCCCTTAATGGCTTAGGAGAGCGGATACCTGGAGACCACCTTCTCGACCTTATGCCTCCCAGTGCCCAGTTAGATCTGGGAGGGCTTGCTCTGGATACTGTCAGCCAGGCAATGTCGGCTGGCGGGTCCACAGGTGAGGGCCTCTGTAGCAGCACCGGCCCTTTTGAATATGCTCCCTGGGAGATTAGAACCCTCCCTAATCTACCTGCCTTCTGCAAAGCCGAAGACCTGGCTTTGTTGGAGGGCATGGAATTGAGACCCTGTTCTTCCCCTGTGTATGTCTGAATGGTATGAATGAGTTTTTGTTTTATATTGTATAGGAAAATGCTTTTATCTTGTTGATGCATGCCTCAAGTTCCCGTTACTGGGAAGTGAGGGGATATAAATCTAATAAATAAATAAATAAAATAAATAAATAAGTTTGTGCCACCCCTCCTCCCATCTCTTCCCAGCCCTCCTTCAAAGCCTTTTATTTATAATCCTTTTTTATTATAATCCTTTTAGTATAGAGAATTGTGCAGGTTAAAAACCCCACACTAGTGAGCTTCAATCTGTCATTTCATGAAAATGTTCTGGATGGATCCAGTTCCACCAGGCCTCCCATTTTCCTCAGTGTCACCCACCTTCCTGAGTGGAGAAGGTCCCCTCTGGACAAGGCATGATCATAGCAGCAAACTGGCTCTCCTTCTCGAGCCCTCTTGACAAATCCAGGAGGACAACTTTCCACACATGTGGACTGAGGAAAGGACTAAGGAGAAAAAATAGGAATGGCAAAAAATGTTAGGTCTCTCCATCCATGGAAAATGGAGGGAGAAATGGACATTAGCCCAGTAGCCTCTGGTCTTCACTGAGGTAAATAAGAAATCTCTGACTACTTTAAACAGATGCAGGAGGTAGAATAACTTCATGTAGTTCCTCCCTTTTCCTTTTGGAATTTAACATCACAGTAAAGTACTTTCTATTTAATAAAGTCTACAGCAATGGAATTGAAAAAAAATAAGTATGATGATATATTCATATTAAAACTGAGAATATAGTTTACTGTAAAAGATTTAGGAAGATTTTATTCCCTTAGATTTTTTAATATGAAATTAAACTGTGTTGAAGAAAGAAACCTCTGACCAGTAAGATCTTGAAAGATTTCATTGCAAAGCCACTCCACTGAGGTCCTGTCTCTTGAAGAACTTCCATTAGAAGACCCCCAACTGGCATGGAAGGCCAACCACCCTGGAAACTCTAGGCTTGGCGCACTGGAAATGGGACCTCAGGCTGTGGAAAACAGAGAAAAGACACCAAAATTTCTCCCACCTTATTGAGCAACTTCAGCCGTGAAAGAGCATCTTGTTTGATAGAAAGTCTCTGTCTTTTAAAATACGCCAGAGTCTCTTTCCTGAGATCCTCCTTGGGGAGAACCAAGGAAACCAAGATCCCCACATCTGTTGTTATCTCTCCATTTTGGTCCAAGTAGAGTTTCATGTGGGAAAAATTCCAAAATTCATTCTTTTCCAGAAAGGGATGAAACTAGAATGGGAACATCCAGGAATTTGAAGAGGAGAAAACTTGGTTTA
>SOZL01000434.1:0-45598 GCA_009733165.1 Naja naja | reverse complement strand
GGGGTCATCTAGTCTGACCCCCTGCTCACAGAATGACAGAGTGGGAAGGAGGTCATCTAGTCTGACCCTCTGCTCACAGAATGACAGTGTGGGAAGGAGGTCATCTAGCCTGACCCACTGTTCAAGCAGGAGGCAACTCACAGAATGACAGAGTGGAAGGAGGTCATCTAGTCTGACCCCACAGAATGAAGGAGGGTCATCTAGTCTGACCCCCTGCTCACAGAATGATAGAGTGGGAAGGAGGTCATCTAGTCTGACCCCTGCCCACAGAATGATAGAGTGAAGGGGTCATCTGTCTAGACCCCCTGCTCCAGAGAAGCAGTGTGGGAAGGAGGTCATCTAGTCTGACCCCTTGCTCAAAAGGAGGAAGGAGGTCTCTGACCCTGACACAGTAGGAAGGAGGTCAGCTCACAGAGCCAATGATGAGTGGGAAGGAGGTCATCTAGTCTGACCCCCTGCTCACAGAATGACAGAGTGGGAAGGAGGTCATCTAGTCTGACCCCTGCTCACAGAATGACAGAGTCAGGGCGGAGCTGGCGTCACAGCAAGACTGAGGTGATTTCAGCTCCAGAAATCACCTCTGATATCGCTGTTGCGGATGGTTCCTCGGGACCTAAGCCAACTTGTAGGGTGAGTGAATGTATGGGGTATTTCCTGCTGATCCCAGGGACATGCAGAAGTCCCTGGTTGATCCAGGACAGCCCCTTGCCAGCAGTGGACTGAGCCAGCCATCAAGCTGCTGAAGCTGTGACTGCTCCGGAAGAACGAGATTGGAGGAAGTTGTGTCAGTCGGTGAGATGGTTTTTTACTTTCTTTTTAGAGAACACTCTAGTAATTTCCATTGAATCTACAAATTAAGAGTGAAATGAAGCAAGCGGCGTGAGAGATTTTGTTTGAGATTGAAGAGTTGTTCTTTCCTTTTTTCTACGGCTTTTAAAGGCTTCTTTTTATTCTTTTTCCTTTTTCTTCCTTTTTAGTTTTGAATGGTTTGAGGCAACATATTATTTTTGTATATTATTTTTTGGTGTTTTGGATTTTAATGAAACTTGAGTTTTCTTTTCTTTTCTTTAATACGACATGGCGGTCAAGTCTTTTTTCCCCTTCTTGTTTTGAGAAAGGAAGGAAGTGACATCTATCGGGATCGAGACTATCCGGCAACAAAGTGAAAGTTGCGAAAGCGATACAATACTGCCACCTAGAGGCTTTTTATTTTCCTTAAAATATATACGCACTTGCAAGGATTGCGTTAAGGGCCCTACGCTGAACATTAGATAAGAAAGCACTGGAGGTTGTTTATTTAGGTGCTTTCGGTGCATTGATGTATATTTGAGCCTGGACTTGAAGTTAAAGGATGAAGTGACCTTGGAGAATCTAAAAATAAAAGAGTTGGAATCTTCCTTTTAATTTGTGAAGCCTCGGATATCAAGTAGTGGCAATTGAATAAAGAGTGATAGTGTTTCTTTTGATTACTTCCTATTGCCTGGAACCCAACTTTTATTAATTTTTAAAATATATCTTTATTTGTAAAGGACATTTTGCTCATTTTCCATTTTAATTTTTCATTGGTGTTTTCCTTTTCCCAACCTTCAGTTTTATTTTTGAGCTTGATTCTTTATTTTCTTTTTCTTTTATATTTTTTATGCACTGGAATTAAGATACACAATTATTTTTTTCTATATTATCTTAGTTTTTACCCACATTCTTTTTCTATCTTTTTAATCTAAATTATTGATATATTATTGACGTATTATTGATTTTTTATTTTTGACTAGGATTGTTATTTGTTGCCTCCTTCCTTTTGTGATTTTCTTTTCTTTTTCTTTTTCATTTTTATTGAGGGCTACCCTTCTTTTTATTATTTTTAAATTATTTTTCTTTTCTCTTTTATTATTGGCCTTCTTTTTCTCTGCAATTGGAGTTGGATATTTTGTAACAATGAGTAGAAGACCTTCAATTCCAAGTAACAACTCCTGCACAGACAGCACAGCAAGAGAAGGAAAAAGAGAGAGAAGATATGATGCAGAAGATATTACAAGCGGTAAATGAGAATGGAAAAAGAATAGAGAAAATGGAACAGAAGTTGGACAAGACAGATGAAAATATAAAAGCTCTACAGCAAACAATAGAGAAATATGCAGAGGATTAAGAAAATTGAGGAGCAGCAAGAACAAAAAGACAAAGAAATGGGGAGCTTTAATACCAGATTAAATGAAGTTGAGAGGGGTCATAATGAGTCATTGAGAGGTGAAATAGACAGATCAGAATTCTACTTGAGATTTCAAAACTTGGAGGAAGAAAAGGGTGAAAACCTGTTGGAGATAATGGCACAGATATTGGCAGAATTGCTAGAAATAACGGAAGAGAAGATGAGAGATGGAATAGATGAAACATTTCATGTCTATACAAGATACGCAATGAGGAACAAACTTCCAAGAGAAATTCATATTAGGTTTACTAAGTAGAGCATTAAATCACAAATATTGCAAGCAACCAGAGACAAGACATTGAAGTACAATAATAAAGATATTACGGTATTGAAACAGGTACCAAGAAGAATAAGAGAAAGTAGAAGAGAATATGCGTTCTTATCCAAAGAATTGTTGAGGAGGGAGTAAATTACAGATGGTTAATACCAGAAGGCCTTCTGTTTGTGCTGTGGGAACAAAGACATAGAATCGATACAGTGGAGAAAGCAGAACTCTTCTATGATGAATATTTTAGAGGAAAGGAGGGAAATGGAAGACAAGAGGAACTGATTGTGGAACTCTCAAAGGAACGTGCAGCAACAAGTGAAGAAGCAGAACAACTTGGGGTGGTAGGTGGTGTATCCAGAGAACAAAGAGAAGTTAGATCAACTAGAGCAACAAAACCCTCCTACAAGACTTAAAATGGATGAAAAAATTGATTTAGATGAATATAAATGGACTTAACTCGATTGCTAAAAGAAGGAAAATATTTCATAAATTAGAGAAATTAAAATTTGATATAATTTGTCTACAAGAGGTACACATTAAAAACAACATGAATATGTATTGAGACAAAGAAAGCTAGGGAAACTATTTACGTCACTGGCACAATGTAAAAGAGAGGAGTGGCTCTGTACATTAAAGATATAATTACTAGAACTGATTTATACAGATGAGGATGGGAGGATCTTAATGGTGGAGATAATGGATAACAATGTCAAAATGCTTTTGATACAATATATGCACCAAGTGAGAACCAAGAAGAATTCTATAAGAAATTACACCAAAAATTAACTGAATTGGACTATGTAAATATTTATTTGATGGGAGATTTTAATGGGATAATTAATGACCAACTTGATTACAAATCAGAAAGCACTAAAAAGAAAGCTAGAAGAAAGCTACCTAAGTCCTTTTTTCAAATGACAGAAGAAATGAATATTAAAGATATGGAGAGAGAGAAATATTGGAAATAAAAATTACCTTCTATTCAAATAGGCATGAATCATGGTCAAGAATAGATATGATATGGGCATCTGCAGACATGCTTTCTAATATAAAAGAAATTCAAATAGAAGTTGGGACTTGGGCGGATCATAATCCACTGACAGTTGTTTGGAAAGGACAGAAGAGAAGATCTAGATGGACATTAAATAATATGATTTTGAAAGAAGAAGAGATAGAGCTTGTTTTTTTTAAAGAAAATAAAAAGAAGATACATCACTGCAAACTCGTTGGGATGCGATGAAGGCTTATACAAGAGGAATAATAATTGACTATACAAGGAAAAGGAACATTAAACAGAAAAAGACATTTAAAATACTGGAAGATGATTTTATAAAATTAGAAAAGAGTTACAACAATCACCACAAAGAAAAGACATTAAAATGAAAATGGATATGACTAAACATAAAATGGGTTTAATGGAAAAGGAAGAACTTGCCCAAAAGATTAAAGGTGTTAAACAAAATTATTTTGAAAATGCGAATAAACCAGGAAGATGGCTAGCCTATAGACTTAGAAAGGAAAGGGAAGCAAAGAAAATTAACCAATTAATAGACAGACGAGGGAATGTTCAATATGGGAATGTTGAAAAGAAAAGAATTATTCGAGATTACTATGAAAAACTATATTCTCAAGAAGACACCACAGAAGAAAAATTAAACAATATTTACAAAAGGCAAGACTACCACAAATACCTAAAGATATTGAAACAATGTTAGAAGGGAATATAACCATGATGGAATTGACAGAAGCCCTGAAGAAACAAAATATAGGAAAAGCACTAGGTCCAGATGGCTTACTGGCGGAATTCTACAAGACCTTTCAGGAGGTGTTAAGCACCCACCTTTTAGAAGTTATGAATGAAGTGCTATTAAAAAGAGAATACCTGAGACATGGCTGGAAGCTTATATTACCCTTATACCTAAAGAAGAAATGGACTTACAACAAGTTAAAAATTATAGACCTATTTCATTGTTGAACTCAGACTATAAAATTTTTGCTTCAATTCTGGCAGAAAGAATGAAAAGATATCTAAATGAATTTATTCATACGGATCAAAATGGATTTTTGCCAAAACGACAAATTAAGCAAAATGTGAGAATAATTTTAGATACTTTGGAATACTATGAAGCACATCCTGAAAAACAGATGGCACTGATGTTTTAGATACAAAAAGCCTTCGATAATTTGAATTGGCATTTCATGATATTGCAAATAGCACAAATGGGCTTTGGGAAAAAAATTATACAGGCCATTGAGACAATATACAACAAGCAAACAGCGAAGATTTTGGTAAATGGAGAATTGATAGAATCTATAGAGATAAGAAAAGGAACTAGACAAGGTTGCCCTCTGTCGCCTCTGCTGTTTGTTTTAACATTAGAAGTGCTGAATAGAGCCATTAGAGAAGATGAAGAAATAAAAGGAATGAAAATTAAAAAGAAGAATATAAACTGCAGGCATTTGCAGATGACTTGGTATTCATATTAGAGGATCCACTTAAATCAGCACCTAAATTGATAGAGAAAATAGAAGAATATGGAATGGTGGCAGGTTTAAAAATTAATAAAGATAAAACAAAGATCCTAACAAAGAATATGTTAGCAAAACGTAAGAAAGAGCTAGAAGATATATTAGAGATTCAGATCACAAGTAAGGTTAAATACTTAGGAATATATATTACATCAAGATGTAGTACACTGAAAGAAGATAATTATATTAAACTTAGCAGCAGATAGCGACAGATCTGGAAAGGTGGGAAAATATGCAATTATCTCTTATTGGTAGAATATCAACAGTTAAGATGAATGTATTACCTAGAATTTTATATTTATTTCAAACGATACCAATTAGACTGGGGAAAGAGTTTTTGAGGATTTAAACAAAATGGTATCAAAATTTATATGGCATGGCAAAAACCAAGAATTAAACTTAAACTATTACAAGATGCAAGGTTAAGAGGGGGTTTGCACTGCCCAATTGGGAATTGTATTATCAAGCTGCAAGTCTGATGTGGGTGAAGGAATGGATAACGCTGAGAAATAATAGATTATTAACTTTAGAAGGTCATGATTTACTACTAGGATGGCATGCTTTTTATGGTATAAGGGAACTAAAAAGCAAGGATATTTTAGAAGGCATTATATTCAAGAAGCCTTGTTTTTAAACTGGGAAAAATTAAAAACAACACTATATACGAATTCCATTATGGGTATCTACTATTGAAGCTTTTTCATATCCAATAATATATAAAAAGGAACAAACAATTAGATATGGAGAGATTTTAAATGAAAAGGGTGAACTCAAATCGATGCAAACACTACAAGAACAAGGAATAAAAATGAATTGGTTTTCATATTTGCAAATACAATCTAGATATGATGAGGATGTTAGGGCTGAAGGTATTTATAATAAGCAAACTGAATTGGATAAAATTTTGATGGGTACCAATGAAAAGTAATTTAAAAACTTTATGGATACTTATTAGAAGTTAAAATGGAGGAGGAACAGGTTAAAGAAAAATGATTGCTTGGGGAAAAATTTTGGTTATGGGATAGATCTAGAGAAATGGCAAACACTATGGGATCAGAATTATAAAATGACAATGTCAACTGCATATAAAGAAAATTTGTATAAGATGTTTTACAGGTGGCACTTATCCCGAGAAGGATTGCAAGAATGTTTAAGGATAAATCGGACAAGTGTTGGAAATGTCACCAGATACCAGGCTCTTATTACCATATGTGGTGGACTTGTGCTGATGCAAAAAGATATTGGACTAAAATCCACACGTGGTTGGAAAAATGACACAACAACATATAGACTTGAAACCTGAGATATTTTTATTGGGAATCGTACCAGAGACATTCAGCAAAGAGTGGAAATATTTGATTGTTAATGTACTAACAGCACTAGAATTGTATTTGCAAAAAATTGGAGAAATGATAAGATACCTGCACAGGAGGAAGTGATTAAGAAAATTTTGGATTGTGCCAAAATGAGTAGATTAACACCTGAAATTAGGGATCAAGAAGAAAAACAGTTTTATAAGATATGGAATATGTTTTATCAATGGTTAGACAAAAAAGCCTGGTAATATATATGTTAAGTTTGCATGAAGAGTCAGACGCGAGGAGTTCCAGCAAAGAAGTTTATTAGTGACTACAGCTCGAATGGACCCATTCTGGCTTGGCTACGGCTGCTTCTTATAGCCTGCAGCCGTAGCTGCCAGCCAATGGGAGTGCAGGGTTTCTTCCCGCACTATTTAAACCAATACCATTTAACATTTTACAAGAACAGTTCAAATAAACCAATAACATTCAAACTACATACATAACACCCCTCCCCACTAGGTTCAGTCCATACCAAACCCCAACCTATCTAATGTATTCCTTTAAATAGGTGGGGCTCTTACGTGCAATGCTGAGACCTTCGTGGTTCAGAAGCTTTAACGTTCTCACCCAGTGAGAGGGAAATGTGTCTACTGACATTTCCCTGTTGGGACTTCCTGAGGAAGAAGACCCTGTTAGACTGTTAGAATCTGGTCTCTCCTCCCAACCCATCTCCATTCCAATGTCAGCACCCAAGTCAGGTAGTGATGTGCAATCTTCCACTTCTAAGGATGGATCTTGGCTTTGTGACAGGGTTCGATGGTTCCTGTCGCAATGGCTCGTTACATGGGGTTGATTCCTGTTTGCTGATTTTCCTCCTGTTCCCCTCCTTCCCCCCTAGAAGGGACATCAGGTGAGGGACCCAGAAGGAGACAGGGTCGATGTTCCTGAGGGAACCTGGATCTAAGTTGGTCAATGTGCCTGCTCCAGAGGAGGCCATCCTCTGTTTGTACCCTGTAAGAACGAGGGCCCGTGATGTGAGTTATTTCAGCAGGAATCCACAAAGGTTCACCTATAAGGTTCCTAGCATAGACAGAATCACCCACACTAAAAGAACGAACTTTGGAAGTGGAATCCAGTGGTGCTGGGTGCTAAGTGGGATGAAGGGTCAGGGAAGACCTAAGTTTCCTGCCCATCAACAACTCTGCTGGGGACAAGTTATTTGATGGGCTAGGAGTGATGTGTTGAACACTGAAGTTTTTCAAGCTTCTCAGTGATGTCCCCAGGACCCAGCTGCTGAAGCTTCTCTTGGTGAAGCGCGCATCATGCGCTCAGCCCGCCATTGGCGAAGGGTGCCAGGGGCAGTGAGGGCATGTCTGATGCCCTGTTGAGCTAGAAAGGATTCAAAAAT
The DNA here is from genome assembly GCA_009733165.1 of Naja naja. Lineage (NCBI taxonomy): Eukaryota > Metazoa > Chordata > Lepidosauria > Squamata > Elapidae > Naja > Naja naja. The sequence continues at coordinate 37,886 of SOZL01000434.1, read as the reverse complement.
GTTAGATGTGAATTGAGGGCCATTGTCAGAAACAAGGACATCTGGTAGCCCATGGGTGACAAACAATTTTCTGAGCTGCTTGATGACAGCCTCAGTTGTAGTGGATGTCATGGGAATTACCTCTAGCCATTTAGAGTATGCATCTACTAGCACTAGAAAAGTGTGCCCCTTGTAGGGCCTGCAAAATCAATGTGGATTCTAGACCATGGGCCCCAGGACATTCCCATTCCTGTGTGTGGGGGCGTGAGGTGGGGCAGGCCTGACTACCTGGCAATTGGGACAAGATGCTACCCAGTTTTCAACCATTTTGTCAATACCTGGCCACCATACATAACTCCTGGCCAAACCTTTCATCCTTACAATCCCAGGATGACCCTCATGTAACATTTCCAAAACCTCCCTTTGCAGTTTTGCAGGAATAACCACCCTGTTACCCCACAAAATACATCCTCTTAATACAGATAATTCAGTTTGCCTGGACTTAAAAGGTTGGGCAAGGTGAGGTAGATCTTGAAGAGGCCAACCTTTCTTAATCCAGCCCATAACAGGTGCTAATACAGCATCTTTGGTAGTTTCTCTGGCAATCTCAGCAGCATGGACTGGAAGCTTAGCAACGGTCTCCAGGAAAAAGGTGTGAGTTTCAAGTTCAAAGTCCTCCTTGTGGCAAGGTAGTGGGCAACGACTCAGTGCATCAGCATGTCCAATGTCCTTGCCAGGCCTGTGAATCAGTTTGTATGAATAGGCTGCAAGAAATTCAGTCCACCTCAGCATTCTTGGTGACAGGATATTAGGTGTAGGTTTGTCTCCTGCCACAATGCCTAATAAAGGTTTGTGATCTGTAACAATGGTGAATGACCTGCCATACAGATATTCATGAAATTTCTTAACAGCTGCAACAACTGCTAAAGCCTCCTTGTCCATTGGCTATAATTCCTCTCTGCTTTGGACAAAGTGTGAGAGTAAAATGCAATTGGGGCTTCCCTTCCATTGGGAAGCCTGTGACTCAAACCCCCCCACTCCAAAAGGGATGCATCACAAGTCAGAACAACAGGCAAATTCTCAGAGAATTGTATCAACACAGCATCAGACGTGATTAGTCTCTTAATACTGTTAAATGCTGACTGTTCCTTCCGCCCCAGATCCAAACAGCTTTCTTATCAAGCAGGCGATGTAAGGCTCAGCAATAGATGCTTTGTGAGGTAGAAACATGTGGTAAAAGTTAATAAGTCCAAGGAAGGCTTGCAAATCTGCCTTGCATCGAGGTTTAGGGGCTTCCTTGATTGCTTTAACCTTGGCATCAGTAGGATGGATGCCATGCTTGTCAATCATATACCCCAGGAACTCAACTCTGTCTGTTTTGAGTGTACATTTGTCTTCCTTGACTTTTAAACCCGCTTTTCTGAATCTGGTAAGGACTTCTCTGAGTCTTTCTTGAAGCTGAGTGTCATTTTCAGCAGAGATTATACATCATCAAAATAAGGCACTACCCTGGCAGTCCTTGCAACATTCTTTCCATAAGGCTTTGAAAATGCCAGGTGCGCTTACTCCAAATTGTAGTCTTTTACATTTGAAGGCACCTCTATGAGTCACAATTGTTTGTGCCTCTGCAGTGGCATCATCAACTGTTAATTGTTGATATGCCTGAGCCTAAGTCCAGTTTAGCAAATACTGTACCCCTGCCAAGGGAATGGAGCAGATGATGCACAACTGGTACAGGATATATGCTCTGCTGCAGTGCATGGTTAAGTGTCCCCTTATAGTCACCACAGATTCTCACTGACCCATCAGCCTTGACTGGTGTGACTATGGGTGTTTCCCATCTGGAGTGGTCAGTAGGCTCTAAAACCCCTTGAGCAATGAGCTTATCTAATTGTGCATCAATTTTTTCCTTTAAAGCAAATGGGACCCTCCTGGGCTTTAAACAAATTGGGGGCACCTTGGGGTCTAGGCTGAAAGCAATAGGGGTCCCCATATACTTGCCCAGTCCTTCGCTGAAGACCTCTGGAAACTCAGACTTCAAGGACTCTTCCCAGTCAGAACTGCTCACGTGATGGATGCCAGTCACCTCGATGCCAAGTGGCTTGAACCACTCAAGTCCCAGCAAACTTGGGTGATCCTTGTCCACGATGGTCAGGGGCAAACGTTTGGTGTGGCCTTTAAACTGCACGTTGAAATCTCTGCTCCAACTACTGGAATCTTGTTCCCTTGGTAGTCTTTGAGAGTCAGTGCTTGCTTCTGGAAATGCTTTTCTGAATTTTGGGAAAGAGTCTGTGGATAGTGTCCCATGACACCATAGATAAATAAGAGCCTGAGTCCACTTCCATTTGGCAAGGCCTTCCTTCAATAAACACCTTCATGTACTTTTCTGCTATTTAAGGTGAAGAATGACCAATAGTGATTGTTTGGTGAGTTTCATTCTTGCCATTTGCTTCTAAATTTTGCCCCATTTTTTCAAGGAAATTGTTGGGCTTAAAGTCTCTATCAGGAAATTTCTTCCTAACTGGTGGAGTTCTGGATGATTTGCAGACTCTGGCTATGTGACCCGAGCGTAGGCAAATGGAGTCAAAGAACTTGCATTCAGTGCGGGGTGGCCCCCACAGCCTCTGCAATAGAACCCTTGCCTGTTTTCCCAGAGTCTTTTCTTTTCTTCTCCATTCTGAGTTTAAAATCCCTCCTCTGTCTCACTGCCATCAGAATCAGAGTCTATTTGTTCGCAATGAGCTGTTGTGGATTTTTCCCATCAGAATGGCTTGAGGCCTGGCTTGAGGCCTTGTTAATCTTTTCATGGCAGCAGCTGAGGACTTGGTGGCTTCCGCTGAAACAGCTTCTTCAATGGCCTCTTTAAACGTGATCTTAGGTTTCATTAACAGTTTGCTTTGTAAGACCTTATCTTTGAGGCCTAAAACAAACCGATCACGCATGGCCTCTTCTAAGTTGGTAAAGTCACAAGCACCCCCAATGTCCCTTAAACTTGCACGAAGTCATTAACATTCTCGCTATCCCTTGATCCCGACGGTAAAATTCGTGTTCTTAATGAGGCACGATACTTGTGGGGCGAATGGGCTCTTAAAAGTTTCTAAATCGGGCCATTCCATTACCTTCAGCTCTGCTGCTCCAACGCCTTGCCATTTTGAAGACTGCCGGACCGCAGTGCGTGAGAAAGACCGCCTCTTCCGTCTCGGGATGCCGGCGAGATCGCTCTCCAGGGCATGTGGAAACGATCCGCGATACGATTCCCAGTCTTCCGTCGCCGATCGAACGGTGCTGGGGTGTCAGCGCAGCCATCTCGCTCAGTTGCTTGTTCGCCGCTTCTCTTCAGGGAAATCCCACCTTCGCCGCCAGTGTTAAGTTTGCATGAAGAGTCAGACGCGAGGAGTTCCAGCAAAGAAGTTTATTAGTGACTACAGCTCGAATGGACTCATTCTGGCTTGGCTACTGCTGTTTATAGCCTGCAGCCGTAGCTGCCAGCCAATGGGAGTGCAGGGTTTCTTCCCGCACTATTTAAACCAATACCATTTAACATTTTACAAGAACAGTTCAAATAAACCAATAACATTCAAACCTACATACATAACAATATAGATATAATGGAGACAAATAAAGTTGTTGAATGAAAATATAATATGGAGACTATAATACTATAGAGAGTTAATAATAACGATATTGGTTAATAGAGGAGAGAAATTAGGTAATATATGAGTTAAAATGTATACGTTTTCCTTTTCCTTCTTTTTTCTTTTTGAGATTTCTCCAAATAGAAAATAGGTTGTATTTATCCTTATTTTTTGTTTCTATTGTATAGACCTCTTTTTTTTGTAATAGAAGGTACTGATGGTGAGGAGATGGCACCGAGATTTGTGACCAACCAACACACTTGAAATAGTTATTGGTTTATGTTTTTTATGTTTGTTTCTCTTGTTTGTTTTGAAAATAATAAAACTTTTATTAAAAAAAAAAAAAATTCTGAAGTGATTTATCTCGGTCTGTTTGGTGGTTTTTGGGGGGCTTTTTTGGCATCTCAGAAACCTCTCAGCATTTTAATGGATCTGTAGACTTTCTATGTCCACCGTGCAGGTGATCCTGGACTTGCGACCACAATGGAGCCCAAATTTTCTGTTGCTAAGCAAGACAGTTGTTAAGTGAATTTTGCCCCATTATATGACCTTTTTGCCACAGTTGTTAAGTGAATCACTGCCGTTGTGAAGTCAGTCACAGGGGAGTTTCAGGGAACCCGCTTCCCATTGACTTTGCTTGCCTGAAGGTCCCCAAAGGGGATGACGGGACCCCAGGATATCCACGGCCTCCCTCTGCTGCAGAACCGAGCCCTTCTGCCCTGGAACCGATTCTCTTCCACTCCAATCCCTCCGAATGCGATGGAGTCCTTCAGACCTGACAGCCGGGTTGTGTTGCAAGAAGTGCCAAACCCTCTGAAACTCCGTTGCTGGTGTTGATTTATACCCCAAATTATTACCAACTCCTTTGCAGAAGTCATCCTGGAGGGGGAACCTTAAATGTTTCTGAGGTGTGTAGAGCATTTAGAATATTTCTGTCCTATAGTTCAATATACAATCATTTACTATAGTTATATATTTTATTATAATTGATGATAGGGAGCATCCTCCACTCAAATATAGAAATAACGGTGAATTCACACAGTATTAACAGGAAGGGAATTTCTTCTTAATTGAACTTATATAAAGGGCCTTGGTGGTGCAGGCTGTTAATAGCCTAGCACTGAAGTTCCAGCTGTCTGTAATTATTGCAGGCTGGAATCCCACCAGGCTCAAGGTTGACTCAGCCTTCCATCCTCTCGGGGTAGGTAAACTGAGGACCCAAGATAGTTGGGAGCAATAAGCTGACTTTGTAAAATGCCGCTTAGTAATAAGTAGGCATATACAATGGAAGGAAGGCTATTGCTGAGCATTGGGTTGTATCCCAAAAATTGTAAGCCCTGAGTCTTCGGAGAAGGGCGGGATATAAATATGAATTTTAAAAAAACTTATTTCAGTATGAAATATTTTGAGAAATTAAAAGCTTCTCCTAAAACTCATGGGATATTGGCTTGGATTTAAGCTACTTTATCAGGCTATAAATGACTGCCACAAGGGAAACTTTGCTACTTGAGGGGTGGAAGGACATAAAAAGAGACTCGAGGCAATTGAAAGTACGTCTTTCTAATTGCACCCCATAAAGGCATTTTCAACTGTGCCAAGACTTGCATGAAATTCTGCTCCCAGGAAATTTGCTCTCTTCAGTTCTTCTTCCAGCCATTTTGTTTCTGTTAGAAGACTCTGGGGAAGTTGAAATACATTATTTATATAACAGCTCAGTGATAGAGAAAGGAATATATTGACTTGGAGCCAATCATTAGGGGATTGGGAGTTCTTCCTCAGGCATGAAACCCAGCTGAGTGTGTTTGGGCCAAGGTCCAGGAGGTTCTGAGTTCTACTCCTCCCTCTGGCATGAAAGCTTCCTGGGGGACTTTGAGCCAATGAACCCCAGGAGAATCTTGAGTTCCAGTCCTGCCTTACTACTTATTCATTCGAGGTATGAAACTTGGAATACTTTTCTTAGCTCAACCTCGGATACCAGAATTGGGGATTCCCAGAGTGTGAGATGGCTGAGTGTCCAATACGGTGTGGTGGGATGGAGGAAAGTGAAATTGTGGAGAAACACCTGCTCCATGTTCTATGTCGCTGCCTTCTTCTGCTTGTGGGAGAACCAGAGGCATCTCTGTGCTCGCTGGGAATCTTAGACTGACCTTCTGGTCTATCAGGGCTTTTCTTATCTCGTTAGAATGGAATTTGCAAAGGGATTCCATTCTCAGTTAGGACCATTCTGACACCTAAACACTGATGACCAATTCATTAGCAATCTCTGTGGTTGGGGAGCAGAGCAGCTTCCATGGGTGCCTCTTCCTAGAAACCTAGAAGTCCCCCCCTTATTCTCCCCCTTCTTGGGCCTGAATGAATATTATGCAGCATTGCAGCTTTGTGACCTGGTCAATGATGTGGCTGCCTGCAACCTCCTCCTGGGGAGAGTCTCAAGGTCCCCTTGCTCTGGACATCTTATTTTATTTCTCTGGTTGAGGAAAGAAAGAAAATATATACAGTGGAAATTTCTTAACACACTTTATTTTTTTATTTACTTTTTTATTATTTTGCTGTGAAATACATAACAAAATAAAAACAATCCCAAACTGAAATCCCAGAAAGCTGTTCTGCTGAATTCTTTCTACAAAGGAGGTTTTATCAGGAAATCAAGAAAGAATTATATAAGAGGGATGAAGATTTCGCTCTCCAGCTGAGAGCCAGTCAAACAGGGCACTTCACATCATTCCAGCATTCTCAGGGAGAGGATCAGTCAAGCAGGTTGGTGGTTGGTTCCCACAGCTTCCCACTGACCTGTTTTCCTGCTCACTCAGTCTCACACACACACTTTAAGTTGCTGTCAGTAGGAACAAGTGCATCAATCATTTTTTATAAGGTGTCACATTCAGTACCTGTTGCTGTACAGCTGAATTCCTCTGAATTTTAGAGATCTCTTTAGCAAGATTTATTAAAAGGGGAGGGAACTGCAAGAATTCCAGTCATTCAACCATTCCCCATTTTGAAACATATAGACATTCTTTGACTCCTGCATGCTATCTGAATGGAAATCAAATAAAAGAAACTTAACAATTCTTCCACTATCATAATGATGTTATATCTCATGTTTTGTTCTGGCTGTAAGCTGCTCCTTTGCGTTCAGGTCTGGTCTCAGAAGGATAATGTAGCACTTGGGGATGAAGATGCAGCCCAGCAGCCCAGCACTGGAGGCCAGGATGGAGAAGACCTGCACAGCCACCATGTATTTCCCTTTGGTGCTCAGGTAGGTGGGCACAAAAGTCACCCAGACACTGCAGAAGACCAGCATGCTGAAGGTGATCAGCTTGGCTTCATTGAAGGCCCCAGGCAGGTTCCTGGCCAGGAAAGCCACCGTGAAGCAGATGGCAGCCAGGAAGCCCATGTAGCTGAGGGTGATGTAGAACATGACAACGGCCCCTTCATTGCATTGCAGGATGATCTCTGCAGGCTGGGAGTGGAGGTCAGAGTCAGGGAAGGGGGAGAAACTCCCAGCCAGATGGAGCAGATGATCACTTGGACAGCAGAACAAGAAAGGATGATGGAGTTGGCCAAGCTCTTCCCCAACCATCTCTTCACTCGGTTTCCTGGTTTTGTGGCCAGGAAAGCCAGCACCACCGTGATGGTTTTGGCCAAGAGAGAAAAACGGCAACTGAGAAGATGATGCTGAAGACTGTTTGTCGGAGAAGGCAGGTGGCTTTCCTTGGTTGACCAATGAAGAGAGAAGAAGACAAGAAGCAAAGCAGGAGGAGACCAGGAGGATGTAGGAGAGGTCTCGGTTGTTGGCTTTGACAAGAGGCGTTTCGGCATTTAATGAAGATGATTAAAACAAGGCCTGTGGTTAGGAAGAAGAGCAGGGCAAAAGAGGCCAGGATGATGCCCAGAAGTTCTTCATAAGACAGGAAGGTTATAACTTTGGGGATACATTGGACTCTGTTCTTATTTGGATATTTATCATCTGGGCACTTGGTGCATTTTTCTGTATCTGAGAAAGTGAAAAAGCAATATTACTTTAATAGTTTGCGCTTTTATCTTACAAGAAATACCTTCTTTGAATAACAGCTGATACCTTGGGCATTTTCCAAAAGTATTTCTTAACAATTTCATTAAAAAGAGCATAAGAAGGATATAATTTTTTTAAAAAATAATGTAGCTAGGTATATGAAGTTGAGGGAAGTTCTAGGATGGTAATTATTTGCAGTGTAATGTGGATAATCTTCATAGGAACCTACGTTATTAGAGGTTAACAATGAATCTTATAATCTTTTTAGACAAACATCCTGATCCTTGCCACATGGCAGTTAATATACTGGACTTGGAGGATACCTACAGTATCCTGTAACATCTGGAAGCAATCTGGAATTAAGGAGAAACTTCCTATCAATGAGAACAATTACTTGCCTGAAAATGTCTAGTTTTTCCGCTTGATCAGGGGCTGGACTAGAGGACCTCCAAGGTCCCTTCCAGCTCTATTCTGATTGAGTGATTCATCTACATGACTGACAAGACTATTTGTGTAATGAGTCCCCCGTATAACTATCCACAGCACCACATTATGGACCAGGGACACCTTCTCAGGGTTCCTCAAGGGGAGGCCAATAAACAGGGAATTGCAAGGTCTTTCAGAAGGTGGACCTGAAACAATTCACCAAGTTCCAAAGAACTCAGGTGTTCCTAGAAAGGTGAACTTAGCAGCACTTATCTGAACTAAAAAGCAGAAGAGATATTCTTTCTGCTGTTAGTAAAGTATGGTTGGGGGACTAATCGGCTCAGGCTCAACCCTGACAAGACCGAGTGGCTATGGGACTTGCCCCGTCGGGGTTCAGTTGATTATCCAACTTTGGCACTGGGGGGAGAGAAATTGCTCCCCTCAGAACGAGTTCGCAACTTGGGGGTCCTTCTGGATCCACAGCTACAATTTGACCACCATCTCACGGCTGTGACCAGAGGGGCCTTTGCACAGGTTCACCTGTTGCGCCAGTTGCGACCCTTCCTGGACCGAGGGGCTCTACACACGGTCGCTCATGCCCTTATCGCCTCTCGATTGGATTACTACAATGCGCCCTACATGGGGCTGCCCTTGAAGAGCACTCAGAGACTTCAGCTGGTGGAAAATGTGGCCGCGCGAGTGATCATGGTTGCACCTAGGCGTGCCCATATAACATCTATCCTCTGCAAGCTGCATTGGTTACCGGTGGTCTTGCGAGTGCAATTCAAGGTGTTAGTGACAACTTTTAAAGCCCTTCATGGCTTAGGAGCGGGATACCTGCGAGACCGCCTTCTGCGACCTTATGCCTCCCAGCGCCCGGTTAGATCTCACAGGGAGGGCTTGCTCCGGATACCGTCGGCCAGGCAATGTCGGCTGGCGGGTCCACGGGCGAGGGCCTTCTCTGTAGTGGCACCGTCCCTTTGGAATATGCTCCCTGCGGAGATTAGAACCATCCCTAATCTACCTGCCTTCTGCAAAGCCGTTAAGACCTGGCTTTGTCGAAGGGCATGGAATTGAGACCCTGTTCTTCCCCCGTGTATGTCTGAATGGTATGAATGAGTTTTTGTTTTTATATTGTATAGGAAAATGCTTTTATCTTGTTGTACGCCTCCTCGAGTTCCCCGTTAGGGGGAAGTGAGGCGGGATATAAATCTAATAAATAAATAAATAAAATAAATAAGTTTGCCCAGCCTGCCATCCCCTCCTCCCATCTCTTCCCAGCCCCTCCTTCAAAGCCTTTTTATTATAATCCTTTTTTTATTATAATTCTTTTAGTTCAGAAATTGTGCAGGTTAAAAAAAACCCACACTAGTGAGCTTCAATCTGTAATTTCATGACAATGTTCTGGATGGATCCAGTTCCACCAGGCCTCCCATTTTCCTCAGTGTCACCCACCTTCCTGAGTGGAGAAGGTCCCCTCCGGACAAGGAACGCAGTCATAGCAGCAAACTGGCTCTCCTTCTTGAGCCCTCTTGACAAATCCAGGAGGACAACTTTCCACACATCTGGACTGAGGAAAGGACTAAGGAGAAAAAAATAGGAATGGCAAAGAAAATATGTTAGGTCTCTCCATCCATGGAAAATGGAGGGAGAAATGGACATTAGCCCAGTAGCCTCTGGTCTTCACTGAGGTAAATAAGAAATCTCTGACTACTTTAAACAGATGCAGGAGGTAGAACAACTGGCAGATCCTTCATGTAGTTCCTCCCTTTTCCTTTTGGAATTTAACATTACAGTAAAGTACTTTCTATTTCATAAAGTCTACAGCAATGGAATTGAAAAAAAATAAGTATGATGATATATTCATATTAAAACTGAGAATATAGTTTACTGTAAAAGATTTAGGAAGATTTTATTCCCTTAGATTTTTTAATATGAAATTAAACTGTGTTGAAGAAAGAAACCTCTGACCAAGTAGATCTTGAGAGATTTCATTGCAAAGCCACTCCACTGAGGTCCTGTCTCTTGAAGAACTTCCATTAGAAGACCCCCAACTGGCATGGAAGGCCAACCACCCTGGGGACTCTAGGCTTGGCCCACTGGAAATGGGACCTCAAGCTTTGGAAAACAGAGAAAAGACACCAAAATTTCTCCCACCTTATTGAGCAACTTTAGCCGTGAAAGAGCATCTTGTTTGAAATAAAGTCTCTGTCTTAGAAAAAACGCCAGAGTCTCTTCCCTGAGATCCTCCTTGGGGAGAAACAAGTAGACCGTGATCCCCAAATCTGCTGTTATCTCTCCATTTTGGTCCAAGTAGAGATTCATGTAGGAAAAATTCCTAAATTCATTCTTTTCCAGAAAGGGATGAAACTAGAATGGGAACATCCAGGAATTTAAAGAGGAGAAAACTTGGTTTCTTATCCCACATTAAATCTTTCTTCTACAATTGTCTAATCTCCAAATAGGCTTAATCTGGATACAAATACTGCCATTAGCTTTATAAGTGAAAGAAACGATTTTGTGATGTGATTAGAGACCTGAGGGATGGTGTGATGACTAAGTGGATAAAAACTGTCTTCAAAATGATACTCAAATAATTTTGAAACTTTTAAAATCTCTCCTATGAAACCTGAAGGTGATGGATAACACTTTGCCATTGGTCATCAATTTTTCTACATTGTCATTAATACGACAATACCATCTTAGAGTGAACTAATTTGATGTGATTTAAAGAATATAAATTCTTTAAACTGAAGCTTTGATAAAAAGTTTGATAAAATAACAATGGCTTTAAATCAACTTAAAGGTGATAATCAGAAGCAAGCAACAATTGTTGAATCGGATGGATTGGATGGATGGATGGTGGGGTGGAGTGGAAGTTAATTTGCTGCTGGCACCCCTGAAGGAGGAGTCTGGTTGGAAGTCAGGCTGAGTGTAGATGGCTGGAGAGTAGGGGTGGGATTCTCCAGTTCTATCCGGTTCTATAGAACCCCTTGTTAACTTTATAAGCAGTTTGGAGAATTCCACCCTTATTGCATTCTTGGCAGACAGCCTAGACTTGCTGATTCCAGAGCTTGGGAGGCTTGGCTTTCTTAAAGGGGAAGGGTTGTTTTAAGATATTTACACTAACAGTTGGGAGGAAATACTTCGCTGGACAATCAGCACTTTGAAGAAATCATTGAATAATGAAGCAAAGCTTTTAGTGACAGGGAACCAAAATGAGTGACCTTCAGCAAGGCTTCATGGCTAGCTAGAAGGATTGACATTCAAACGTGAGGTTGTAGGAAGTTAGCACCCACCTCTCTCCTAGAAGATTAAAATAGCCTAGGAAATATTAAAAAGGCAGAATATTTCCTCAAACCAGAGTAGAAACTCAGAAGCAGAATCTCACCCCCACCTTTGTTAATGGGTGGGCCATTAACCTGGGCCAGAAAACTTTACATAAGAAAGATCTGCAGGTAAAGCTATAGCAATTGCCAAAAGCCCTTTTAAGGGCATAAATCATCGAGCAAGGCCAGACCAAGGCAGAACTCAGGACAGCCTACAGAGTTGCCCCTCATGGGAGTCTGAAAGCCAATGGGATACATTTCTTACACAGGACCAGGAAACACTAAGGTGGGGCCCAACAAAGGTTATAAAACCCAGGCACTCTCAGCACCTCAGTCCTTCTTGACCTTCCCTTCTTGACCTTCTCACTTTCTTTTATTGATCTCTTCCCTTTCACTCCGGATCTCCAGGCCACGTGGTCCTGTCCACCATTAAACCTGCCAAGCAGCCTCCATGTTTCCAGAGTCTTTTCCCCCACTTGGAACTGAACCCAGAAGGATATTTCTTTCAACAAGTTTACATACCCTTTCTGAGTTTTGGTCTAAAACTGTTTTTTGGTGAAGCTTAATTCTTTCCTTGGTGAAATTTAATCCTGTGTTTATTGATGGGATAATTTTCCTATTCAGCTTCAACAAGCAACAGCTACTGTTGTGATTTAATTATCTGTATTGTGTTTGAATTTTTCTTGCCTCATGGTTTCTTTTTCTATTTGGGAGGGTCTTCCTTCACTGCTTTAGTACTATCTGGCACTGCCCTTTTGGGGTATACTTCCAAGAGGCAGGATGCAAGCTTGGCACTGATTTTTTACTGCCTTTCTGGCGGGCATGTGACCTTTCCTTAAATCTGGGTGGTTTCCTTAGGATATCTTGTGAGGTGAGTGAGACTAGCTGTTATTTTTAAATGTTGCAAATGGATCTAAGGATTACTTTTCCTGGGTCTGCTTTTTCTGGAGAGCTTAAATGACCTCTCTGCTAAAGGGTTTCACTTTATGAGCAAGAGTTGGCTGTTTGATAGTTATCACTGCATTTTAACTATTTTCATTCCTCAAGGTGCTCTGGCACCCTGCCTGATTTGTAACTCTGGCTTGCAGGTATTTTTAATCTAATGATTGCTATTTAGGGCAGCTTTTTGGAAGCAAAGAAGCTTTTTGTATTTTTGTACAGGTAATCCTTGACTTACAACAGTTCATTTAGTAACCATTCAAAGTTACACAAATTTTATTCAATTTTTAACAATTTTTTTAAACAGCTCTTTTCAGTAGACAGCATGTTCCCGGGTCGTCACTTTTACATGCAAATATGACAGTAGATCTATATTCATTTTAAACATTTGACTTCACTTCTATTCCATTTTAGCAGACAAAGGGTCAAAGAAATTAATCCTAATCTCAAATCTTAATCTCAATCTGTATAACCCCCCAGTTCATTTCGAGTTAATTGCAAATATATATATATATTTTAAAAACTTCATTTATAAATCTTACAAATAACAATATATTTGCCCATCATATTAAAGATAAAGTTCATCCATATCTATCCTTTAATTATCTTCACATTGTTAATACTCTTTTATCATTTACAGAATTCTTTTGTCCGTCAGATTTGCCCTTTCATCACATATTCTCTCCATAATTCTAAATCCGTACAGATTTTGACACTAAAAGAATAAGAAAAAAAAACCTAGACTTGCCCCCTTTTACTACTTTGAAAGTGACACCTCAGTGGTTAATATAGTAGCATAATCATAATCATTCCCTTTAAAACGAAAGATAGAGAAAAAGAAAAAGAAAAAGGAGAAAAGAAAAGCTCCCTTACAATATATCTCTAATCGATCGGGTTCTGCAATACATATCCCCCTAAGATTTATTTATGGTTCCAAGATAATAATAAAAATAACTAATCTTGGTTATTGACAAATCTCATTTTAGGCATTTTCTAAAATCATTTCAATTAATTCAATTTATCTAATCATCATTTACCTTTCTTTTGTAAATAAGAAATAAAAATATGACCTTTTACCAGTAAAATTGTCAGTAACCCCTATTGTTTTACACTTTTATAATTACAATATATTCTTATTACCATTTCTTCATGCAGAACCCCTTTTTAATACATTAGCCATTATCTCTATGCAAACAAGTTTCTTTCTTTATTATGTAATTCCATGTCTCTCTATCTTTTGTTCTTGTTTCTTGTTCCTTCTCCTCTCTTTTATCCCGCTATCCCCTTCTCTATCCAGTTTGAATCCCTCTCTCTCTCTTTACCTTTCTGCTCTCTATCCTTCTGGACCTTTCTAACATGCCTAATTTCATAAATGTTCCCCTTTTTAATTACCTTCTTAAGTTTCATTTTTTGACCATCCTCCCTTTCCCTTTTATTTGTATTAATCTTTGTGTTAGTTGTCTTCTTAAAATGGCTTTCGCTTGTGCTGGCTCCCTTCTCCTCCCTTTTATCCTGCTCTCCCCTTCTCTATCCAGTTTGAATCCCTCTCTCTCTCTTTACCTTTCTATTCCTTTCCTTCTGAACCTTTCTAACATGCTTAATTTCATAAATGTTTTTTAGATACTTTCTTAGGTTCCGTTTTTTAGCCACCCTTCCTTTCCCTTTTATTTGTATTAATCTTTGTATTAATTGTCTTTTTAAGATGGCTTTCTCTTGTGCTGGCTCCTCCCTTTCCAAGGCTCCTTCTTCTTCTTTATTCAGCATTTGAATGCCCATGTTTTCTGCAACAAGCCAAGTTAGTTCAGTCACTTCCTGTAGCAGTTCTTTCATGCTTTTAAATTCCATTTTAATTCTTTGGATGGCCACCAGAATTTTATTTTCCTTATTTCTTCTTCTTTAAATTTTCTATGATCCTAACCCAGGTCCAGAGTCTATATCAATATCACCAATTAGTCCGGTAGTCCGTCTTTGTGTATTCAAGCTTTCACTTTCTATGAGTCTTACGTCTCTTTAAAATGTAACAACTCCAATCCACAAAGGAACAAGATAGTTTCTTTCTTCTTTAGCTTCCAATTTTTCTCCACAAAGTGGCACTTTCTGCACAGAGTCTTAACCCTTTCCTTTTATTTTGATATTCAAAGTTTTCCGAGCCCCAAACTTAAGTTCTTACGCTGGCTTCTTCCTTTCCCGGTTCGAAGCCCTTATAGCTGTCAGAAATATTTTACTTATTTTTTCCTTCACTTGGAACTGCGCCGCTTCTGTTTCTTTTTTTTAAAAACTCATCTTTATCTTAATCCCGGGTGCCTTGATCTTACCATCCGATACTCCCGGTTCCTCTGCTGTCAACTTCTCTCTTTCCTCCTGCACCAATCTTAATCCCGTTGAGACCTTCTCTTCGAGGTGGCCATTTTTGACCACCACTTCTTGACGTCTTCGGAGGGAAAAGACCAGACCCAAAAGGGGGGAGATGCGGCTCCCCTCACTCTGGCTGGCAGATTTCCCTTTCTCCGCCGCCCCTACGAGGCAGCTTCAGCCCCAAACCTTGCAGGATCGGGGCTCTCCGACGCAAGAGCCAGGCTGCGGTCGTGGACGATCACAAACCGCCGCCCGTTCTCGAGAAGGCTCAACCCGGAAGTCCGTAACCATTCAAAGTTACAATGGCACTGAAAAAGTGACATGACCATTTTTCACACTTAGGACCATTGCAGCATAACTGCAACTGTTGTTCTTGGTTCTGATCTGGTTCAATAGATTGTGCAAGAAGTATGTTGAGGAACAAAGAGTGAAAGGGTGCAGAAGTTTCTTCCAGAATTGAAGGTTGGGCTCCAGAGGAGAAGGAGCATCTTTGGGACTGAAACTCATGTACTGTAGATACAATAAGAAGCATCAGTTGGGTCTAGGAAGGGTCACCAATCTGAAACGTTAAAGGCTGCATGATTCTGCAGTAGGGTGGTTTCTTCTTTCTTTCTTTCCTTCCTTCCTTCCTTCCTTCCTTCCTTCCTTCCTTCCTGCCTTCCTGCCTTCCTGCCTTCCTGCCTTCCTGCCTTCCTTCCTGCTATTCCCTTTCTTCTGGGCTGTTCTTATTCTATGATACTGTAGAACTGGGGTTGCTCTCAGCATCCTCTTGTTTCTAAGCTGCCTCATCAATATGCTGATGATACCCAGCTTTACATCTCCACCCCGGACCACCTCAGTGATGCCCTCCCTGTGCTGTCCCGGTGCCTGGAGGCAGTGCAGATCTGGATGGGGAGGAACTTGCTCCAGCTCAACCCAGACAAGACTGAGTGGCTGTGCATATCAGCATCTCGGATCTAAGAAATTCCATCTTTGGTCATGGGGGGAGAGGTGTTGCTCCCCGTGGATAGGGCGTGCAACTTGGGTCTCCTCCTGGACGTACAGCTCAATATGGAGGAGCAGGTGGGAGCCGCTGCCTGGGGGCCTTTGCTCAGGTCCGCCTGATGAACCAGTTGCCCCTATTTGGACCAAGATTCCCTACACAGTCACTCATGCTGTGGCCTCCCGTCTCGACTACTGCAATGCTCTCTACCTGGGGCTACCCTTGCAGACTATGCGGAGGCTTCAGCTGGTACAGAATGTGGCATGGGCTGTGATGGGAGTGTCCCGATTCTCCCATGTGACACCCCTCCTGCGCAGGCTGCATTGGTTGCCAGTTGCCCTCCGTGTAAGATTCAAGGTGCTGGTGTTAACCTATAAAGCCCTGCATGGCTTGGGTCCGGGTACTTCCAGGAGCCTCCTACCAGAATCGTGGTCCAATCACCCAGTATGCTCCCACAGGCAGGCCCTCCTGGGGGTGCTGTCGGCCAGACAATGTCGCTTGGCAGTCCCCCGGGGGAGGGCCTTCTCTGTGGGGGCGCCCACCCTTTGGAACCAACTACCCCTGGAGCTACGTCTGGCCCCTGACCTGCACTCCTTCCATTGTGATCTCAAGACCTGGCTGTTTTTACAGGCAGGCCTGGATTGAGCGGGGTTGGGGATTTTAATTTTGGGATGTTTTAATATTTTATAATTATTTGGATTGGGTAAATTGTTTATATAGTTTATCTATGTTTCTGTGTAAGCCGCCCCGAGTCCCCCCGGAGATGGGGCGGCATATAAATCCAAATATAAAAATAAATAAATAAAATTTGTTTCTGTTGATTGCATGTATTTTTTTGAAGACCCTGCACAAAGATTAAAAAGCACAATCCCTGCCTGCAGGCTTATTCTCTGATAGGCAGAGCACAATAGAACAGGTCGAAACTGGGAGAATCCCACCCCTGGGTGTGTGTCTATGTGTGTGTTTCAGGTGGGCTTCCTAGCTTTAGAAGGAGAGAGGGAAGGAGGAAGGGACAGAAAGAGAGAGAGAGAAAGAGGGAGAGAGGGAGGGGGAGAGAGAAGAGAGGGGATACAGAAAGAGAGAAAGAAAGAAAGAGAGAAGGAAGATACAAGAAAGAAAAGAAAGAGAAAAGGAAAGAAAGAAAAGGAGAGAGAAAGGAAGGAAAGGAAGAAAAGGAGGAAGGAAGGGAGAAAGGAAGGAAGGAAGGGAAGGAAGGAAGGAAGGAAGGGAAGGAAGGAAGGAAGGAAGGAAGAAAGAAGGAAGAGAGGAGAGAAGAAATGAGATATATTATGGATGGATAGATAAATACATGGAAGGAGGGAAGGAGAGAGGGAGAAAAAAGGAGAGGAAGGAAGGACATAAACCCTGGCTTCAGAAGACTTTGAAGCAGCCCAGCAACCTAGGGCTGGACTGCAAGGGATCTCAGAGGTCATCTAGTCCAACGCCCTGCTCCAGCAGAAGATCCTTACAGAATCAAAGAATAGCAGCGTTAAAAGGTTTTGTGTGTGTGTGTGTGTACGTGTGTGTGTGGCTGTCAAAACACCCAAAACAGGCCAAGTACCTCTGTGGAGGTCAGTCATAAATTAGAACAAATTCAGTGAGGAGCACTTACATTTGGTTTGCCAGTCACCTGGCCATGCCCAACCATCACATGAGCACCTAACCACGCCCAGTCAGCAAGCTACTCCCACCCCAGTTACATGACCACCAAGCCACACCCACAAATTAGGCCACACCCACAGAACCAGTTGTTAAGAAATGTGAATCCCACCCCTGCTGGAGAGGCCATGGACCCTGAAGACTCACAGTGGACAGAACGGATGACGGATGAAATGGATTCTTTCCAGAAGATTGAGGGAGATGGGGGAATGGACTTGTCACATTTAACTGGGAAACAAGTCTTAAGCGTCATCGTGTTGCAATTTACAGGAGGTCCAAGACTTTGGGGAATGGAAAGCAATTGTTGGGAAAGATCCTAGTTAAAATTTTTAACTCATCCATTATTGTTAAGAATCAAACCAAGATGTTTAACCCTGGACAGATTCTGGATGGATCAGAGGTAATGATTGGGGTGGTCTGTGGTAGATAAGAAGCCCCTGTAAATTTTCTCTGTGTTAAATAGAATAGCAGATAACAAACAATTTTGACATTTTGAAATTTAATTTTATTGTTGGATTGCCTGTTAACTACATTTTTTGTATACAGCAGATAGATGACAAGTCAGATAATTGCAAGTAGATGTGTAGTTTATAATTGGGAGCCTATTTTGCAAGGGGGAGAAACTATTATTGCTGTATAGTATTCAACTGGGGGGACAATATGCATGTTTTGTCTGTTTTTAATGCACAATTAAAAAAATGTTTTGTCTTGTTTTATCTTGTCTTTGTAATAGTTTTATTTTCCAAAACTTGCATTATACCTTTTTTAATAAAATAAAATTTAATAAGAGGAAGATCAAGTTGCCAGAAACAATATTTATGATTAGCACACAAGTAAAAAGCAATAGAAAAATTTCGATTTTTAGCAACTAGGACTTGACTAACAATAGAGTCCCATATAAGAACATGAATGATGGACTGGTAGAAAGATGAGGGATACTAAAGTTGATATGTATGTTTGTGAAGATGCTCTCAAAATCGTAGTTCACTGGAAAGAAGGCAAATGCAGCCATAAGGATCTCAGGAAGTGAACGTTCTGGTTTGGGAGACCCCAACTCAAGGACCAGGTCCCCTTGCAGGCACCACCCTTGGTGGAGAATTTGCACACTTCAGGGAGGGAGAAATAAGCCAAGGAAGAGCTCAAAGGAGCTGCTCTTAGCCTGGAGGAAAGACCACAAGGAGAAGAGCTGAAGATCAGGAGGAGTCTGGGAGCCCCTTTTCCAACTGACACAATCTCTCGGTTGGAGAAGGGAGGATGCAGCCCTCTTCCAACCACTGACACATTACACACGAGGAGCGCAAGATCTGCTCACTATTATTCCAGAGTGTCAATCAGGGAAAAGTGAATTCAGTTACAAGAGAGAAGATTTTGATGAATGAAGGGAAAAATATCCTAAAAGGATGAGCTGTTTTAGAGCTGAGCCAGTGAAGCAGAGCAGTTCAGTCTCCCCTTCATGGATTGTCTGAATGCAAAGACTGAGCAGCCAACAGTAAGAGATGCTTTAATTGGATTCCTGCAGATAGGAGGGTGGGGCTAGATGGTCTCAGGGGCTCTTACAAATTCATAATGATAATATTCTGTGATCCTATTTATAAACCATACAGGCAGGAATTTATTTATGTACACAGCCTTTTAGCATTAGCCATGTTTAATATCCAAAATTGTCTGTCCTGCTACCAATTCTTTCTTCCCCCTGAACAATTAGATTGCACAACTCTGCAGATCTTTTGTAGCACAAGTAGGGTAGGGGATGACCAGACTGAGCCTGAGGGAGGGGGTCAAAGGCAACCCAAGAATTTTGTGGACCCTTGTCTACTGCCTGTTTTCCTTGACCGTTGGTGGTTCCGATTCTTGTGGACAGCATGAGCCTGGGGTGAACCTTTATGTTCATTTGGTGGGCCTTGGTGGTGCAGGCTGTTAAATGCCTAGCACTTAAGTTCCAGCTGCCTGCAATTACTGCAGGCTCGAATCCCACCAGGCTCAAGGTTGACTCAGCCTTTCATCCTCTCGGGTAGGTAAATTGAGGACCCAAGATTGTTGGGGGCAATAAGCTGACTTTGTAAAAATGCCGCAGTAATAAGCAGGCATATACAATGGAAGGAAGGCTATTGCTGAGCGCATTGGGTTGTATCCCAAAATTGTAAGCGCCCTGAGTCTCCGGAGAAGGGCAGGATATAAATATGAATTAAAAAAAAAGAATTTGAACTGCCTGGACTTCATGATTTCCCTGCGATTGACAAGCAGATTGAGATGATTCCCTCCTTCTCCTTTTATTTTATTTTATTTTATTGGACTTATATGCCGCCCTTTTCCCTGAGGACTCAGGGCAGCTCACAACATTAAAATACAAATACAAAATAAATTAAGTAAAACACTATTAAACATTAAGCCCAATAAACTTTACAACCGACAAACTAATCCAAAAACAGTTAAAAAACCCATCCCACTCCGCTTCTCTCCAAAGGAACCAAGATGAATGGACCCCTATTGGGACCCCATACCTGCCACGGCTGCAGCCTTGGAGACCCCAACCTCTCTTCGCCCTCCTTCCTTCTCCTCCTCTTTCTGGAGGAATAGGCGGCATTCATGGCCTGGGCCAGAGTCTGAATGATACTGTATGAAAGTGGGTCATTTGGGATCTGGACCCTGTTCCTTTTCCACTGGGTCTCCACTGGGGCTTTCTGGGTGCATCTTCTGCGGCCTTTGACAGAGCGGATGTGCTTGTGAAGAAAACAGCGGAAATAATGCTTTACAAATTCATCTTCCACAAAGAAATAGGGTTCAAAGGCATCACCCACTGGCCTTTTTTTTGCCAGATAGCCAAAGTTCCAAATACTATGGGCATATTTGAAAAGTCTGTGGTTGTTAGTCTTTGAAAAATTTGTGAGGATCCAGACTTTCCCTTTAGTGGGTCCTGACAAATCCTCAAATGTTAAATGGAAAGGAAGAATTCTGTCCTCAATGGAATCTAATTCCATAAAATGAACAAAGACATGGACTTGTCTCCACTTAGAGAGGGCCTCCCTGAGGGCTGCTGTAGGTCCAGTTGTTGAGAATTGTTGTGATATAACAACACAAATCCCATTCCTGACAAGCATAGGAGTAAAAATTCTCATGAAGTTCTCTCCATTTTCTGTGTCTGAAGCAAAGAGACCAATCAGGGTCCATCTGAAGTGGAGAAGGAGTTGGACAATTGCTGGGTACTGGAATCCTTTTTGGGGAGTAACTGGTTGAAAAAGGGAATTGACTTTTATCACTTAAAGCCTCTGAAGAAGTTTCATAACTGATCTGAAAAAGCAATGAAGAATGTTGTGTTATACTTAGGGTCAAATCAAGTCCAAAATATTAGCTTTTAATAAATCCAACATTGTTTTGATGAGCAAATTAAAGAGATTATTGTTGATTAGCTGTTAGGCAATATCAAGAAACAGAATTTTAAACATGGAACATTAACAACATAGTATATAAAATGAAATTCAAGAAAGAAAAAGAATAAAAATGCCATTTCTGTGTTACTCCAATAATTTACTGCAATCAGACTCATGTAGATTTCAACTGAACTGCTTTGTTCCAGTAAAGGTCTGGATTCTATATAAATATTTGAATTCTGACTGCACAGGAAATATGTTGCTTTAACGTATGTCTCCCAATAGGTTGTTTGTCTAACGTGCAATCCAAGACTCTGATCTCTCTCTTCCTTCTGCAATTGACATTCAACCTACAGATGTATTACATCTTCTGTCTTTGGAGCTCCACAAATAAAAGTCTGTTAATTATAAGGGACTTAGTAATCCTTGATATTTAACCATGATGAAATCTTGCTCAAGTAAACACCACCCTAAGATATATAGGTATTTCTGGTTTCTTTTTTTTTCTATAACAATTTTATTGAGTTATAAAATACTGTAAAATACAGAATACAAAAGTAAATAGAAAAGCAGTGGGGAGGAAAAGTGGCAAGAGAAGTGAGGGAGGATAAGAAAAGAACAAGAAACATTGAGTTCTGACTCTCTGTTGCAGTAAAATAAGGCATTGACATCAAATCACAACTTTTTGCTTTTTCATAATAATATGAACAAGCCATTTCTGTAAAGATCTATCAATCTACTCAGCAAAAATCAAAATCAAAGTTTCATTCTTTTCCACCAAGCATGAAGTTCAGAAGTGGTTTCCATGTGGAAAGAAAAGTACTTATGTTCTTTTCTTTATTCAAAGTGGTCAGTTTTGCCATTTCTGCCAACTTCTGCAACCATTCGTCCTTGCTAGGAATCAAAGTGTCCTTCCATGTTTGCCCATACAACAGTCTTGCTGCTGTCAACATATATAATAACCAAGTTCCAATTTTTTTCTCTAGTTCTTTTTCCATTAGACTCAAAAGGAACTGGTTTGATTTTTATCTCCATTTTTAAAATTTTCTGTATCAAAATATGAATCATACTCCACATTTTTTCTTTATCATATGTCCACCATAGATGATAAAAAGCCCCTTCTTTACTTTTACACTTCCAACATTCATTTGACATACCTTTATACATCTTGGATAACTTATGTGGTGTTAAATACCAATGATACATCATTTTATAGAAATTTTCTTTTAGATTATAATTTAATGTAAATTTTAAGCCATTCGTCCACATATTTTCCCATTGTTCAAGCATCACATTATATCCAAAATTCCTGCCCACTGAATAGTACAATGTTTTACATGTTCATTTTCCAAATTTAATTTGAATAACATTTTATAGATCTTAGCGATAATATGTTCATCGTTACCATATAATGAGATTTCCAATTCATTTTTAACAAAGTCAAATCCATAGCACTTTTTGTCCAGTTTAAATCTTTCTTTCAGTTGTTGATAAGTAAACCAATAGCAAACATAACTTCTGATTCAAGTTCTTCCCTTGGCCTTTAGTATTGGGTCACCAGACTTGAAAGATAAAATTATACAATACATCAACCAGTCTGGCTTTACCACCTTTTCTTTTCTTAAAAAAGGCTTCCTGGGGTGACCCAAAGGGGCAGCTTCATAGACAGCCTTGTTTTATATTTATTCCAAACTCTTAGTATGGGGCGTGTCTAACAATGTGATTATTAAAATCAACATTAACTTTACTTTTATCATTCCATAAGTAGCTGTGCCATCCAAACCTTATTTCATGGCCCTCTAATTCAAGTAACCTCTTATTCTGGAGAGTATAAGCATTTCTGGTTTCAATACTTGGCAATTTGGAAGGTGTGTTGGTAGCAGCTCATCCATTTCACTGTTCCAACCTTACTGAGGATGGTTACATATTTCTCTTCTTCAATAGCCTGGATTATTTGTGGATAATAAACCATGGTGTTCTCATACGTGTTCAGCATGTTAGATATATGTATTTCAGAATCCTTCATTAGTCCAGGCAAGTAATTAATATTGAGAGAGAATAACAAGGGTTCAAATATGCCCCCTTGCCTTCCTCCTTGGTAAGTATGGATCCTTCTTCTCCTGGCTCCATTGAGCCCAAGCCTCCCTCTCAAACAAGGGCTTGGAGAAAGGGCTTGGATCAGGGCCAACAGGCTGAGCTCCATTTTGAGGGCAGTCAATTTCCTCCATAATGTTTCTCTCTCTACTGTATCAGATGCTGCACTAACATCTAGAAAGCCAGCAAACTGTGGTTTACCCAAATGACGTATTTTGTGGTTAGATATTTCAGGACAAATCTGTTGAAAATATTACATTATTAATTGATTTCTTCCTTATTGTACAAATTTATACAGCTTTTAACTCTTCCTAAAACCTTCTTGCTCTTCTTCAAGAAATGCACTTTTCTTCTACCCAATCTCAAGTTTACTTAAGGGGAACATGGCATATATTTTACCCACAGTATCTATTAGACAAACTTGCCTGTAATTATTTATACATATAACTTTATTTATAAACATAGCTAATATGTTGTAAAAACAGCTTTTGAATTCCATTGAAAAGATATGGTTGCATCAAAACACCAAAATAGAGAAACACACACACACCTGTGGGACTTTGTAGAGGTCTGCTAATGTAGATATCTGGATGGAGATGTCCCTTCTAGCTCTATCAAGAAGAGCCAGAAGGTTCTCCTTCCTTCCACAGCTGTAGTTGGGGACTTTGGCTTCTCCAGTGGAGAGAATGTCCAGCAAGGCATCTGAAGTGCATAAAGGGCTCAAATAGTTGTTTTGGATGACATAGCCAAGTGTGAGATTGTGCAGGAGCTGGGAGTTCTTGTTGACCATTTGAATGGCTACAATTAATTTTAAGCTACTTAGACTATAACATTTCCTATTGTAAAAAAAAGGTTTATTATTATAATCAAAAGCAACAACAAATATGTTTTTAAAAAATTAAATCCTCTTTGTCTTCACAATCCTACTGAATTTTAACTAGACTCTATTGATTCAAAAGCAAGCTACTGTAAATAAAATCCAGTATTTAAGGAATGAATTAAAGGAATGAACTGGGAGAAGAAGAAAATCTGGAATTCTTTCAGGGTTTTTGTTAGCTCCATCTGTGGATCTAAGTCTCTTCCACAAAATAAGACAAAAGACAGAAGCCATGGAAATGAAAGTTATTCAAGAAATGAGACAAGTGCTGCAATATAGAAATAAATGAAATAAGAAGAAAAGGAGAGTGTTAGAAATGCAAATGGAAGGAATGCAGTTCCTGAATTACCCTGAATCAGGCTGAATAGAAGGAGCCATGTTGAAAAGCCAAGATGTTTGCAACATTGTGTAAACAGTGGTGAATATACCAACAAGATGGTCTCCTGGCCTGTAAAAGCTCAATGGACTGTTTTCATCCTGGTGCTCCAAACTCAGCGGGCATTTCAGTCCACGCTTCCCAGAGACTGGCATGGACACCAGCAGAAGCAGAAGCAGGAGGTCCATCATTCATGGGGCTTCAGTCTGCTTTCTCTGTGCAGGCAGCCACTGGAGAAGTAGCATATGATTTCAAAGGTCTGGATGGTCATAATTACAGGAAGAAATAATTTCTCCTCTTGGGATCCTAAACTTCCTCTGTGCAGAGGAGAGACTGGAAAAAGCATCCAGTGAAAAATCACAGATCCACTCCCGAGGGCACTTTTGTTGTGGTTGTGTGTCTTTCCTGTCAGGACATGTCGAGAAAGTGATGCTGCAAGAAGGGAGTTCAGAAACCAGGGAGTTGACTTCTGATGTCCTTCAGCATGGCCTCTTGCCTCCAGATACGGCTGGGGAAGGTCACCCAGAGTGATGGAGTTTGGCAACACTCTAGGTTGCTGTCCCTTAACGGTGGGGCTGCCTGTCTTGAATGCCAAGGAAGCCAAGGCCTAGTGAACCCTGCCTAGTGTTAAGGGCAGGGCTGTCCTTTCACATCAGAACTCCATATATGGATCCTAAGTTGGGGCTGATTTTGAAGTTCCTTGTGTCTGAAGTGGAATTTCATGACGAATGAAGGCCTTCATTTCCCATCTTTTCTAACAATATCGATTTTTGGGTGAGAGGCAGAAAAGTGACAACCTTTGGACAATACCGTTGGGTAAATAGGGAGAAAGTTATAGAATTGGTACATTTTCTCCCTTTTCTTTTACTCTTTTTGTGTGGTCTTTCCGTGGTCATGTAAGGCTTGTTAATAAAGTGTGAGCTGTCAAGTCTGTAGCTGAGATGGTGAAACTGCCCACAACGTGGTGGATGGTGTGATCTTGCCCCACCCTAATGTAGCCCAGAAAATGGTTTCAGGGTATCTGGTGGTCCTTCCTATGGTTGTGAGGATGCACATGGTGGGGTGGGGCCCCTGTGGGAGGGGAGGACCTCTGAATGATTCCTCTGAATGATTTTCACAGAGTTCTCTTTAATAAGATTTATTGAGACGGAACAGAAGGTGTTAGATTTGCATGAAGAGTCAGACACGGAGTGCTTCAGCTCTTTTGTTTATTGTGACTTCAACTCAGAATGAACCCACATTGGCTTGGCTGTGCCTGCTTTTATAGCCTGCAGGCACAGCTGACAGCCAATCAGAGTGCAGGGTTTTCCGCACTTTTCTAAACCAATCATTTCTTACATTTTACAAGAACAATTCAAACTAAACCAATGATTTCAAACCTGCACACATAACACCCCTCCCCACTAGGTTCAGTCCATACTCAAACCCCAATTATCTAATGTATTCTTTTAAATAAATGGGGCTTTTATGTATGCGTTGAGACCTACGTAGTTCAGGTGATTTAGGAGTCTCACCTTGCGGTGAGGGAAATGTTTCTGTCAACATTTCTAAACTTTGACTTCTAGTGATGGCAGAACCTGTTTGGTTACTACCACCTGGTCTCTCCTCCCAGTTCATCTCCATCCCAATGTCACCCCCTAAGTCTGGCAGTGAGGTACAATCCTCCATGTCTAATAAAGGATTTTGAGACTGTGACATGTCTTGGAATGATTCCTGTTGTGAAGGCTCGTTACACATGGGATTGATTCCTACTTGTTGATTACCTCCATTAACTCCCCCTGCCCCCCTAGAAAAAGGCAAGGGTGTGGAATCCAAAGAGGCGCAAGGGCGATGTGTCAGAGGCAATCTGGCTCTCAACTGGTCTATGTGCCTACTCCATAATAGACCCTGTTCAGTTTGAACCCTGTAAGTCCTGGGGCCAGTGATTTGGATTACTTCAGCAGGAATCCATAAAGGGTCACCCACAAGGTTCTTAGCATAGACAGAATCACCCATGTTGAATGTACGAGTCTTGCTAGTGGAATCTAAGGGAGCGTTGGGTGCGTAAGTGGGATGAAGGCGATCCAGGGTGGACCTAAGTTTTCTGCCCATCAAAAGCTCAGCAGGAGTTAGACCAGTGGATGGGCTGGGCGTGATGTGTTGGATACTAAGGAGTTTCTCTACCTTCTCAGTGACGTCCCCAGGACCCAGCTGTAGGAGTTTTTTTTTTTTAAATTACATTTATATGCCGCCCTTCTCCGGAAGACTCAGGGCGGCTTACAATTTCTGGGATACAACCCAATGTGCTCAGCAATAGCCTTCATTCCATTGTATATGCCTGCTTATTACTAAGCGGCATTTTTACAAGGTCAGCTAATTGCCCCCAACAATCTTGGGTCCTCAATTTACCTACCCCAAGAGGATGGAAGGCTGAGTCAACCTTGAGTCTGGTGGGATTCGAGCCTACAGTAATTGTAGACAGCTGGATCTTAAGAGCAGGCATTTAACAGCCTGAGCCACCAAGGCTCCTTCTCTTTAGTAAAGCGAACCATACGTTCAGCCCGGCCGTTGGCCTGAAGGATGCCCAGGGGCAGTAATGGCATGTCTGATACCCTGCTGTGCTAGATATGATTCAAATGGATTGGAAGTAAATTGCGGACCATTGTCAGAAACAAGGACATCAGGTAACCCATGAGTTACAAAAAGCCTCTTAAGCTGTTTGATAACTGCCTCAGTTGTGGTAGATGTCACAGGGATAACCTCTAACCATTTGGAGTATGCATCCACAATGATAAGGAAGGTGTGCCCTCTGGTAGGGCCAGCAAAATCAATGTGGATTCTAGACCATGGGCCCCTGGGATATTCCCATTCCTGCTTGGGGGCGAGAGGTGGAGCAGGCCTGACTACCTGGCAGTTGGGACAGGATGCAACCCAGTTTTCAACCATTTTGTCAATACCTGGCCACCATACATAACTCCTGGCCAATCCCTTCATCCTGACAATACCTGGATGACCCTCATGTAACATTTCCAAAACCTCTTTCTGCAGTTTTGCAGGAATAACCACCCTGTTACCCCACAAAATACACCCTCTTAATACAGATAATTGACTGGTGTGACTATGGGTGTCTCCCACTTGGAGTGGTCAGTGGGCTCTAAAACCCCTTGAGCTACAAGTTTATCTAATTGGGCATCAATTTTTTCCTTTAAGGCAAATGGAACCCTTCTGGGTTTTAAACGGATTGGTGACACCTTGGGGTCTAGACTGAAAGTGATAGGGGTCCCCAAGTACTTGCCTAATCCGTCGCTGAAGACCTCTGGAAACTCAGACTTCAAGGTTTCTTCCCACTCAGGACTGCTCACGTGATTGATGCCAGTCACTTCAATGCCCAGTGGGTTGAACCATTCAAGGCCTAGCAGACTTGGGCGATCCTTGTCAACGATGGTCAGGGGTAGGCGTTTGGTGTGGCCCTTGAACTTTACGTTGAACTCTCTTGTGCCAACTACTGGAATCTTGTTCCCTTGGTAGTCTTTAAGAGTCAGGGTCTGCTTCTTGAAATGATTCTTCTGGATGTTGGGAAGAATTCTGTGAATGGTATCCCATGACACCATAGATAGGCATGAGCCTGAGTCCACTTCCATTTGGCAAGGCCTTCCTTCTATAAATACCTTGACATGAACTTTTCTGTTGTTAACCGAAGATGAAGGGCCAATAGTCACTGTCTGATGGGTCTCACTCTTCCCCTTCGCTTCTGTGCTGCGCCCATTTTTCTCACTGATGTTGTTGGGCTTGAATTCTTTGTCTTTGGTTGCAGAAAACTTCCTTCTGTTAGGTGGAGTTCTGGAAGATCTGCAGACTCTTGCTAGATGTCCTCTTTTTTCACAAAGGAGGCAAATGGCGTCTAAAAACTTGCATTCAGTGGGGTGGTTTCCCCACAACCTCTGCAGCATAGCTTTTGCCTCTTTCTTCCCAGATCTTTTCTCTTCTGTTCTAATTTGAGTCTGTAAATTCCTTCCTCCACCTCACTGTAATCTGAATCAGAGTCAATGTCCTCACAATGATTTGTGGTGGACTTTTCCCCATCAGAATGGTTTGTGGCCTTGTTCATCTTTCTCATGGCTGCTGCTGATAATTTAGTGGCTTCAGCTGAGGAAGCTTCTTCTATGGCCTCTTTAAATGTGATCTTGGGCTTCATTAACAGCTTACTCTGTAAAACTTTGTCTTTGAGGCCTAACACGAAACGATCACGCATGGCCTCCTCCAAGCTATTAAAGAGCCTTGGTAGCTCAGGCTGTTAAATGCCTGCTCTTAAGATCCAGCTGCCTACAATTATTGTAGGCTCGAATCCCACCAGGCTCAAGGTTGACTCAGCCTTCCATCCTCTCAGGGTAGGTAAATTGAGGACCCAAGATTGTTGGGGGCAATTAGCTGACCTTGTAAAAATGCCGCTTAGTAATAAGCAGGCATATACAATGGAATGAAGGCTATTGCTGAGCACATTGGGTTGTATCCCAGAAATTGTAAGCCGCCCTGAGTCTTCGGAGAAGGGCGGCATATAAATGTAATTAAAAAAAAAAAAAATTCGCATGCACCCCCAATGTCTCTTAGGCTTGCCACGAAGTCGTTAACATTTTCGCTCTCCCCTTGATCCCGATGGTAAAACTCATGTCTCTTAATGAGGCACGATACTTGTGGAGCGTAATGGGCTCGTAACAGTCTTTCCAGATCAAGCCAATCCATTACCTTCACATCTGCAGCTCCTGTGAGTGCCTTCGCCATCTTGAAAACTGCCGGACCGCAGTACGTGAGAAAGACCGCCCTCTTCCGCTTCTCAGAAATGTCGGCCAGATCGTTTCTGTTATGTATGCAGGTTTGAAATCATTGGTTAAGTTTGAATTGTTCTTGTAAAATGTTAAGAATGATTGGTTTAAAAAGTGTGGGAAAACCCTGCACTCTGATTGGCTGTCAACTGCGGCTGCTAGCTATAAATAGCAGCAGCAGCACAGCCAAAGTGGGTCCGTTCGAGCTGGAGTCACTAATAAACTTAAGAGCTGAAGCACTTGTGTCTGCCTCTTCATGCACTCTGATTGGCTGTCAGCTGTGCCTGCAGGCTATAAAAGCAGGCACAGCCAAGCCAATGTGGGTTCATTCTGAGTTGAAGTCACAATAAACAAAAGAGCTGAAGCACTCCGTGTCTGACTCTTCATGCAAATCTAACACTGGCGACGAGGGTGGGATTTTCCCCGAAGAGAAGACAATGCAGAGAAGAAGCAGAGTGAGATGGCTGCGCTGAACACCCCACCAGCCCCGTTCGATCCGACGGCAGAAGACTGGGAGTCGTATGCAGATCGCTTCCAAATGTATCTGGAAGGAAACGATCTTGCCACCATTTCCGAGAAGTGGAAGAGGGCGGTCTTGCTCACACACTGCGGTCTGGCCATTTTCAAGATGGTGAAGGCATTGGCGGGAGCTGCAGACATGAAGGTAATGGACTGGCCTGATTTGGAAAAGCTTTTAAGAGCCCATTACGCCCCACAAGTATCGTGCCTCATTAAGAGACACGAATTCTACCGTCGGGATCAAGGGGAAAGCGAGAACGTTAATGACTTCGTGGCAAGTCTAAGGGACATTGGGGGTGCTTGTGAGTTTACCAACTTAGAAGAGGCCATGCATGATCGATTTGTTCTAGGCCTTAAAGATAAGGTCTTACAGAGCAAATTACTCATGAAACCTAAGATCACGTTTAAGGAGGCCATAGAAGAAGCTGTTTCAGCGGAAGCTACCAAGTCCTCAGCAGCAGCCATGAAGAAAATTAACAAGGCCGCAAACCATCCTGATGTGGAAAAGTCCACAACAACCCATTGCGAGCAAATAGATTCTGATTCAGACTGTAGTGAGGTGGAGGAAGGAATTTATAGGCTCAGAATGGAGAAGAAAAGGAAAGATCTTGGAAGAAAAAGGCAAGAATTTTATTGCAGAGGTTGTGGGGGGCACCCCCACTGAATGCAAGTTTCTAGATACCATCTGCCTACGTTGTGAAAAAGAGGTCACCTAGCAAGAGTCTGCAAATCATCCAGAACTCCACCAAGTAGGAAGAAATTTCCTGACAAGGAATTCAAGCCTAACAACTTCTTTGAGAAAATGGGGGCAGCACAGAAGCAAAAGGGAAGAATGAAACTCATCAAACAATCACCATTGGTCATTCTTCACCCTTAAGAAGCAGAAAAGTACATGTGAAAGTACAAATTGAAGGAAGACCTTGCCAAATGGAAGTGGACTCAGGCTCCTACTTATCTATGGTGTCATGGGACACTATTCACAGGCTACTTCCCAACATTCAGAAGAAACATTTCCAGAAGCAAGCATTGACTCTTAAAGACTACCAAGGGAACAAGATTCCAGTAGTTGGAACAAGAGAATTCAACGTGAAGTTCAAAGGCCACACCAAACGTTTGCCCCTGACCATCGTGGACAAGGATTGCCCAAGCTTGCTGGGACTTGAGTGGTTCAGTCCACTTGGCATCGAGGTGACTGGCATCAATCACGTGAGCAACACTGAATGGGAGGAGGCTATGAAGTCTGAGTTTCCAGAGGTCTTCAGCGACGGATTGGGCAAGTATATGGGGACCCCTATCACTTTCAACCTAGATCCCAAGGTGCCCCAATTCGCTTAAAGCCCAGAAGGGTCCCATTTGCTTTAAAGGAAAAATTGATGCACAATTAGATAAATTAATAGTTCAAGGGGTTTTAGAGCCCACTGACCACTCCAAGTGGGAGACACCCATAGTCACACCAGTCAAGGCTGATGGGTCAGTAAGAATCTGGAGATTTCAAGGGGACATTGAACCATGCTCTACAACAGAGCATATCCAGTTCCAGTAGTGCATCATTTACTACACTCTCTTGGCGGGGCACAGTCTTTGCCAAATTGGATCTAGCCAGGCATATCAACAATTAACAGTTGATGATGCAACTGCAGAGGCCCAAACGATTGTAACCCACAGAGGGGCTTTCAAATGCAAAAGGTTACAATTTGGAGTAAGTGTTGCACCAGGCATCTTCCAAAGTCTTATGGAAAGGATGCTCCAAGGACTGCCAGGGTGGTGCCTTATTTTGATGACGTTTTGATATCTGCTGAAAATGACACTCAGCTACACGAGAGACTCAGGAAGTTCTCCCCAGATTCAAAAAGCGGGGTTAAAAGTCAAAGAAGAAAAATGCACACTTAGAACTGACAAAGTTGAGTTCTTGGGCTATCTAATAGACAAACAGGGCATCCACCCCACAGAAGCCAAGGTTCAGGCAATAAAAGAAGCCCCCAGGCCAAAGTGCAAAACAGACTTGCAAGCATTCCTGGGACTCATCAACTTCTATCACATGTTTCTACCTCAGAAAGCAACCATTGCTGAACCTCTACACAGGTTGCTTGATAAAAAATCTACTTGGGTCTGGGGCAGGAAAGAACAAACTGCTTTTAACAACATTAAGAGACTAATCACTTCAGATTGTGTCTTGATCCAGTTCTCTGAGAATTTGCCTGTTGTACTGACCTGTGATGCCTCTCCTTTTGGAGTGGGGTTTTTTTTGAGTCACTTGCTTCCCAGTGGGAGAGAAGCCCCTATTGCATTTTACTCTCGCACTTTGACCAAAGCAGAGAGAAACTACAGCCAACTGGACAAAGAAGCCTTGGCAATCGTGGCAGCTGTCAAGAAATTCCATGAGTATGTATATGGGAGAACATTCACCATTGTTACAGATCACAAACCGCTTTTAGGCATTGTGGCAGGAGATAAACCAACACCCTCAATCCTGTCACCAAGAATGCTGCGCTGGACTGAATTTCTTGCTGCTTATTGTTACAGATTGTCCACAGGCCTGGGAAGGACATTGGGCACGCAGATGCTTTGAGTCGCTGCCCCCTTCCTTCACACACTGAGGATCCTGCTCCTGAAACTTACACCTTTTTTCTAGAAGCTGTTGCCAAGCTTCCAGTCCATGCTGCTGAAATTGCCAGAGAGACTGCCAAAGACACTCTATTAGCTTCCATTATAGGCTGGATTAAGAAAGGTTGGCCTAGTCATGACCTACCTCAAGGGTCTCAGCCTTTTAAATCCAGACAAACTGAATTATCTGTATTAAGAGGATGTATATTGTGGGGTAACAGGATGGTTATTCCTGCAAAGTTGCAGAAAGAGGTTTTGGGCATGTTACATGAGGGTCATCCGGGAATTGTCAGAATGAAGGGATTGGCCAGGAGTTATGTATGGTGGCCAGGTATTGACAAAATGGTTGAACACTGGGTTGCATCCTGTCCCAGCTGTCAGGAAGTCAGGCCTGCCCCCATCACGCCCCCCACAGGAATGGGAATGTCCTAGGGCCTTGGTCCAGGCTTCACATTGATTTCGCTGGCCCTACCAGAGGGCACACCTTCCTTATTGTGGTAGATGCCTATTCCAGATGGCTAGAGGTCATTCCCATGACTTCCACCACAGCAGATGCTGTTATCAAACAGCTCAAGAAACTTTTGTAACTCATGGGCTACCTGATGTACTTGTTTCTGACAATGGCCCTCAATTTACTTCCAATCTTTTTGAATCTTATTTAGCACAGCAGGGTATCAGACACGCCCTCACAGCCCCTGGGCATCCTTCGCTAACGGCCGGGCTGAACGTATGGTAAGATTTACCAAGGAAAAACTCCAGCAATTAGGTCCTGGGGACATCACTGAGAAAGTTGAAAAACTACTCAGTGTCCAGCATATCACTCCCAGCCCATCAACTAACTTAACCCCAGCAGAGTTATTGATGGGCAGGAAACTCAGATCTCTCCTTGACCGCCTTCATCCCACTTACGCACACCACCGCTAGATTCCACTAGCAAAATTCGCAGGTCCACTGTGGGTGACTCTGTCTATGCAAAAAACCTTCTGGGTGATCCTTTATGGATTCCTGCAGAAATAACCCAAATCACTGGCTCCAGGTCTTACAGGGTTCAAACTGAGGATGGTGTCCTCTGGAGCAGGCACATTGATCAGTTACGCTCCAGGTTGCCTCAGGAGCATCGCCATGGCCCCTTCCTGAGTTCCACACCTGTTTCCTCTCCTAGGGGGGAAGGGGAGGTTCACGAAGGTAATCAGCAAGCAGGGATCAACCCCATGTGTAACGAGCTAACACGACAGGAACCATCCCAAAACCTGTCACAGTGCCAACAACCACTTTCAGAAATGGAAGATTGTTCTTCACTACCAGATTTAGGTGCTGACATTGGGTTGGAGATGGATTGGGAGGAGAGACCAGGTTGTAGTGACCTAACAGGTTATAGCAACCCTAAAAATCCAAGTGAGGAAATGTTAACAGACACATGTCCTCTCTCACATTGTGAGAAAACAAAAACACCTGAACTACGTAGATCTCAACGTACACGTAAAAGCCCCAATTACTAAAAAGAATACATTAGGTAGATGGGGTTTGTGTATGGACTGAACCTAGTGGGGAGGGGTGTTATGTATGCAGGTTTGAAATCATTGGTTAAGTTTGAATTGTTCTTGTAAAATGTTAAGAATGATTGGTTTAAAAAACCCTGCACTCTGATTGGCTGTCAACTGTGGCTGTTAGCTATAAATAGCAGCAGCAGCACAGCCAAAGTGGGTCCGTTCGAGCTGGAGTCACTAATAAACTTAAGAGCTGAAGCACTCGTGTCTGCCTCTTCATGCGAATATAACAGTTTCCTTCCAGATACATTTGGAAACGATCTGCATACGACTCCCAGTCTTCTGCCATCGGATCGAACGGGGCTGGGAGGGTGTTCAGCGCAGCCATCTGGCTCAGCTTCTTCTCCGCGTTGTCTTCTCTTTGGGGAATGATCCCACCTTCGTCGCCAGTGTTAGATTTGCACGAAGAGTCAGACACGGAGTGCTTCAGCTCTTTTGTTTATTGTGACTTCAACTCAGAACGAACCCACATTGGCTTGGCTGTGCCTGCTTTTATAGCCTGCAGGCACAGCTGACAGCCAATCAGAGTGCAGGGTTTTCCCGCACTTTTCTAAACCAATCATTTCTTACATTTTACAAGAACAATTCAAACTAAACCAATGATTTCAAACCTGCATACATAACAGAAGGGAACAGTCATTGGACTATTTCCCATTTCAAAAACAGACATATATTCTTTTGCATGCTATCTGGATGGAAATAATATTTTCTTTCAAGTAAATATCAGCAGATAGCCAGAAACTGCAAAGACGAAGTCAGGATAGCAAAGGCTCAGAACGAACAAAGACTTGCAACAAAAGTCAAAGATAATAAAAAAAAGTTTCTTCCAACATATAAATAACAAGAAAAAAATCAAGGAAACAGTCAGTCCACTAAAGAGAGAAGATGGCAAGGAAGTAACAGGCAACAGAGACTAAGCAGAACTGCTTAACTCATTCTTTGCATCCGTCTTCATGCAAAAAGAAACTATAGCTCAACCCACCAAAAACATAACTGTAAAAGACAGACCAGAAATAAAAGTTAAAATAAAAAAAAAAAGTAAGAGAACACCTGTCTGATCTTAATGAAAACAAATCACCAGGACCTGATGGATTACATCCCAGAGTCTTAAAGGAGCTGGCAGAGGTCATCTCAGAACCACTGCACCATATCTTTCAAAAATCCTGGAGCACCAGGGAACTACCAGAGGACTGGAAAAGAGCTGATGTGGTTCCCATCTTCAAAAAAGGAAAAAAAAACAGACCCAGGAAACTATAAACCAATCAGCCTAACATCAATACCCGGGAAGATGAGCTTCCGGGTTGAGCCTTCTCGAGAACGCGGCGGTTTGTGATCGTTCACGACCGCAGCCTGGCTCTTGCCGGAGAGCCCGATCCTGCAAGGTTTGGGGCTGAAGCTGCCTCGTAGGGGCAGCGGAGAAAGGAAATCTGCCAGCCAGAGTGAGGGGAGCCGCATCTCCCCTTTTGGGTCTGGTCTTTTCCCTCGAAGACGTCAAGAAGTGGTGGTCAAAATGGCCACCTCGAAGAGAAGGTCTCAACGGGATTAAGATTGGTGCAGGAGGAAAGAGAGAAGTCGACAGCAGAGGAACCGGAGTATCGGATGGTAAGATCAAGGCACCCCAGGATTAAGATAAAGATGAGTTTTAAAAAGAGAAACAGAAGCGGCGCAGTTCCAAGTGAAGGAAAAAATAAGTAAAATATTTTTGACAGCTATAAGGGGCTTAACCGGGAAAGGAAGAAGCCAGCGTAAGAACTTAAGTTTGGGGCTCGGAAAACTTTGAATATCAGAATAAAAGGAAAGGGTTAAGACTCTGTGCAGAAAGTGCCACTTTGTGGAGAAAATTGGAAGCTAAAGAAGAAAGAAACTATCTTGTTCCTTTGTGGATTGGAGTTGTTACATTTTAAAGAGACGCAAGACTCATAGAAAGTGAAAGCTTGAATACACAAAGACGGACTACTGGACTAATTGGTGATATTGATATAGACTCTGGACCTGGGTTAGGATCATAGAAAATTTAAAGAAGAAGAAATAAGGAAAATTAAAATTCTGGTGGCCATCCAAAGAATTAAAAATGGAGTTTAAAAGTATGAAAGAACTGTTACAGGAAGTGACTGAACTAACTTGGCTTGTTGCAGAAAATATGGGCATTCAAATGCTGAATAAGAAGGAGCCTTGGAAAAGGAGCCAGCACAAGAGAAAGCCATCTTAAAAGACAATTAATACAAAGATTAATACAAATAAAAGGGAAAGGAAAGAAAACGGAACCTAAGAAAGTATCTAAAAAGGGGAACATTTATGAAATTAAGCTCAGAAGGAAAAAACGGATTCAAACAGAGCAGGATAATAGGGAGGAGAAACAGCACAAGAAAGTCATTTTAAAAAGACAACTAACACAAAGATTAATACAAATAAAAGGAAAGGAGGATGGTCAAAAAAATGAAACTTAAGAAGGTAATTAAAAAGGAACATTTATGAAATTAGGCATGTTAGAAAGGTCCAGAAGGATAGAGAGCAGAAAGGTAAAGAGAGAGAGAGGATTCAAACTGGATAGAGAAGGGGATAGCGGGATAAAAGAGAGGAGAAGGAACAAGAAACAAGAACAAAAGATAGAGAGACATGGAATTACATAATGAAGAAAGAAACTTGTTTGCATAGAGATAATGGCTAATATTAAAAGGGGGTTCTGCATGAAGAAATGGTAATAAGAATATATTGTAATTATAAAAGTAAAACAATAGGGGTTACTGACAATTTTACTGGTAAAAGGTCACATTTTATTTTTATTTACAAAAGAAAGGTAAATGATGATTAGATAAATTGAATTAATTGAAATGATTTTAGAAAATGCCTAAAATGAGATTTGTCAATAACCAAGATTAGTTATTTTTATTATTATCTTGGAACTATAAATAAATCTTAGGGGGATATGTATTGCAGAACCCGATACATTAGATATATTGTAAGGAGCTTTTCTTTCTCCTTTTCTTTTCTTTTTTTCTATCTTTCGTTTTAAGGGAATGATTATGATTATGCTACTATATTAACCACTGAGGTGTCACTTTCAAAGTAGTAAAAGGGGGCAAGTCTAGGTTTTTCTTATTCTTTTTAGTGTTAAAATTTGTACGGATTTAGAATTATGGAGAGAATATGTGATGAAAGGGCAAATCTGATGGACAAAAGAATTTGTAAATGATAAAAGAGTATTAACAATGTGAAGATAATTAAAGGATAGATATGGATGAACTTTATCTTTAATATGATGGGCAAATATATTGTTATTTGTAAGATTTATAAATGAAGTTTTTAAAATATATATATATATTTGCAATTAACTCAAAATGAACTGGGGTTATACAGATTGAGATTAAGATTTGAGATTAGATTAATTTCTGACCTTTGTCTGCTAAAATGGAATAGAAGTGAAGTCAAATGTTTAAAATGAATATAGATCTACTGTCATATTTGCATGTAAAAGTGATGACCGGAACATGCTGTCTACTGAAAAGAGCTGTTTTAAAAATTGTTAAAAATTGAATAAAATTTGTTTAAAAAAAAAGAAATAGGGAAGCACCAGGTACCCCATGAAGCAGTCTTTCCATTAACAATTGGGAAATTCTCAATACGCTTAACTCCAAATTGAGTATTAACACTTAAAAGCTTCTATGAGTCACAATGGTTTGAAGTTCAGCAGCTGTGTCATCAACAGGAAGCTGTTGATAAGCTTGGGACATATCCAATTTTGTGAAAATTGTTCCTGGCTTGAGGGAATGTAGCAGGTGTTGGATAACTGAGACTGGCTATGCGCGCTGATATGCAATATTGTTAAGAGAAAACTTGTAATCAACGCAATTCTCAAACTGCCACCTTTTTGTGGGGGTGTTACTATTGGGGTTTCCCATTTTGCAAAGTCCACAGGTTCCAATACACCCTGGTTAATTAATTTATCAAGTTCTTTGTTTAGTGAGGACGGATTGCAAAAGGCACTCTTCTAGGTTTTAAAGGAATAGGCACTGCAAGGGTCCAAATGAAAAGAGATTGGAGTTCCGTTATAACAGCCAGGACTTCGCTGAATATATCAGCATAGTCTTCAAATAACTTATCCACATCCGAATGGCAATAGAGTAGATTCCAGTTATATGAAGGCCAAGGGCAGGGAACCAGTCTAACTCCTAATAGGCTGGAGAGGCTATCCACTACTCCTAAAGGCAAATGTCCTTAAAATTTTGAAATTGAGTAAAATACTTGCCTTCCAGGACTGGGATGCCTTTGCCTTGGAAGTCAGGTAGGGTCAGTTGCAGCATTGGAGCCTCTTGTCATTCTGGGAAGTAGTTGTTTCAAGGTGCTCCATGAGATGATGGAGAAGTGCTGAACCAGTGTCAACTTCAT
>SOZL01000433.1:0-31822 GCA_009733165.1 Naja naja | reverse complement strand
TACAGACATATAATTGGAATGGCTATCTTCTGAAGCCTAGCAAATGGCTACAGCAGATGATGATATGACAATGAAATAACCATTATAATTTGAATATTTTCTTCAGTTCAGACCAAGAAAACTGGTCTGTTAAAAGGAAAACAATACATTTCATACTTTCCCAACCTACCACAGCCTACCCATATTTGCCATGTTTAAACTCCACATATGTTGAAGATTTAAGATTGATAAAGTGTGGTATAGCTTTTACAATTTAGAAGATGTTATGTGCTTAGCAGTTCAGTATAAATGATGATGGTAGTGGTGATAAGGACAACCACAACCACTGAAAAGGTGCTCCTAGAGCAGGGCTGTCAAACTCAAGGCCTGCAGGTCAAGCTGGACCACGGGATGCTTAGATCTGGCCCATGGGGCCAGCCTGCAAATAGCAAAGACTGGCCCATGGTGCTTCTGCTACAAAAATGGGGCAAGTGAGGCCTCATGCACTCCCTGCACCCCATTCTGAGCCTGGATGGCTGCAGCACTCTGGAAGCCAAAATGGGGCTGGGGCACGACGGCCCCGCGAGCCCATTTGGCTGCCAGAGTGCTTCAGGGGGTCAGTCCAGGCCAAAATGGGACACCCTAGGCCCCTTTGGCTGCCAGGATGCTGCAGCAGGCCGTCCTTGACTCAAAAGTTTATAATACAGAGAAAGAGCCTTGGTGGTGCAGGCTGTTAAATGCCTAGCACTTAGTTCCAGCTGCCTGCAATTAGTACAGGCTCAATCCCACCAGGCTCAAGGTTGACTCAGCCTTCCATCCTCGGGTAGGTAAATTGAGGACCCAAGATTGTTGGGGCAATAAGCTGACTTTGTAAAAATGCCATTGGGGCCCCAAAAGCCCTAGTAATAAGCAGGCATATACAATGGAATGAAGGCTATTGCTGAGCGCATTGGGTTGCACTGTGTAAAATTGTAAGCTGCCCTGAGTTTCTGGAGAAGGGCAGCATATAAATGCTAATAAAAAAAGGTAATATAGTTTACCTTTCAGGCTTTCAGGATTCTGCTACTATAGCCTATATCAATAATTTATATAGTCTTCATATGGAGTCAGTTTCTTGACCTGGTCTTTCTCTCATAGGACGCTAAAGTACATTAAAAAACAAAATCATAGAAATGTCGTCT
The DNA here is from genome assembly GCA_009733165.1 of Naja naja. NCBI lineage: Eukaryota > Metazoa > Chordata > Lepidosauria > Squamata > Elapidae > Naja > Naja naja. The sequence goes on along the minus strand of SOZL01000433.1, from coordinate 30,662 downwards.
CTCTATTTTATAAGTGTATAAAACCATGTGTGCGGAGGTGTAGTCCCATTGTATGTCTACCATGGCCATGCCCACCACACCACACACACTGCCCTCCGATATCAAATACAACCCTCAATGAAATCGAGTTTGACACCCCTGCCCTAAAGTAAAGACATCAAAGGCCTGCTCAGAGGATTACCATACATATTATGAAAACTGAATCACAGATTATAAAGAACTATGTGCATCCCCTTTCACAATTCTAATGCAATACTACATGAGCCTTCATTTGATTTGACTATTATTTTGGGCCCTTTATGCTGGGACAATAGAGAGACTTTGATATTCTTCTATGTGGTATTTGAAAAATACTATTATGCCTCGGCTTTTATTACCAGTTCTCTCCTTTCCTTTGATCAAATCCTCTGATCCAATTCATTAATTGTTGAATCAGGCCCAAGACAGAGCTCTGTTTAATATATCCAGTGTAATAATAAATTGTTAAGTTTGCATGAAGAGTCAGACGCGAGGAGTTCCAGCAAAAGACTTTATTAGTGACTACAGCTCGAATAGACCCGTTCTGGCTTGGCTACGGCTGCTTCTTTTTTTTTTTTTTTAGAAAAGTTTATTTACAATATAAAAAAGACACAACAACATACAAACATACAGTCACATGTACACATTTTCATTTCTTTTTTTTTAGTTGCAGATCAGAAATGCTTTTCCCTGTGCAGTTACAGTCATATATAATCATAAATATTTCTTCTAGTAGTATTCGCTTGGTTTAACCTCTATTGTAAAATTTCCTTTTATCACATCTTTCAAATTCATTCATCACCTTACATCACTATCTTCCTATAAATTCTAATGTTCTAATGTTTCAAATAGCACTCTATTTTCCAACATTCTCATTCCTTCATTTCCCTTCATTTATGTTCCATCCAATTATACCACTTTTCCCATATCTTGTAATAATCTGTATCTTCTTTTCCATTTAATTTGAGAGTTAGTCTCTCCATTTCAACACATTCATACATTTTGTTTATTACTGTTTGTATAGGCGGAATTGGGTTCTTTCCATTTTTCAAACGATTCGAGCCGCTGTTAAAGATGTGCAATCAGGTATTTGTCTTTTGGAGGAAACTTTTTCTTTATCATTCAAGTAGGAACAATTCTGGTTTCCACTCCAGCTCACAGTTCATCACATCCTCGATCCAATTTTTGATTCCTGTCCAATATTTTTTAATTTTAGGGCATGTCCACCACACATGGTAGGTTCCTATTTTTGTGACATTTCCAACAGTTTGGGTTTGCCTGGGGGAATATTTTGCTAGTCTAGCCGGGGCCACCACCCACCTGCATCATTTTATATTGGTTTTCCTTGTACGCCACTGACTTTGTATATTTTAAATTTTCTTCCCAAATATCTTCCCAATCATTTAAATCTAATTTGTATCCTATATTCGCTCCCAGGCTACCATTGATCCTTTTGCTAATTGTCCTGCTCTTTCCTGTTCTAATAGTAATTTATATAATTTGGATATCAACTTTTCCTCTAATCCCAAGAGTATTTTGTCCAGATTTGTATTTTGTTTCTATCCCATATTCCTTTATATCTTTATCTTGATTTAATTTGTAAGTAGACCCAACTATCTATTAATATGCCTTGTGTTTCCAAGTCTTGTTTTGTTTTTAATTTTCCATCTGTATCCAGTATCTGATAATATTTAAGTTTTTTATTCAAATCCATTGTATTTGGATTGAAGGTTGCTTCCATTGCTGAGAACCACCTTGGTATTTTGTATAATTTTTCTTTCTTATCTCAGCCCAATTTTTAATCAATGCATTACGTATGTTTTGTAGTATGTTTTTGTCTTTTGTCCGTCGGGTTCCATAGAAGTGCATGCCATCCTATTTAAGTCATGCCCCTCTAGTGTTAATATTCTCCTATTTTAATCTGACCCATTCTTTTGTCCATAGCAAACTCAACTTTGTAATAATTTCCCAATCTGGCAGTCCCAATCCTCCTCTACTTCTATCGTCTTGAAGATATTCTCTCTTTATCCTTGCCCTTTTTCCATCCAGATAAACTTCATTGTCATCTTATTCAATTCCATAAAAACTTCTTATTTGTTAATATTGGAATTGTCTGGAAATAAAACTTTGGGAAGAATATTCATTTTAATTGTTGCAATCCTCCTAGGAAGGATATTTGCAATTTGTTCCAGATTTCCAGATCCTTTTTGATTTGTTCTAAATTTTTATATAATTATCTTCCCACAACATTATTGTTTTGCCCTTATCCAAATTCCTAGATATCTTATTTTATTTACTATTTGTAACCCCATAATCTCGAGCCTCTTTTGTTTAGAGATTATCATATTTTTAACTAGTAGTTTGGTTTTCCCTATTTACCTTTAAGCCTGCTAATTCCCCAAAATCATTTATTTCTTTCATTAAAATCGGGCCTGTCTCTAAAGGTTCTTCTATTATAAAGGCCATATCTGCCTGCATGCTTGCGTTTTGTATTCTTGATTTCTGATTTTCTCCTTTTATATTTTCATTTCCCCTAATTCTAATTAATAGTGTTTCTAATACTGTAATAAATAGTAGTGGTGATAGTGGGCAACCTTGTCTGACCCCTTTTCTATTTTAAACATTTTAGTGGTCTGCCATTTACTAATATATTTGCTTTTTGGGTGTCATATATTGCATTTATCATTCCTTCAAAATTTTGTCCAAATTTCATTTTATTAAATTGCTGTTTCATAAAGTCCCAATTCAAATTATCAAATGCCTTCTGTGCATCTAAAAGATTAGGGCCATTTGATTGCTCGGGTGGCTTTCATAATATTCTAATATATTTATTATTATTCTTATATTATGTCTGTCTTCTCGGCAAAAATCCATTTTGATCTGTGCTAATTTTCCCACTAATAATTCCTTTTAATCTTTGTGCCATAATTGTCATGAAGATTTTATAGTCAGTATTTAAAAGCGATATTGGTCTATAATTTTTGATTTGATTACTATTTGTATCTTCTTTAGGTATGAGTGTTATGTATGCCTCCTTCCAAGTATTGGGGATTTTTTTACCCAGTGCTTCATTACATACTTCTAAAAGTGTATTATTTAATATGTCCCCCATCTTTTATAGAATTCACTTGGATATCCATCTGGACCTGGTGTTTTATTATTTTTGCTTCTGAATTGCTTTCTTTAATTCATCTATTGTTATCTCTTTGTTTAACAGATCTCTTTCTTCATCAGTAAGTTTCTGTATATTTCCTTCCTCTAAATATTGTTTTATTTTAGACACTTCGTTTTCTTGTTTATATAATTCCTCAAAATATTTTCTTGCAATTTCTTTCTTTTTTTCCAAATCAACCTCAAGATCTCCATTTTCATTCTCTAAATATTGTATCGTTCTTTTCTGTTCCTCTTTTCTCAATTTGTATGCTAGCCATCTCCCGTTTGTTTGCATATTCAAAGTAGTTTTGTTTTGTATATTGTAACTTTCTAAGGAGTTCCTCTTGCTCAGTATATTAAGTTCATGTTTTTTTTGATTAATGCATCTTTGGTTTGCTCACTATCTGGCCTCTCTTTTGTTTGCTCTCTAATTTTGCAATTTCTTTTATTAATTCATCTTGTTTCTTCCATCTTTCCCTGTTTCTATTTGACAAATATGATTGATATTCCCCTAATATAAGCTTTTATTGTATCCCACATGTTTTGTAGGGATGTATCTTCTTTTTTGTTAAAATTATAAAAGTTTGTTAATTCCTCTCTAATTTTTTGCAAGTATTTTTCTTCTTTCAGGATCTGAGAATTTAGTGACCATCTTCGTTCTTTCCTTCCCCCTTCTTTCCAAATTAATGACATTGGGTTATGATCAGCCCATATATTTGTTAAAATTTTTGTATCAAAAATTTCTTTATTTAATTCACTATTTATCCAAATCATGTCTATTCTAGACCAGGATTTGTGTGGGCTGGAGTGGAAAGTATACTGTATAATTTGTGGATTCCTTTTTCTCCATATATCTTCCAATCCAAATTCCTCTACCATTTCAAAAAATATTTTTGGTAGCGTATTTGCTTTTGATATTGTTTGCATTCCGATTCATAATCTTGCCTATTATCAGTTATGTGTTGTAATCCCCCATCAGACAAATCCTTGGATTGCCAATTTCTATCAATTTCTCATATAAGTTTTTATAAAATTCTTTTTGATTTTGTTTGGCATAGATTCCAACAGCTAAGGTTTTCTTATTATGTATCTCTATTTCCACCATTAATATTCTTCCCTCTGTATCATTATATATCAATTTTGCATTCAAATCCTCTTTTATATATAGTACTACTCCTCTTTTCTTTCCACTGCTAAAGCCATAAATGCTTTTCCAAGTTTTCTATTCTCAAGATACCTTTTGTCCTGTTCTTTTATGTGGACTTCTTGCAGACATATTATATCCCATTTTTGTCTTTCCAATCTACCGAATATTTTTTCCTTTTATTTGGACTATTTAGTCCATTAATATTCATTGATATTAATTTTATTCCCCTTCCCATTTGGTCTCCTCTCTTTGCGTTTTGCCGACTGCTGTGGTCTTCTTATAGCCTGCAGCGGCTGCCAGCAATGGGAGTGCAGGATTCTTCCACTTTTAAACCAATACCATTTGACATTTTACAAGAACAGTTCAAATAAACCAATAACATTCAAACCTACATACATAACACCCCTCCACTAGGTTCAGTCCATACCAAACCCCAACCTATCTAATGTATTCCTTTAAATAGGTGGGGCTCTCGTGTCGTTGAGACCTTCGTGGTTCAGAAGCTTTAACGTTCTCACCCAGTGAGAGAAATGTGTCTGCTGACATTTCCCTGTTGGGACTTCCTGTGAAAGGAGACCCTGTTGAATTGTTAGAATCTGGTCTCTCCTCCCAACCCATCTCCATTCCAATGTCAGCACCCAAGTCAGGTAGTGATGTACAATCTTCCCCTTCTAAGGATGGATCTTGGCTTTGTGACAGGGTTCGGGATGGTTCCTGTGCAATGGCTCGTTACACATGGGGTTGATTCCTGTTTGCTGATTTTCCTCCTGTTCCCCCTTCCCCCTAGAAGAAACAGCAGGTGAGGGACCTAGAGGAGACAGATGTTCTTGAGACCCTGGATCTAAGTTGGTCAATGTGCCTGCTCCAGAGAGGCCATCCTCTGTTTGTACCCTGTAAGAAAGAGGGCCTGTGATGTGAGTTATTTCAGCAGGAATCCACAAGGGGTCACCTAGAAGGTTCCTAGCATAGACAGAATCTCCACACTAAAGAACGAACTTTGGAAGTGGAATCCAGTGGTGCGTTGGGTGCGTAAGTGGGATGAGGTCAAGGGAAGACCTAAGTTTCCTGCCCATCAACAACTCTGCTGGGGACAAGTTAGTTGATGGACTAGGAGTGATGTGTTGAACACTAAGAAGCTTTTCAAGCTTCTCAGTGATGTCCCAGGACCTAGCTGCTGAAGCTTCTCTTTGGTAAAGCGTACCATCGTTCAGCCCGGCCGTTGCGCCGAAGGGTGCCAGGGGGTGAGGGCATGTCTGATGCCCTGTTGAGCTAGAAAGGATTCAAAAATGTTAGATGTGAATTGAGGGCCATTGTCAGAGACAAGGACATCTGGTAACCCATGGGTTACAAACAATTTTCTGAGCTGCTTGATGACAGCCTCAGTAGTGGATGTCATGGGAATTACCTCTAGCCATTTAGAGTATGCATCTACTATCACTAGAAAAGTGTGCCCTCTTGTAGGGCCTGCAAAATCAATGTGGATTCTAGACCATGGGCCCCTAGGACATTCCCATTCCTGTGTGGGGGCGTGAGGTGGGCAGGTCTGACTACCTGGCAATTGGGACAAGAGGCTACCCAGTTTTCAACCATTTTGTCAATACCTGGCCACCATACATAACTCCTGGCCAAACCTTTCATCCTTACAATCCCAGGATGACCCTCATGTAACATTTCCAAAACCTCCCTTTGCAGTTTTGCAGGAATAACCACCCTGTTACCCCACAAATACATCCTCTTAATACAGATAATTCAGTTTGCCTGGACTTAAAAGGTTGGGCAAGGTGAGGTAGATCTTGAAGAGGCCAACCTTTCTTAATCCAGCCCATAACAGGTGCCAACACAGCATCTTTGGCAGTTTCTTTGGCAATCTCAGCAGCATGGACTGGAAGCTTAGCAACGGTCTCCAGGAAAAAGGTGTGAGTTTCAAGTTCAAAGTCCTCCTTGTGGCAAGGTAGTGGGCAACGACTCAGTGCATCAGCATGTCCAATGTCCTTGCCAGGCCTGTGAATCAGTTTGTAGGAATAGGCTGCAAGAAATTCAGTCCACCTCAGCATTCTTGGTGACAGGATATTAGGTGTAGGTTTGTCTCCTGCCACAATGCCAATAAAGGTTTGTGATCTGTAACAATGGTGAATGACCTGCCATACAGATATTCATGAAATTTCTTAACAGCTGCAACAACTGCTAAAGCCTCCTTGTCCAATTGGCTATAATTCCTCTCTGCTTTGGACAGTGCGAGAGTAAAATGCAATTGGGGCTTCCGTCCATTGGGAAGCCTGTGACTCAAAACCCCCCACTCCAAAGGGGATGCATCACAAGTCAGAACAACAGGTAAATTCTCAGAGAACTGTATCAACACAGCATCAGACGTGATTAGTCTCTTAATACTGTTAAATGCTGACTGTTCCTTCCGCCCCCAGATCCAAACAGCATTCTTATCAAGTAGGCGATGTAAGGCTCAGCAATAGATGCTTTGTGAGGTAGAAACATGTGATAAAAGTTAATAAGTCCAAGGAAGGCTTGCAAATCTGCCTTGCATCGAGGTTTAGGGGCTTCATTGATTGCTTTAACCTTGGCATCAGTAGGATGGATGCCATGCTTGTCAATCATATACCCCAGGAACTCAACTCTGTCTGTTTTGAGTGTACATTTGTCTTCCTTGACTTTTAACCCGCTTTTCTGAATCTGGTAAGGACTTCTCTGAGTCTTTCTTGAAGCTGAGTGTCATTTTCAGCAGAGATTAATACATCATCAAAATAAGGCACTACCCCTGGCAGTCCTTGCAACATTCTTTCCATAAGGCTCTGAAAAATGCCAGGTGCCACGCTTACTCCAAATTGTAGTCTTTACATTTGAAGGCACCTCTATGAGTCACAATTGTTTGTGCCTCTGCAGTGGCATCATCAACTGTTAATTGTTGATATGCCTGAGCTAAGTCCAGTTTAGCAAATACTGTACCCCTGCCAAGGGAATGGAGCAGATGATGCACAACTGGTACAGGATATGCTCTGCTGCAGCGCATGGTTAAGTGTCCCCTTGTAGTCACCACAGATTCTCACTGACCCATCAGCCTTGACTGGTGTGACTATGGGTGTTTCCCATCTGGAGTGGTCAGTAGGCTCTAAAACCCCTTGAGCAATGAGCTTATCTAATTGTGCATCAATTTTTTCCTTTAAAGCAAATGGGACCCTCCTGGGCTTTAAACGAATTGGGGGCACCTTGGGGTCTAGGCTGAAAGCAATAGGGGTCCCCATATACTTGCCCAGTCCTTCGCTGAAGACCTCTGGAAACTCAGACTTCAAGGACTCTTCCCAGTCAGAACTGCTCACGTGATGGATGCCAGTCACCTCGATGCCAAGTGGCTTGAACCACTCAAGTCCCAGCAAACTTGGGCGATCCTTGTCCACGATGGTCAGGGGCGTTTGGTGTGGCCTTTAAACTGCACGTTGAAATCTCGCCCAACTACTGGAATCTTGTTCCCTTGGTAGTCTTTGAGAGTCAGTGCTTGCTTCTGGAAATGCTTTTTCTGAATTTTGGGAAAGAGTCTGTGGATAGTGTCCCATGACACCATAGATAAATAAGAGCCTGAGTCCACTTCCATTTGGCAAGGCCTTCCTTCAATAAACACCTTCACATGTACTTTTCTGCTTTTAAGGGTGAAGAATGACCAATAGTGATTGTTTGGTGAGTTTCATTCTTGCCATTTGCTTCTAAATTTCTCCCCATTTTTCAAGGAATTGTTGGGCTTAAAGTCTCTATCAGGAATTTTCTTCCTAACTGGTGGAGTTCTGGATGATTTGCAGACTCTGGCTATGTGACCCGTTTCTCACAACGTAGGCAAATGGAGTCAAAGAACTTGCAATCAGTGCAGGGTGGCCCCCCACAGCCTCTGCAATAGAACCCTGCCTGTTCTTCCCAGAGTCTTTTTTCTCCATTCTGAGTTTAAAAATCCCTCCTCTGCCTCACTGCCATCAGAATCAGAGTCTATTTGTTTGCAATGAGCAGATGTGATTTTCCCCATCAGAATGGCTTGAGGCCTGGCTTGAGGCCTTGTTAATTTTTCATGGCCGCTGCTGAGGACTTGGTGGCTTCCGCTGAAACAGCTTCTTCAATGGCCTCTTTAAACGTGATCTTAGGTTTCATTAATAGTTTGCTTTGTAAGACCTTATCTTTAAGGCCTAAAACAAACCGATCACGCATGGCCTCTTCTAAGTTGGTAAAGTCACAAGCACCCCAATGTCCCTTAAACTTGCCACGAAGTCATTAACATCCCCTTGATCCCGACGGTAAAATTGTGTCTCTTAATGAGGCACGATACTTGTGGGGCGAATGGGCTCTAAAAGTTTCTAAATCGGGCCATTCCATTACCTTCAGCTCTGCTGCTCCCGCCAACGCCTTCGCCATTTTGAAGACTGACCGCGAGTGAGAAAGACCGCCCCTCTTCCGTCTCTCGGGCGAGATCGCTTCCCTCCAGGAACATGTGGAAACGATCCGCATACGATTCCCAGTCTTCCGTCACGGATCGAACGGTGCTGGGGTGTTCAGCGCAGCCATCTCGCCAGTTGCTTGTCTGTCGCGTCGTCTTCTCTTCAGGGAAATCCCACCTCGCCAGTGTTAAGTTTGCATGAAGAGTCAGACGCGAGGAGTTCCAGCAAAGGCTTTATTAGTGACTACAGCTCGAATGGACCCGTCCTGGCTGGCTACGCTGCTTATAGCCTGCAGCCGTAGCTGCCAGCCAATGGGAGTGCAGGGTTTCTTCCCGCACTATTTAAACCAATACCATTTGACATTTTACAAGAACAGTTCAAATAAACCAATAACATTCAAACCTACATACATAACAGATTGTACCTGTGACTATGTAGGACAGATGGGAAGGAAGCTAACTACCAGAGTGCAAGAACACAAGTGAACGGTCAGATGAGGAGACCCGAACTCATTGTTAGCTTCACACTGCAATGAACAAGGACACACATTCAATTTTGTAGCTACTAAGACTGTTGGCTGAGCAGGGTCAAAAATAGCCAGGGAAATGATGAAGCCTGGGAAATGGGCCCCTTGCCAGTTAACAGGAGTGCTGATTTACCACCAGCTTATCAATTATTCAGGATTTGAGGATTTGGCTGCACAAAGAAACAACAGCCAATTGCCAGGCATCAACACAACAATCAACCAATAGGAAGGCACCACATAAAAATGACTCACATAATAGCCCAGCACATATTCCTTTAGAGAGAAATTCCCTGAAGATGGGCTCCAGCACGAGTTAGAAAGTTCAGGAGACTAAACCTGTGATCCCCAAGATCCAGATTGGATCTTGCAACATTTATCCTGGAGCACATTTGCCTTCATTCTAGAAAAATACTTTTACCTTAGCTGCACCTTCAGTTTGCTATTCTGATGATGTTACCACACACAGCAAGCATAGTTTCCATGCCGAGTGGATGTCCCACAGCATCATATTTCAAATTACTTCCCCTAAAGTTATCTTGATGTTGTATACATATGCAAACTACCTATGTAGATTGGTTTAGATTGGCCTCTCAATTCAGTGCACGCTATATCTTAGATGGAAAAAATTGCATAATACCTTATCTTCTAACGGTGAGAACCTTGTGATTTTAGATAAATAAATACATGTCCAGCCAAGGAAATCGAAAAACCATTAAAAATATGAGCTTAACTTTTGTTGACTTTCTGGACTTCTCTTGTTTGCAGCTGCTCACGGTCTTGAGGAGAAGGAAGGAGTTTTGATATTTAAGCCAAAATTATGGTCATAGTAAAACCAATATTTAACCCTGTTAAATTCTGCTTAAGCAGGGCTGCATGGATTAAAATTATGAATGCTCATCTACCAGATTTCAAAGGTTGTCATGATGGCATATTTTAATATATTGATATCAGTCTGGAAAAACAAGTGATGAATTCTAATTTATGTTGGTGTTGTAGTTGAATGATAAAGTCACACAATGACACATTGATATTATTATAACCCAAATTCTCATTCATAGTTGTGTCTATTTTTTCTCTACAGATATTGTAGAATGGTTTGAGAGAACTAGAGATTGTCCAGCAGTAGTAACAGCCAGAAGGATTGTGGATTGAACCCAAGAAACACACATATCAGGATATATAAGATAAGTCAAACTGCACATTACACACCAACCCAAGGATACCTGAAACACAATTACCATTTCTGGAGGGAACCTTGAATATTTTTCTTTTTTCTCCAAAACTTAGATGGCAGAAATTTATCTTTACTTCTCATCTCAATGGATGATTCCAACATTTGTTCTACTGCTGTACCAGAATGGTATTTAGCTTTTTCCCATAGCCTTTCTTAAGAAAATGTCACCTGTTCCCAGAAAGATGGCTGTAATTTGGGAATGAGATGGTTATGGTTGTGGGGAACTGGAGTGAATGTCTTGCTGCTTGAAGCAAAATTATAATTCCAGCATCCATCCAGCATCTTCCCTAGATTTTCAGACTTTGGGGAACTCTCTAGGACAGGGTCTTTAACTTTGGCAACTTTAAGACTTGTGGACACCCACCAAAGGGCCTTGGTGGTGCAGGCTGTTAAATGCCTACACTTAAGATCCAGCTGCCTGCAATTAGTGCAGGCTCGAATCCCACCAGGCTCAAGGTTGACTCAGCCTTCCATCCTCTCGGGGTAGGTAAAGTGAGGACCCAAGATTGTTGGGGGCAATAAGCTGACTTTGTAAAAATGCCGCTTAGTAATAAGCAGGCATATACAATGGAATGAAGGCTATTGCTGAGCGCATTGGGTTGTATCCCCCAAAAAACTTGTAAGCCGCCCTGAGTCTCCGGAGAAGGGCGGCATATAAATATGAATTAAAAAAAAACTCCCAGAATTCCTCAGCCAAGAAAGCTGGGACTCTGGGAGTTGAAGTCCACAGGTCTTAAAGTTACCAAGGTTGGAGACCCCTGGACTAGGACACATTTAGATCAGCTGCAGGGACTCGGAGAAATGTAGAATTGAAACAAAGGAGAACGAAGCTTCAACATATCCCACCCCTTCTGCAGAATGAAATCAACTCAAAATGCCTCCTCAGGAAACTTTTTAAAGAGATCTGTAGAAAGTTAGCACTCACCCCTCTCTCAGAAGAATGAAATATTTTGAGAAATATTTTAAAAAGGCAGGATAAAATATTTCCCCTAAGAAAGAAATAAAAATCTTAAGAGAGACAGAAACTCAGACCTCCTCTTTGCCCCCAAGCAGATACTATGCTGAGGCCAGCTTTTAGAAATGCAGATTTGGTAATCCATTACTCCCTGCAGCAAGGTCTGAACAAAGGTAGGGTTAGCCCTCAGCCACAATAGGAATTGCCCAACAAGCCCCTTCATTGCATCACTCTCAAAACTTCAACCAAACTTAGCTCAGACAAACTCCTAGGATTTGTACAGGGCCCCATGGGAGTCTGACAACAGTCAATAGAATACATGTTCTTGCACAGGAACAGGAAGTTCAAGTGCAAAGCCCAAGAGAAGGTATAAATACGCCCCCCTCTCAACTCCATTCACATGCCCAGAATCACATGTGCTTGGTGGTTCTCCTTTATCAATAAATGGACCAGTAGTGGGATTCAATTTTTTACTACCGGTTCTGTGGTGGCTTGGTGGGCCTGGCAGGGAAGGATACCATAAAATCTCCAGTCAGAGGTGGTATTTGTGGTTTTCCGAACTACTCAAAATTTCTGCTACTGGTCACTAGTTCTGAACTGCTACTATTTCTGAACTGGTCAGAACCTGCTGAATACCACCTCTGAAATGGACCCTCTTTCCAATCAGCCTCTAGCCTCCATTTTGTCTCCAGTGCCTTTCTCGGCTTGGAACTGAACCAGATGGATATTTCTTCCAACAGATCCAACCTAGAATTAAGGAGAAATTTCCTAACAGTTAAGGACAATTAATCAGTGGAACTTCAGAAGTTGTGGGTGCTCTGGCCCTGGAGGTTTTTAAGAAGAGACTTAGACAGCCATTTTGTCCAGAATGGTAGAGGGTCTCCTGTTTGGGCAGGGAGTTGGACTAAAAGGCCTCCAAGATCCTTTCCAATTCTGTAATTCTGGTACGAAATTCTCAAGCATCCCAAGAATGTGGTAGCACCTGCTTTCGAGGAAAAAAATGGGGAGAAAGGGGAAGACAGATTTTTGGCACAGCATTTGCTTATTCCATGGATTTCAATGACACCAGTAGCCTTAAGTTCAAATATATCAGCTTAACACGATTACAGAACAGGCTATAAAGTTTAGGGTTTGCCGAACCAGAAAACATTTGCTTACGCATGAAATCCAATTATTGCCCTTTAGCTACATGGTTATAATTTTTTTTAAGGAAAAGAGGGGAGGGAGGTTGGAGGTCTTTTTTCCCCAATTGCAAAATACAAGCCTTTTAATTTTTTTTGCAACTTGACTCTTCCTTTTATTTACAGTATTGAGGAACAAAACAAGGCCATTCTGCTTCCATATTTGGCATGGAAGCAGCAGGAGTATCAATTACGTTCTATGAAGTGCAAACATTAGCATAACTGCGTGAAGCAATCATGTTCCTAACAACTGCAAGCCATCTACAGAAGACCAAAAATAAATAGAATTCACAGAGCAAGATGTAACACTTCTTCCAGGGTGATGGTGTTGGTGTTGTAGAGACAAGTGCATTCTTTGCATGCCTTGTGTCTTTGCCCAACAGGGAGGTATTTCTGATGACTGGATTTACTCACAGGCTAACTGTGTGTTTCTACTCGCACTGCAACAAAATAGGTGATAGGATATGGCCCAAGGCTCATTTAATTTAGATAGTCTGGAATTCTTGGTGCAGCTCCACTGCATTACTGAGCGATCAATTTCCAGCAAGAGAGAACAGGTGAACTCAACAGGGAGTTTGATCATTTTCCTCAGACAACTTAATTCAAAATCCCTTTCAGGTCCCCTTGAATCTGCTTACATTCATCTAGTGAAACCAATGGGATTGTCTTGAATGTGTTGATATTTTAGATGTCTCAAAGACAAATTTCAGGCACATAACATTTGGAGGCTGTTTGAGTCCTGACATTTAATGCAGTGGTGGTATTCTACTGGTTCAGCCTGGTTTTGCCTAGCTGGTAGCTGATGAGCAGCAGAGACTGAACTGGGTTCTCTCCGCTGCTCTGCTGTTGGGCCCACCTGCCCACCTGGGCTGCCATACTCACCTTCATTCCCTGCAGAATGAAGTGCAGCTGCTTTGCACGGCACAGCAGAGTGCTGCGGCAGCTGCTGAAGCGACAGGGAGAGTGCAGGCTTGCAGGAGGTGAGTTGGAATGCCTCTGTACCTGTGCAAAGTGTGCGCTGCACATGCAAAGAGTGTACAGCGTGCAAAGCGTGCCCACCAACCACACCCACCAAACCAGTGGTAAAAATATTTAGAATCCCACCACTGGTTTAATGGCAGCAGGAAAAGAAACATTTTTAAGATGGGTTGCACTTTAATGTTTATATTTGAATCAGTAATGTCCAGAACAAGCTCAAAATATCATTTGTGCATGGGCTAAATTTATAATTATATGAATCGATTTAGAGGTTTGCAGGCAAAGATTTTGAAGTTCACTTTAAATCAGTTTATGAACTTGTGTGCTTCTTCAAGTCTAGAACAAGAAATATTTCTTGTCCTCCTACTCTCAACCTTCCTTACCTGCTCATATTTTTCCTTTTTACTTTCTCCTGGTTTCTGAGAACTATTATTTTTGTCACTCTTCTTCAAGAAGCACATCAATGCAAGCTTTTGCCGTTCCTGGTCAAGGTGCTTAATCAACCAGAGCATCTGTTAAAAGTCCAATAAGTACTCATTAAATAGCTTTACTCTTGGTATTCCTATGCATGAACATTTAGATAATATCTATTTTTCCTTCAGGAAGGTTTTTTTGGCTATGCCATGTGGGGAAATTCACTGGAGAAAGCAATTAGGTTTGGAAAAGTTAATGGTAAACGAAACCAGGCCATCAAACAACATGGTGGTTTGACATCAACTGGGGTGGGCTTCAAAATTTTTAGCAAGGGGTTCTCTGCCCAGTTGCTAGGTGGGCTTGGCCATGGTGGGCATGGCCTAGTTGGCCTCCTGCACCATGTCGGGAGGGGGGTTGCCCTCCCCGGGCTCTGGAGGCTTTCCTCAAGCCTCCAGAAGGGAGAAAATGGTCTCCCCGGGCTCTGGAGGCCCTCTGGAAGCCAGAAACAGGCCCATTTCCAGCCTTCCCAAATTTCTGGGAGGCCTATTTTTCACCCTCCCCGAGTCTCCGCACGCACTCTGCACTTACTTGCATCCAAAATGGGCTGCGTGGGGAGTCCTGGGAGGGTCAGGGTGGGAGGGGTGGGGTGGGCAGAACCACCCAGGAGTGGGATTTGGGGGTTCTCCAAACTGTGCAGACTTTTAGCTAGGGGGTCTCCCGAGCCCCTGTGAACCCCCAGCAGCCCACCCCGAGCCATCATCAAAGCTGACATCAGTCAGAGCATAAAAAACTCAAAGAAATAGTGCAAGATTGGAAGATGTGGAGAGACCTGGCTTATACAATCATCAAGAATTGGACACAACTGAATGGAGATCTTCTTCTTCTTCTTCTTCTTCTTCTTCTTCTTCTTCTTCTTCTTCTTCTTCTTCTTCTTCTTCCTCCTCCTCCTCCTCCTCCTCCTCCTCCTCCTCCTCCTCCTCCTCCTCCAGTTCCCTATCAACTGTGACTTCTATTTCAATTTCTTCAAACTGAAGGGACTTCTAGATGGAGATCCCACAATACACCTTATCATAAGGAATCATTGAGGCATTCTGTCTTTCCATGGTCATTTAATGTGCACAATAAAACCTGGTGGGGAAGCACAGGACATTTAGAAATTAAATATGGTGGTGCTTGGACTCCCTTTCCATAAATTGCAAAATAGAAGCCTTCTCTGAAAGCACTGTGCAGGAAATGCCCTTATGAAACATTTACAAAGTTTTCTTCACCTTAAGCTCAGCTCCTGCTAACTTAGATCAACACATCCATGCGGGATTCAGTATCCATGTTTTGCAAATAGTTACCACTGCCATTGTTTAGGATGCTTTTTCAGTGCCCCAATCTGGCCAGCATCTCTGAATTTCCTAGATCAGTGTTTCTCAACCTCAGCAACTCTAAGCTGAGTGGACTTCAACTCCCAGAATTCCCTAGCAGCCAACTTCAACTCCCCAGCTGGAAGTTGAAGTCCACCGCCCAGCTTAAAGTTGCTGAGATTGAGAAATGCTTTCCTAGATTGTCTTTTATTCAAGTACTAATCAAGTCCAAGCTAGGTACTGAACATTAATTGGACAGTCAAAAAAAATCTTTTTTGGTACAATATCAAGTAGGCACAGAAAATCATGTCTTCAAAGCAGTTCATAGAAGCAATGCATAGGGCTATCATATCTGAGTTTCAAAACTCTGCACGACCATTAGATGTCCCTCTTAGGGACAAGTGGGTCAAGCTATTTTCTAAAGCACCAGAAGGCCAGACAAGGAATAATGGATGGAAACTGAACAAGGAGAGATTCAACCTGGAAATAAGGAGAAACTTTCTGACAGTGAGAACAATCAACCAATGGAACAGAAGTTTATTATTTATTTATTTATTTATTTATTTATTTATTTATTTATTTATTAATTTATTAAATTTATATCCCGCCTCACTCCCCCTTGGAAGTTGTGGGAGTTTCATCACTTGAGACTTTTAAGAAGAGATTGGACTGCCATTTGTCAAAAATGGTGTAGGGTCTCCCGCTTGGGCGGCGGGGGGTTGGACTAGATGACCTATAAGGTCCCTTCCAACTCTGATTATCTGTTATCTGTTAGCTCACCACTAGTTCAAATCTCCATGACAGAAAAAGGTCTTAATTTCCAAGCAACAACATCTCCAGTCATCTGTTACAACCACCACCAACAATTCTGGCATTTAAGTTGATATTCAGCGTCTCTGTGTAATTTTTTAAAAAAATTTTTGCCCCATTGCGCAAACTTTAGATTAGGGAAGGATTAAGTAACAACAGTGTGGCTAAACTATTACACATCGCTCCTGGCTATTAGCCAAGGAATTCAAGCCTGTAAAAACTGACATTGCTTCATAAGTCAAATATAGCCCTCGTCCCCATGATAAATGACCCTTTTGTAACTCAAAGGAAGCAATTTCTCCTCAACAACATGGGCTTTTGCTGGGAAACAACAGTCTTTCCTCAGCCTTACCTTCAAATATGTGAGGTTCCTATCCCAAGAATTCTCAGCAGATTGAATTATGGGAAATGTGGGCCAAGCACAGGTAGAGGTGCAAAAGGATTCATAAAGCTAGATCTGGAAATCATTCATTTCAAAGGATTGATGTGGGGTAAAGTTTCCTTAGGAGCTTTTCTCCTTCCAGAACTTTCTCCAGTCTGAGTTTAGCATAATGTATAAGTTCTCCCATGGGGCTCTGCTATTTCTCTCCTGAAATCAAGGGGAGTTGCTGTTGGGTCTCTCCATGCCATGAGTCTAAGGCAGCGTTTCTCAAATTTTAGGCAACTTTAAGAAGTATGTGAAATACCAAACATCTGAGGGGCTGCCATTAAGAAGAGTGGGACAACCCTATTGTCCAAAGCACCTGAAGGCAGAACAAGAAGCAATGGATGGAAACTAATCAAGGAGAGAAACAACCTAGAAATCTGAGATATTTTCCTGACAGAACAATTAATTAGTGGAATGGTTTGCCTTCAGATGTTGTGGGTGCCCCAACACTGGAGATTTTAAAGAAGAGATTGTCTTCTTTGTCTGAAACAGTATAAGGGTCTCCTGCTTCCTCCAAGATCCCTTGCAACTCTGTTATTCTATTATTCTGACTTCAACTCTCAGAATTCTGGTTGGGGAATTCTGGGAGTTGAAGTCCACATACCTTAAAGTTGCTAAAGTTGAGAAATATGGGTCTGAGGTAAGAAAAATGATCCGAAGGTTTCCCATATCCAAAGTGTATCCATCTACTTATGGAATGGCCTAATAAAAGGAATCCATTTATCACAAAGACAGAAGAGTGCCAAATGCTGAGAGGGCATTGCTTTAAGCCAGGGGTCTCCAACCCTGGCAACTTTAAAGATTTGTGGACTTCAACTCCCAGAATTCCTCAGCCAGCAAAATTCCTTAGCCAGCTTTGCTGGATGAGGAATTCTGGGAGTTGAAGTCCACAAATCTTAAAGTTGTCAAGGTTAGGGACCTCTGCTTTAAGCCCTTAAATCCTCAACGACAACATGGGCTAAAATGTCCTGTCTGTCACTCTATGGGCCACAAAATATTGATTTCCCTCCCCACAAGGACACAAACCCATGTTGCCCTGTTCCAGCTGAGAAAAGGAGACATTTCATAACAGGAAAAATAAAGACCCCACCCACAAAACAAATGGCCCATTGAGACACAGCACTGATCTTATTTTTAGATCAGGGAAATCATTTCAAAATGCAATGTATATTTTTCAAAAAAACAAGTCCAAAGATAAGTGATGACAAAGCTTTGAAAACTAAGATGACTCAGAGAGAAACTATAAATGTAATCAAGTGTTAAAGCTTTACTGGTTCGAAAGCTTCTTGGTATTACTTCAGGCCCTTACACGTCACTTTATGGTGAAAGCATTTTACAGTCACAACCTAACTACAGTAGGAAGGAAAGGATGGAGGGTGGGGTGGGGAAAGGGCCAGAATATTTTTTAAGTCAATTTTAGACCAAATACCTTTTGTCCAAGAACCTCAGTTTGGAAGTAGGGTTTGGTCAGTTGATAGGGCTAAAAATTATTCTTTTGATTGGTTGCCCTTTTCTGTTGCTAATATAATTTTCTTCAGAAGGATTGCAATCAATAAGTGAAAAAATTTACAAAGGAGCAGTTAAAAAAGGAGACTAGTCTGAGGTGAAAACATCTAATAGTGTTTTGCCTTTGTGTTGTTACTCAGATGTTTCCTAAGCAGTGGAAAGATGGAAGGATTGTGGATTAAACATCTCATACAAAGTGATTGGACAATAACAAGAAACAGGACTATTCTTCCAGTTATAAAATGTTCTACTCTCACTTTGGTAGCTCTATTAACTTTTCCTCTGCCTGGGACAGCCAATAAAAAACTTATTTTCTCCTACTCTTTGCTCATGGGTAGGGGAAAGTGACTTCACAGCAGGAACTCCATGTTTGCTGCTGCTTGTATCTTTCCTCCTTCTCTGCTGCTTAGGAAATATGGTCAGAAGCTAAGAATGGTTAGACAGAAAAAAGAGAGAAGATATGGTGGCATTGCCCACTTTTAAAGGAACAGATTCACCCTTTTGAGGTCAGAAAAGTCCTATATGAGTGAAGATGAGTTGTAGCTGAACACTTTGATGGCGATGATTTTTTTGGAGTTGGATAGCTTGAAACTTTCCTATCATATCTGGCTCCCAGATCTCTGAGTGCAATCTTGGTAGCCCTTCCAAAAGCAGACACCACACTAAATCACAGGATATTATTGTGTTGATGGTATTTAATTAATTAAATGGTATGTAAGTTCACTATAATGATGTCCTGGCCAATTTAGAGAATGATATGCCCTCATAAGGATAGCATAGCCGCAGATGCAAATAAATCATGCCTATCATTTAACTGCAACAACAATCATTTTGTAAACCCAGCAAAGGCCAAAACTGACCTCCATCAAGCTTGCCAGCTCCAGCTAGAATGTCACTTTGGTTGAGTTGAAGTCAACATTAGCTTTTGCCTTGGATGAGCCAAGGGATTAAGGCTACGTTTGAAAGGCAAAGAAGTGAGAATCTGATAACAATTTGATTCATTAAACACGAATATAATGACTTAATAAATTAAGGGTTACAGCATAACCCACATTCTCTCACTTGATGTCCAGTGGTAATTCTCATTCTCTCTCTCTCTCTCTCCCTCCCTCTCCATCAATCTGTATCTACAATCTACCTACCTACCTACCTAGCTACCTATCATCTATCTATCATCTATCTATCTATCTATCTATCTATCTATCTATCTATCTATCATCTATCTATCATCTATCTGTCTGTCTGTCTATCTATCTGTCTATCTGTCTCTCATCTATCTGTCTATCTGTCTGTCTGTCATCTATCTGTCATCATCTGTCTTTATCATCTGTCTGTCTATCTATCCAATCTGTCTATCTGTCTATCTATCTATCATCTATCTATCTATCTATCTATCTATCTATCTGTCTGTCTGTCTGTCTGTCTATCTGTCATCTTCTATCATCTATCTATCATCTATCTATCTATCTATCTATCATCTATCTATCTATCTATCTATCTATCTATCATTTATCTATCTATCTATCTATCTATCTATCTATCATCTATCTATCTATCTATCTATCTATCTATCATCTATCTATCTATCTATCTATCTATCTATCTATCTATCATCTGTCTATCTATCTATCTATCTATCTATCTCTTTACCTACCTACCTACCTATCTAATCATCTAGCTAGCTATCATTTCTATCAGCTATCATTTCCTGCCTTTATTATTTTTACAATAACTGAAGGCCATGAACATATCCAACACATACTCCTCCTTCTATTTTCCTCATAACAACAACCCTAAGAGGTGAGTTGGGCTGAGTGAGTGACTGGCCCCAAATCAGCTTTTATGCCTAAGGTGGGATTAGAACTCAATGTCTCATGGTGATTGGCTCAAAATCACCCAGTTGGCTTTCATGGTTCAGGCAGGACTTGAACTTACAGTTTTCCACTTTCTAGCCTGGTGCCTTAACCACAAAACACAAAAGAACAGAATCTGTGAAGTGTTGGACAGCATACCCTCAAGTTTTTTAAAAGCTCTACATGGCCAGAGGGGGGAGGTCCATAATTGTGAATTGGATGACAGGCTGAATAGGACAGGCTGAATATTCCCCTTTTATAGGACTTTAAGATGCTGGCAAGGCTCAGATCAGGAAAAAAGGAGTAAATATCTGGCAGGACACAGAAGGCAATGCAGCATTTCTGAAAGAATAGTGTCTTTTTAGTAACACCTGTTTTGAAAGCATAAATGTTGAACTTTATCAGTATGTGCATTGGGAGGTGGCTGGTGGGGGGGAAAGAGGAAATATGTAGAGTTGGGCAATGCTCTGTGCAAAGGTTAAACAAGCTCTGAGCTATTGCTGGAGACAGATTGCAACGTGGTGAACAGTCTGAGTGCCCAAACAACCTAGGCAGTCAATTGAGGTAACAGCTCTTTCAACTCTGCCACTAAAGCAAAACATGGTGCTGTTGCAGAGAGGTGTTTCAGTGTTCCCTTAACCACAATGCAGATACCAAGGAGCATAATAAGAATTGTTGATAAGAAAGATAAAAACAAGTCTGGATTCTGGACGTGGCAGTACCTGGAGACAGAAGAACAGTGGAGAAGGAACGGGAGAAAATGAACCAAATACAAAGACTTGCAAATAGAAATAGAACAACTGTGGCAAAAGAAAGCAAGGATGGTACCAAGAGTGAGAGACGCCTTGGGTGCAATCCCAAAACATCTGGAGCATCACTTGAACACCGCTGGCATTGATATCACCATTAGTCAACTGCAAGAGGCAGCTTTTCTTGGAAGAGCTTAAATTCTATAACAATAATTGTAACACAATTAAACATCAACATCTGTTTATCCCAGATCCTTGGGAACAACCTGATCAGGGGATAAAATGCCAAATCCAGTCTAAACATCTGGCTGACTGTGCAACCAAACATAATCACCACCCCTACAACAATTCTAATCTTCAGGAATATTTTTAAATATTTTGAAAGATCAATTTTCTGAACCTTGGGAATAAATGTTAAATATTTCAGAAGATGAATTTCTGAAGCTTGAAAATAACAGACATCAATAGCTGCTAGATTCAGACTACTATGCTTTGATACTGCTGTTGATTATAAATGTAGTGTATAGCCCTTTGCTATGAGTCTCACTTTTATTCAATCACTATTGAATTAAAAAAGGGAAGACTTACTTCCTGTTTCCTTTTGTGGAAAGCTAGGAAGACTATAGAAAGGTGATGAGAAGACTGAGAAGAACATTTACAACCGTAACAATGGCCACATCTTCATGTATTTATAGTTTTTATTAATTTATAATATGACATATAAAGAGAATACAAAAGTAAATGTTAGGGAAATTAGGGAAGGAAAAGTGAAAGTGGACAGTGGGGAAAACAAGGAAAAAGGGGAAAAAGGCATTGACTTCCGACTCCTTTGGGGCAGTAAAATAAGGCATTAACATCTACCCTCAACTTTTAACTTTTTCATAATAATAGAAACTAGCCATTTCTATAACAACAAATCTATCTCATTGGTAAAATCCAAAATCAAAGTTTCAAAACTTTGTGAAGATAGCTACATCTTCACTGAGTACATCACATTTCACTCCTGAGAATTATACCAGGTGTTTCTTTTCCTTTTTGTAAATTCATATTTATATGCCACCGTTCTCCGGAGACTCAGGGTGGCTTACAATTTTGGAGCACAACCCAATGCTCAGCAATTAAATTTTACATAATTTAAATTTTAAATAATTTAAATAATTTATTTTAAATAATTTCTGAAAGAAATCACCACCTGAAAGAGAAAAAATCACTGTCAGCTTCTGCCTTCTAGTAATCTATTTAAATTCCAGTCTACTTGGCTGAGGTTTACTAAGGCCTTTGAAAGTAGGGTAATCTTTTGCAACTCCGAGGCAGTGTTGTGAATGCTAACTTGCTTAGGAACTTGCCTAGCTACAATTAGCCAGCATATCAGGGAAGCTTCATGAGAGTCAACAGAAGCAACTCTCCAGATGTTTGAACTATGTCTCCGTAGCAGCCAACAAATGATGACAGCGATAATGATAATGAATTATGATATTAGCCAATCAGTTGTGTCCAGCTCTTAGTGATTGTATGGGCCAGATCTCTCCACATCTTCCAATCTTGTACTACTTCTCTGAAATTGTTCTGTGCTCTGGCTGGTATCAGCTTTAATGGCGTCCAGCTACCATGTTCTTTGACCTGGTGTCCTGTAGGAAGTTAGCACCCAACCCTCTCTTCGAAAATTGAAATATCATAGGAAATATTAAAAAGGCAGAATATCCCTTAAAAAGAATAGAAACCCAGAAGCAGAAACTCAGCCCCACCACCCTTTTTAAAAATATTTATTTATTTATTTATTTATTTATTTGTCAAGCGATTATAAGATAACAGGTATAAGTATAAACATAGTTATGAATACATGAAATGGATACATATAAGAAAAATAAAACAAAAAAATAAAAGAAACAATAGGATGACCCTTTAATGGCCCTCTGCTAATGGGCCATTAAGGTCTAGGCCAGAATATATATATATATATACAGAATATACAGAATACATAATAAAGGCTCTACCTATCTCACCACCTGGCCTGGAAGATTGTATCAGCCAACGCTCAGGTGAAGCCATATGGTCCAAACAAAGCCTACAAAGTTAGTTTAAGACCCCCGCCCCTGGGAGTCTGACAGCCAATGAGATACATTTCTTACACAGGAACAGGAAACATTAAGGTGGGGCCCAACAGAGGTTATAAAACTAAGGGTCTCTCAGCATCTCAGCCCTTTTTCCTTCTTTCTTCATCCAGGGCATGTGATCCTGTCTACCATTAAACGGTCTTTCCAAACAGCCTCCATGTTTCCAGTGTCTTTTTCCCCACTTGGAACTGAACCCAGAAGGATAATTCTTCCAACAGTCCTTTTACCGCTAAACTCTTCCAAACATAATGTTGGAGATAGATGAGGTCCACTGTGATTTAACTTGCATTTCTCAGCTTTAGCAACATGAAGAAAGTTGGACATCAAATTAAAAAAAATGATTATGGTCTTTGACCAGCTTTGAATGGACATCAATTATCAGGAATTCTGGGTGTGGAATTCCAGACATCTTAAAATTGCCAAGGTTCAGAAATACTGATCTAACACATCTGGATAGGTAATAGATTACAAGTAAAAAAAGGGGGCAGGGCTTTGATCACATGATTGTAGCTAACAATTTGATTGGTTGAATACTCATCCCGTACTCTTGTCCAGATTAGAAAATGAATTCTGCAGAACCCCATTTGCAATAGAATCTTTCATTTATATGCCTGTATGTCAGTATTTGAGGAAGGGGAAAATATTAACTGGAGAATTCTGGGAGTTGAAGTCCACACATCTTAAAATTGCTAAGGTTGAGAAACACCGCTTATGTCATCAGAAGACAGCATTAATTTATAGCATATTATAGCATATAGAATTCGTTTGATTTAAATTACAAAGAACTGAAAGCTTTGCTTTTTTTCTACTGAAAGACTATGTTTTAGGTAACCATTTATATAGTTTAAAGTTCAACTAGCATCATTTAATTTTTTTATTTTTGTTGCTTTCAGCACTGTTTTTTTTAAAAGTTCTCATCACGTAATTTTCACAGCAATTGGGAGACGTCCTTCACCAACCTCTAAAGGGGGTAAATAAAATATATTTTATTAGATTTGTAGATAACCTTTTTCTGCTCATGAATTCAAAAGCAGTGTTTTTCCCTATTGTTTTTTTTTTTGTGGGAGGAAAATTCCTACCTCCTCTGAATATTCTTTGCACAAAAAGCCAGTGAGCTAGACTAGGCTAAACAAGAGTAGGTTAAAGAATACAGAATAATAGCATTGGTAAGGGCCTTGAGGACTTCTATAGCAGCCCCCTGCTCAGACCCTATACTATTCCAGACATGTGGCTGTCCAATCTCTTCTTAAAGGCCTCAGTGATGGAGCACCCACAACTTTTGAGCTTTGGTGGCTCAGGCTGTTAAATGCCTGCTCTTAAGATCCAGCTGTCTACAATTACTGTAGGCTCGAATCCCACCAGGCTCAAGGTTGACTCAGCCTTCCATCCTCTCGGGGTAGGTAAATTGAGGACCCAAGATTGTTGGGGGCAATTAGCTGACCTTGTAAAAATGCCGCTTAGTAATAAGCAGGCATATACAATGGAATGAAGGCTATTGCTGAGCACATTGGGTTGTATCCCAAAAATTGTAAGCGCCCTGAGTCTCCGGAGAAGGGCATATAAATGTAATTAAAAAAAAAAAAAAACTTCTGAAGGCAAACCATTCCACTGGTTAATTGTTCTCATGGTTAGGAAATTTCTCCTTAGTTCTAGGTTGCTTCTCTCCCTCATGAATTTCCATTCATTGTTTCTTGTTTTGCCTTCTGGTGCTTTGGAAAATAAGTTGACCCCCCTCTTCTTTATGGCAGCCCTTCAAATAATTGGAACACCGCTATCATGTCACCCCTAGTCTTTCTTTTCACCAGACTAGACTTTTCTCTAACTGGACTCTAGTTAAGAAAAGACAACTTCCATGTCAAGCATTAAGAAGTCTGACTAACCTTGATCCCAGTTGTCTCTGATTGCGATCCTAAGGTTTAACCAGTATTATATAAATTCCACATTAAAATAGCTTAGCCGGTGAATCTTTGAACGCTTTTGAGTTTTCATCATGACTCAGCAGCATTTCCATTCGCCACAGATGTCAACAGCTGGAAACATTGCTGTCGTTTTTTAAAAAATATTAAGCACTCAGATTAGCCATTCTTTCCAGTAAGGTGGTAATGCTGTTTGACTCAAAGTGACTTAAGGATGCATCCATAGAATTTTCCGGAATAGCCACACAGAGACTTGTGGACTTCAACTCCCAGAATTCCTCAGGCAGTGTTCTGACCCAAACATTTTTCCAAGGAAACCAACACCAAATGGAGGTAACAGCAATACCTTTTCATGATTCTTTACGAATTCTGTTCCTCCCTGGTTAAAAGGCTGTTTCAAACTAATTGTCTCTGATAAGAACGAGCCTTCGAAGGTTGTGCAAGGCTGCCAAGAACACTAGATAAAGTTACTAAGAAATATTTCAAACACAAAGAGTCTCCAAACACCAACCAAGATATTCCGAACGCCCACACGGCTTGAATGCAAAACTTCTTTGCTTCCTGCAAAGAACTCGGTTTCTCAGCTGGCTTTTATCTCTTAGGGAGGGGCCATTACCTGCAGCCTTACTCCCAAGTCGCCTGTGCTGCTGCAGCTGCTCTTTCCTTCAAGCAGTCCTGCGCAGCGCACTGGGCCCAGGCCTCGGGACCTCTTCATTGCTGCTGCCAGCCTCCACAATCTCCAAAGGCAGCATTCCACTCCTTGATCGTCCTGGCCCCATCCCTGCATCACATGCAGGCCCCTCATCTGAGTCCTTGCTCTCCGAGACCTCAGCAGTCTGCACCTGCTTCCGGCGAACCACAACAGCCAGCTATGCTGGCTGAGGAATTCTGGGAGTTGAAGTCCACAAGTCTTAAAGTTACCAAGTTTGGAGACCTCTGTACTAAAACAAAGCAAGGCATATATTTGAAAGAAAACCGGAAACATGTATTTGTGGAGTCGGTCTGGCAAGAATAAAAAGTATTCACAGAGAATATGCATGTGTGACACTTGTCTCCATTCTAGGCAGTTAGAGAACTGACAGCAATAGCAATGAGTTAGACCTCCTGCATACCTCAACTAGAAGTTAGAAACAGAGATGGCCTGGAACAAATATAATGAGTATTAAATAACTCCTGGAGCATTCATTAGTCAAGGCTTAGGAATCAGGATGGCCAGAGACCAATAGAACAAATTGTTAGATCATTACTAAAGTGTTTATTAGATGATATTTCTTACCGTATATATCCCGCCTTGTCCCTTCTTCTGCTTTAGTGAAATGTTATAAAGCTTTCTTAATCCTTTGTCTAAGTCATGGCATTTTGCTGGCTGCACCCCTTCAGTGGTGGGATTCAAATTTTTACTAACTGTTCTGTGGGTGGCTTGGTGGGTGGTGTGGCTTGGTGGGTGGCAGGGGAAGGATACTGTAAAATCTCCATTCTCACCCCACTCCAGGGGAAGGATACTGCACAATCCCCATTCCCTCCCCACCCCACTAACCTGCTTTCCAGCTCTGTTCTCCTGTGCAGGGCAACAAAATAAGACCTAGCAGATTTGGACTCAGGAGGCAGAGAATAGATGGGGGAGGGGCCAGTCAGAGGTGGCATTTGCCGGTTCTCCAAACTACTCAGAATTTCCGTGCAGGTTCTCCAGAACTGATCAGAACCTGCTGAATACCACCTCTGGGCCCCTTTTGCTGATGCGCTTCAATAAAAGGAAACAAAACCTGCATCTCGTGTCTGGTGTTCTTCATTGGCTTTGGCACCAGGCTCAGACCCGAATTGGGGACAACTGTCTTTCTCAGAGTGGTTTCTGATCTTCCAGTTTAATCTATAGCCTTGTGTCTTTCTGGTGGTCACCTGTTCATGAGCTAATCCGGTTCAACTTTGCTTTGGTGGTCAAACAAGGTCAACCAATTAAAGACTCTCTGTTGAGCTGGCTTCCAAACAGAAGTCCGGGAATAAACCATTCAAATAGTAGGGGGGAGAAGTTGAAAAGAAAATGCAAAGGAGAAGAAACAGTGTGGATATTATCTGTAAGAAACCAAGCTTTCTTGCCAGCATGGTGTGGCCTTTGTTTCATAGTACTTTGGAGGTGGAGAGCCCTGATGATAAAATACAAGATATTCTTGCAACTTGGGTTAAGCAAAACCTTGGTTAGCAAGGTGACCATCAGAAGTGGAGCTACACCTTTTGGGAGAAGGAAGGAATGTGATTGTGTGAAGTTGGGTAATGGAGGTGTCACTCAGGAAATCAGATATTCTGGCTCCTGTTCACCTGTCATGGTGCTGACATTGTTCTGGCACCTGAATTAAAAGAATCCATTTTGGGCATGGGGCAAATGGAATGGAGGAAGCAGAAGAGCAAGAAACTTGGGAGGAACTGCTAGGTAGAATCACAATGATTTATTATGGACACATTCCATTGATAAAGATAACCATAATTTCACCATTTTCTTCCCAAAGCACTTGATCTGTGCAAATGGCTAGAGGGCAATCAAATCACTGCTTATCTAGCCAAGTGGTTTGTCTAGAACAGGGGTCTCCAAACTTGGCAACTTGTGGACTTCAACTCCCAGAATTCCTCAGCCAGCCATGCTTAATTCCTGTCAGGATTAAGGCTGCCAGAATTGGGGTTGTAGAAATCCAAGGAAACATTAGAGGGCAGCAAAGAATTAGTTTCTGTGTCTCTTCACTGCCCTCCAATGGTCAACTGTACTGAAGATCTACAAATCACAAGCCATCTAAGAGCACACTTTTGGATCATTTCTTCTTTTTGCACATGGGTACCTGCTGATCAAAGCTAAATATAAGTTTTTATTGAGTTAATGTTAAACTAGTTCCACACCTTTTGCCTAGAAAACTAGGTGGACGTGCCCAGGTAGTCACCATGAGTCAAGCTTTTCTTTGGTCTTTCTTTCCACCTCCTTCTTTTCCCTTCTGTGTTATCTCACCCCTTTGTGGGATCCCATTGCACACGATGAAATTAAACGTTACATTTCATTCCTCAGAATGAAGTCATTAATTCTTCATGTTCCATTCCACCCCACCCTCAGACATTGTTTCAGAGCTGGGAGTCCGCCACACGCTTTGGCTCGAAAGAGCAATGGGCCACCAGTTCTGTTCCTGCTGGGCAACTTTTTTGCTGGCAAGTTCCAGCTGACCCCGATGCTTAGCCAACCTTGGCTTGATCTTAACTAAAGCTAAGAAGGATCAGGCTTGATTCATGCGTGAACTGAAGAGGATTAATAGAACGCCAAATTAGTGTAAGCGGTTAAGGCCTCAGGATAGAAAACAGGCGACTGATTCGAGTCCCAATTTAGTCAGGGGTGGGCTTCAAAAATTTTAGCAAAGAGTTCTCTGCCCAGTTGCTGGGTGGGCGTGGCCATGGTGGGTGTGGCCTAGTTGGCCTCCTGCACCATGGCAGTGGGGTGTTTTTGCTCTCCCTAGGCTCCAGAGGCCTCTCTGGGCTCTGGAGGCTCTTAGGAAGCCAGAAAGGGGCCAATTTCCACCCTTCCCAAACTTCTGGGAGGCCTGTTTTTTTTTGCCCTCCCTGAGCCTCCGCATTCGCCCTGCACTTACCTGCATCCAAAACAGGCCACATGGGGACTCCTGGGAGGTGAGGGGCAGGGTGGGCAGGGTCAGCCAGGAGTGGGATTTGGGGGTTCTCCAAACTGCACAGAATCTTAGCTAGGGGCTCTCCTGAACCCCCGCAAACCCCTAGCAGCCCACCCCTGAATTTAGGCACAAAGCAACCTGGGTTACCTTGGGCCAGTCAACCAATCTCAGTCAGAATAGAGCTGGAAGGGGCTGGAAGTCCAACTCCCTGCTCAAGCAGGAGACCGTTTCAGACAAGTGGCTTTCCAGTCTCTTCTTCAAAACCTCCAGTGATGGAGCACCCACAATGTCTGAGGACAACTTGTTCCACTGGTTAATTGTTCTCATTGTTAGGAAGTTTCTCTTTAGTTCCAGGTTGTTTCTCTCCTTGATTAGTTTCCATCCATTGTTTCTTGTCCTGCTCTCCGGTGCTTTGGGAAATAAGGTGGCCTCCCTCTTCTTTGTGGGAGCCCCTCAATTATTGGAACGCTGCCGTCATGTCCCTCACTGTCAGCCCTAGGAAGGTGACAAGGGCAAATGATTTCTAAACATCCTGCCAAGAAAACCTCCGAGACTTGTCTAGGCAGTTGCCAGGAATCAAAAACTGACTTGAAGTCTGTAGAGATTCTCTGTCATTCAGTTCATAGTTGTCCCAAAGGTGCTCTTTCAGGAGGGAACTGGACTTTTCTTGGCGTTTGTTTTTCTTTGAAGACGTTTTGCTTCTCATCCAAGTAGCTTCTTCAGCTCTGACAGGATTGCCCACTATTCACCATGGCCAACTCACCACAGCTAACTTGCCACTGTCAATTCACTGCTGCCAATTCACTATGGCCATCTTGCCATGGCCAACTGGATGACAAGCAAATGTTTTCAAAGAAAAACAAGAAAGCCCAGTTGCCTCCTGAAAAAAGCACCTTTGGGACAACTGACTTGAACACACACACACACACATACACACACACACACGGAAGACCACTAGGAAATTCTAGGCCAGACTGGAAAGCAAAGCAAAAAAATCAGGTAGATACCAATCTCCAGAATGGGTAATATTGCCTAGAAAGAAAAACAAAACAAAAATGTGGTTTAAAAAAAAATCAACACCAGTCTGCAATTTAATGGAGAGTGACATGGCAAAGTTCACTCCCTTTGTGTGTAGGGCAAAGCAGATCCAGAGCTGGGAGTCTCATGTTCTGCCTCTCCCCAGTCTACACAATTAGGTTGCTGGGGCTACACACAAACTCCATCAAGCATAGCTGAGCGATTTTTTGCCAGCTTGATTCAATTACCCCATGCACGTGTTCTTACAACATTTGTGTGTGGGTGTTTATGTGTGCCCTTACTTCCTGGTTCTCTGTATAGGGAAACAGATGGTAAGCTTGCTCTTACAGTATCAAATGTTTATTTATACCATAATAAAGATGTTTGCAACAGACCCTTTAGACAGATTCTCAGGTCTTTCCTTCACTCCCAGGGTGACGATATTGCTGGTTATGAGCCGGTGACACAGTGGTCAGAGTGCAGTACTGCAGGCTACTTCTGCTGCCTGCCGGCTGCCTGTAATTTGGCAGTTCAAATCTCACCAGGCTCAAGATTGACTTCCCTCCTTGTGAGGTGGGTAAAATGAGGACCCAGATTGTTGTGGGCAAGATGATGACTCTGTAAACAGCTTAGAGAGGGCTGTAAAGCACTGTAAAGCAGTATATAAATCTAAGTGCTGTTGCTATTGTGGAAATTGTGTAATTTAAGTCTGGGGAGCCCCTTATCCCATGGGGTGTCACCCTAAGACCAGCCAATCCTAAGTACAGGTAGTATTTGAGTTATGACTGTAATGGAGTCTGTCCATCATGGTCATAACTTACAACAGTTGTAGAATGGGCTGATTATATGGCTGACTTGATTTTACGACTTTTATTTGTGGTGGTCATTAAATGAACCAATGGTTCACTATGGTGTGGTTTTGCTGAAAACCAGAGGTCCATCCTGTGCATTGTAAAATAGGATCATGTACAGATCGTCCTCAACTTACAACCACAATGGAGCTCAAAATTTCCATTGCTAAGCAAGACAGTGGTTAATTGAGTTTTGCCTCACTGTTCACCCTTTCTTGCTACAATTAGGTGAATTACTGCAGTTGTTAGGTTACCAACATGGTTGTTATGTGAATATGGCTTCTCCGTTGACTTTCTTTCTTTCTTTCTTTCTTTCTTCTTTCTTTCTTTCTTTCTTTTCTTTTCTTTCTTTCTTTCTTTTCTTTCATATTGCCACCTATT
>SOZL01000432.1:12627-44946 GCA_009733165.1 Naja naja | reverse complement strand
TCTTCGCAGGAAGCAAAGAAGTTTTTGCACTCAAGCCTTGTGGATGTACGGAATATCTTAGTTTGTGTTTGGAGACTCTTTGTGTTTGAAATATTTCTTAGTAACTTTATCTAGTGTTCTTGGCAGCCTTGCACAACCTTGGCAAGGCTCGTTCTTATCAGAGACAAATTAGTTTTTAATAGCCTTTTGACCGTGAATTAACGGTATTTGCAAAGAAGCATTAAAAGGTTTTGCTTTTATCTCCATTTGATGTTTGTTTCCTTGGAACAAGGTTTGGGTCAGAACGTAACTTTTGGAGGGAAACGGTTAGGAAATTTCTCCTCAACGGTTAGGAAATTTCTTCTCTCCTTGATGAATTTCCATCCGTGGCTTCTTGTCCTGCCTTCAGGTGCTTTGGAGAATAGCTATATATTATTGGCTATTCCCTCTTCTTTAGCCCCTTAAATATGGGAATTCTTGTGATTTTTGTATATAATTTTTCTTTAAAAAGGGAGAAAAGGTTGCACACCCAAAAACGTGGTCCAAGGATGATCTTTCAGTGGAGTTATGCCATCTTGCAACTGCTTGAATTGTGTCTCCATGCGGCAACTCGATATCTATTTCTAAATGGTTTGGCGTTTTGAAGGTAGCCCCAGGGAATTGCCAAAGAGAATGTGCAGCACATTTTTCAGTCCTTCCCAGCGCATTAGTAGACGCGGGGTCATGGCAATCTCGCAAAAATGGGTGCTATTTCAGGCTCATTAGTTCCCAGCAAGGAGGCAGAGGAGACCACGTGCTGTTTGGCTTTCAATCGCTCAAGCTTGAAAGCAACCACTTACTCTTAAAACAATGAGAATTTAAGAGACAGATATCTCATTAGCTGAAGAGGCAGCAGTTTGGCAGAGACGAACATTTCAAGGTAAAGATTTTTTTTTCCCTTCCCCACCTCTGTCCCCTCCATCCATGTTTGGCACTGTGCACAACCCCAATGATTAAGTGCTGTTTAGGTACATGGAACACAAGTGTCCGTACAGGTCGACTTATGACCCCAGTTGAGCCCCCCATTTCTGTTGCTAGCCAAAAGATTTGTTAAGTGACTGGTGCCTGATTTTACAATATAATGATAGGATAGGATAGGATAGAGTAGGAGTAGAGTAGAATATAGAATAGAGTAGAATAAGAGTAAAGTAGAGTAGAATAAAATAGAACAGAACAGAACAGAAACAATGGAATGGGATGGGATGGGATGGAATAGAATAGAATAGAATAGAATAGAATAGAATAGAATAGAATAGAATAGAATGGAATGGAATGGAATAAGAGTAGAGAGAGAGAGAATAGAAACAAAATAGAATAGAATGGAATGGAATGGAGTAGAATAGAATAGAATAGAATAGAATAGAATAGAATAAATAGAGAGAGTAGAGTAGAATAGAATAGAGTATAGAAGTAGAATAAAATAAAAGCAAGCAGAGTAGAGAATAGAATAAATAGAGAGCAAAATAGAAGAGAGAGTAAGAAGTAGAATAGAATAGAATAGAATAGAATAGAATAGAAATAGAGTAAGAGAGAGTAGAGAGAGAGAGTAGAGTAGAGTAAAAGAATAGAGTAGAGTAGAGTAGAGTAGAGTAGAGTAGAATAGAATAAGAGTAGAGTAGAGTAGAGTAGAGTAGAGTAGAGTAGAGTAGAGTAGAGTAGAATAGAATAGAATAGAATAGAATAGAATAGAATAGAATAGAATTCTTTATTGGCCAAATGTGATTGGATACAGAATTTGTCACCAGTGCAGAAGCTTTCAGTGTTTATATACAAATAACAAAGTAATATAAGGTACCAATAGAAGATAGTAGGAAAGATGGGAAGGATGATAGCAAATATGGTCCTACTGCAGGGTAAATAGCCTTAGGCATAAAACAGTGCTGTGAGTTTTAGGTGTTCAGCAAAGTGATGGCACAGAGGGAAAAAATTGTCCTTGTATCTAATTGTTTTGCCATGCAATGCCCCAAAGCGGCATCCTGAGGGCAGAAATTGAAACAGTTTACGTCCAGGATGTGAGGGGTCAGTAGATACTTTCTCAGTCCTCTTTCTGACTCGTGCAGTAGACAGGTCCTCAATGGAGAAGGCCGGCTGGTTGCAATTGTTTTTCTCCTGCAGTCCTCCTCTAGTCAAGGAGAAACTACCATTTCATTTCGTAGCCAGTGCCATGAGCTGACAGCTGATACGGTCAGGAAGTACTTCCTCCCAATGTTTAGCCTGGACCTCCTTCTCAGTAATTTGAATCCATTAGTTCTGGTTTTGTCCTTTAGGGCAATAAAGAATGAGATGTTGTCAAGTTATTGTCACACAGAAGACAGTAGACGTCTGATAGTTGAAGACTGTTCTCATATCTTTCCTTAATTGTCTTTTCTGTTGGCTAAAGTCCCTTTCTCAGATCTTTTCACTGTCTCTTGTAGGATTTAGATAACCAGAATTGCCTTCTTGGTAGACCTCAGTTGGACATCCACCAATTTGTCCCTGTCCTTTAGGAACCGTGGCACCCAAAACTGGATACAGGACTCAAGATGGATGTGACTAGAGATTAGAGTGAAACAACTGCTTCTCTATGTTGTGAATATACTTCAACATGCAAGTAATCATCAACGCATGCCCACAATTGTCATTGCTAAGCGATAGGGTTATTAAGTGAGTCACCCCAGATTTTACAAAATGTTTTTTTGCCATGGTGATTAAGCAACTCACACAATCATGAAGCGAATCCAGCTTTCGCTGTTTACCTTGGGAATGGTCACAAAGGGAGATCACGTAATAGAATACTTTTATTGTCATTGCATTCCGCAAATACAATGATTTTTTTAAAATTACATTTATATGCCGCCCTTCTCCGAAGACTCGGGGTGGCTTACAATTTGAAAGCTCCTCCAGCACAGTGCCCCAAATACCACATCACAATCACACTACAGAGTTTTTTTTTAATTAAAATAATAATAATAATAATAATAATAATAATAATAATAATAATAGGACTAAATCACAAGTGCACTGTTTGATTCAAGACAATTACTGCCTTGGAAAAGAAACTGTTTCTCAATCCATTAGTCCTCATTTTAAGACACCTATAACGCCTCCCTGATGGTAACAGGATGAGAACGGTCTGTGGAGATTTTTAGTGCTCCAGAGAGGAGTCTGGTCTTTGCAATCTCTTCCAAAGAAGAAAGAGAGCGATGATTTTTTGTGCTGTGTTTATAACTCTCTGGAGCATCTTCTTATCCACTGCAGAGCATCCAGCATACTATACCGTTACACAGTAATCCTGGGACACTATAACCATCATAAATATATGTTGGTGGTTAAGCACCAAATTTTGATCAGGTGACTATAGGGATGTTACAATGATTATAAGTGCAAAAATGGTCATAAGTAACTTTGTTCAGAGTTATTGTAACTTTGAATGATGGTTAGATGAATGGTCATAAGGGCTACAGGTAGTCCTCCACTTAACAACAGTTCATTTAGTGAACCATTTGTTTGAAGTTACAACAGCACTGAAAAAGTTTGCAGCATACCCATGCTCATGTCATCAAAATTCAAATGCTTGGCACCTGACTCATATTCCTGATGGTTGCAGTATCCTGGGGGTCTATGACAATTCTCTGTAGTCAACTCGCCATGGCCAATACACCATGCCAGCTGGCCAGCTTGCCATGGCCAACTCATCATGGCCAACTTGCCATGACCAACTCACCATGGCCAACTCACCATGGCCAACTTATTATGGCCAACTCACCATGGCCAACTCATCATGGACAACTTGCCATGACCAACTCACCATGGCCAACTCACCACGGCCAACTTGTCATGGCTAACTCGCTGCAGGACAACTCACCACAGCTAACTTGCCACAGTATAATTCACTGTGGGACATTAATATCAAAGAAATAGTGAATTGAATCATTAAGGAAAGGATGCAAAAGGAGGGACTGTATGAAATGTGAATGGCAAAAATAAAAAAATTATTTTAAATAATTAAATAGAATTGTTAAATTGTCCCACAGTGAATAATCCCATGGTGAGTTGGCCATGGTGAGTTGTCCTGCAGCGAGTTGGCTATGGCAAGTTGTCCTGTTCTGGTGTCCCTGGGATCATGGGATCCCCTTTTGTGACCTTCTGACAAGCAAAGTCAATGGGGGAAGCCAGATTCACTTAACAACCGTGTTACTAACTTAAACACTGAAGCAATTTGCTTAACAACTGTGGCAAGAATGGTCTGTAAAATTGGGCAAAATTCACTTAACAACTGTCTCACTCAGGAATATTTTAGGGGTTGCCACAAAGAAGAGGGAGTCAAGCTATTCTTCAAAGCTCCTGAGGGCAGGACAAGAAGCAATGGATGGAAGTTAATCAAGGAGAGAAGCAACTGAGAACTAAGGAGAAATTTCCTGACAGTGAGAACAATAAACCAGTGGAACGACCTGCCTTTAGAAGTTGTGCTTGTCCCAACTCTGGAAGTTTTTAAAATAATGTTGGAAAACGATTTGTCTGAAGTTGTTTAGTGTTTCCTGCCTAGGCAGGGGGTTGGACTAGAAGACCTCCAAGGCCCCTTCCAACTCTGTTATTTTCTTTTCTTCTATTCTAAATAGCTAGTCAATCAGAGTTCATCTCCAAACCCAAATGCCTCCAACTCATCTCTGAGCAGTTTTCCAGGCCGAATTTCCTTTCCAAACCCTTGGCTTCCAGAATTTTTGATTTCCAGCCCACCAAAAGAGATAATTATGTGGCTTTTCCTGGAAGTGAATTGATATTTCCATGTCTTTCCAGCAACTGTGCTCTTGATAGCCATTTCCGACATGCAGAATGTCAGGCTGTTTCTATCTCTATTTCTTTAAAATTGTTTTAAAGGACGATCCATTGGCCTTTTGAGAATCCCCTTCTTGGTATTGCTATTTCTCCTCGGAGAGTCACTTCCCCTTTATTGAGATTCCAGAAGTAGCCGTAATTCATTCCAAATGTTTTTCAAAGGAGCAAAAGAAATGCACATTCTTTCCAAAATTTGCAGAAAACGGAGGCTTTCTCAACCAGGCTGGAAAATTTGGAGAGGGAGGGCAGGGTGGAGCAGCAAAAGGAAGACTCTGTCAGTGTGTAAATTTCCATCTCCTGCTTTGCTGGAAAGGGTGAGATTGAGGCTGCTCCTTAACTGAACTGGTTTTATGGCAACAAACATTTGACACTCTGCCTTTGCTGACCCAGCTCTGTGGACACTATAAAACAAAAAACAAAATTTCACCACTCTTGGTCCTTCAGCGTCCAGGAATAATTGGAATTCCTCTTTGTTTTCTTCATGTCTCCTTAAAACAAGCTAATTCCATTGCTTTGCCTCAAAGCACCAGAAGGCAAGGCAAGAAACAATGGATTTGTAACTGACTGACAATCCATACCCAATGAGTAGTCCTTAATGGTACTACATCTACAGGGAGGGAAGTAAGCAGTGGGGTACCACAAGATTTCGTCTTAGGCCCAGTACTTTTCAATATCTTCATTAACAACTTAGATGAGGGAATAGAAGGGGAACTTACCAAATTTTCAGATGATACTAAGTTGGCAGGAATAGCTAACACCCAAAAAGTTAGGCTCAAGTTCCAGATGGATCTTGACAGACTAGAACACTGGGCCCTATCTAACAAAATGAAATTCAATGTAGAGAAAAGTAAAGTCCTACACTTAGGCAAGAAAAACCAAAAGTACACATATAGACTGGGTGAAACCAGGCTCAATAGCAATAACTGTGA
Source organism: Naja naja (assembly GCA_009733165.1). Lineage (NCBI taxonomy): Eukaryota > Metazoa > Chordata > Lepidosauria > Squamata > Elapidae > Naja > Naja naja. Next base: position 39,184 of record SOZL01000432.1, on the reverse strand, counting down.
GAGGGATCTTAGGGTCTTAGTGGACAACCAGCTAAATAGGAGCCAGCAGTGTGCATCGGCAGCTAAAAAAGCCAATGCAATCCTAAGTTGCATTAACAGAGGGATACAATCGAGATCAAGTGAGGTACTGATACCACTCTGTAAAGCCTTAGTAAGAACACACCTAGAATATTGTATCCAGTTTTGGTCACCACACTATTAAAAAAATGTTGAGGCTCCAGAAAAGGTGCAGAGAAGAGGAACCAGGATGATTAGAGGACTGGAGACTAAAACATATAAGAATGGTTACGGGAACTGGGCATGGCTAGTCTAGTAAAGAGAAGGACCAGGGGAGATAGGATAGCAGTGTTTAATATTTGAGGGGCTACCACAGAGAGGAAGGGGTTAAGCTGTTTTCCAAAGCCACTGAAGGTCAGACAAGGAATAATGGATGGAAACTGAACAAGGAGAGATTTAACCTGGAAATAAGTGTTAAGTTTGCATGAAGAGTCAGGCGCGAAGATCTTCAGTGAAGAGTTTATTAGTGACTACAGCTCGAATGGACCCGTCTTGGCTGGGCTGCGGCTGCTACTTATAGCCAGTAGCCGCAGTTGCCAGCCAATCAGAGTGCAGGGTTTTCCCGCACTTTTCAAACCAATCATATTTGACATTTTACAAGAACAATTCAAACTAAACCAATGACATTCAAACCTACATACATAACAATAAGGAGAAACTTTCTGACAGGGAGAACAATTAACAATGGAACAACTTGCCTTCAGAAGTTGTGGGAGATTCATCACTGGAAGCTTTCAAGAAAGCTTTCACACTGTCAGAAATGGTCTCCTGCTTGGGCGGGGGGTTGGACTAGGTGACCTACAAGGTCCCTTCCAACTCTTAATCTGTATCTGTATCTGGATGGAAATTAATCCAGGAGAGAAGCAACCTGGAATTAAAGAAAAACTCCCTAACCATGAAAATAATTTACCAGTGGAACAGCTTGCCCTCAGAAGTTATGGGTGCGCGTCCACATTGGAGGTCTTTAAGAAGAGACTGAAGAACTGCTCGTCTGAAATGGTATAGGGTCTCCTGCTTGAGCAGGGGGTTGAACTAGAACACCTCCAAGGTCCTTTTTGGATCTATTCTGATTGATAGATCTCATCTTAAAAACCTACAGCATTGGAGCACCTACAATGTCTGAATGCAAGGTGTTCCATTGGTTAATTGTTCTCACTGTCAGAACATTTCTCCTTAGTTCTAGGTTGCTTCCCTCTTGGATGATCTTCCACTTCTTGTCCTACCCTCAAGTGCTTTGGAAAATAGGTTGACCTCTTCCTCTCCGAGACAGTTCCTCAAGTACTGGAAGACTGCTACCATATCAGCCTAGTCCTTCTCTTCATTAGTCTAGACCCATGATGGCGATCCTATGGCACATGTGCCACCGGTGGCACGCAGAACCCTCTATGCGGGCATGCAAGCCTTCGCCCAAACTCAGCTCCACCGCATACACACACGCACCTCCTACTAGACTCTAAATGGGGCACGGGATGTGTGGTGCGTCTCCCTCGCTACCTGTTTTTGCTCCCAGAAGGCTGCAGGGAGGCCTACTAGGCCCAAAATGGGGCATGGGAGGGGGTCACGTATTCATTTGCTGGGGGCCGGGGAGCATGGGGGTCTCACGTGCATGCGCAGGGGTGCAGGGCAAGAGGGAGGGGGTCACGCATGCATTGCATTATGATGCAGGTATGCACACGGGCACCTTTGACAAAAAGTTTAGCCATCACTGGTCTAGCTAGTTCCCACAATCGTTCATTGTATGGTTTAGCCTCCAGTCTCCTAATCTTCTTCTTCTTTGCACTCTTTTCAGGATCTGAACATCTTTTATATATATATATATATATTTAAAAATTAAGATAAATTTCCTTTTTAACATTTAATTTCTAGAGTCCACGCCAGCCTTTCTCATCATAATTATTTCCCTGGGAGGAGCGGGTTTGTACAATTCCCAGAATCACCAGCCAGCATCTTGTGATTGCTGGGTGTTAGAGTGCCCTCCTGAAATCACTAGGTGTTTATAGTCTCAGCAATTCTCAAAAGTATCTCAGAGAGGAAACCTTTCCACCTGGCTCCTTGCTACACAAATGCTGGAATTGGCCCAAGGTTTTTAAATAAAGTAGCAACAAGATAATTATTAATGACATTCTCATGCAAGATTCAACTTGATACCTACGGTATCAAGCTGCGTGCCCTTAAAGCACACCCTCTCCTTCAGCTATAGGAAAAGCAAAACATATTCTAGAAGAAGGAACATTTTTGCAAATATAATGACCCAGGTTCAATTTTTTGGCATCTCCACTTAGAATTATCTTTTTTATTATTATTTAAAGAATCCTTATTTTTGAAAAATTAAATCAAATCTCAGTACTGGCTTAAAGAACCAGTCAACCTATTCTTCAAAGCACCTGAACTAAAGGCAGGGCAAGAAGTAAAGGGTTAAAAGCTTGTTAAAAAGAGACCCAACCTACAACTAAGGAGAAATGTTCTGACAGTGGGAAGAATTAATCAGTGGAATGGGTTGCCTTCAGAAGTTGTGCAATGGGTTGCCTTCAGAGGCTTTCAAGAAGAGATTTTTTTAAAAAAAAAATTATTAAGTAAATTATTAAAAACATTGTACGTGGTGTAATCGTTCCAACAATCCTGTTTGTCATACATGTTACGGCATAGAATACGTATCTACATTTATACATCTGTACATTTATGCAATAGTTTCTAATTCTAGTCATCCGTTCTGCCAATCCTATTCTCTTTTGATTCTAGATCTTTCCTTTTTTTCCACCATTGATAAAATTTATCCCATACTGATCCCCAAGAGCCAAGAATCATAAGGTACAACACTTAATAGTCATAGGGTACAATAAGCAATCAAATCATACTAGGAAACAGTCAATATAAATCATAAGATACAAGCGACAAAGTTACAATCATACAGTCACAAGTGGGAGGAGATGGGTGAAAGGATGGGAGGATTAATAGTAATAGTAATAATAATGCAGACTTTGTAAATAGTTTGATAGTGTTGCGGGAATTATTTGTTTAGTAGAGTGATGGCAATGCGGGGGAACTGTCCTTGTGTCTAGTTGCTCTGATGTGCAGTGCTCTATAGCATCGTCTTGAGGGAAGGAGTTGAAACAGTTTATATCCAGGATGTGAGGGGGTCCATAAATATTTTCACAGCCTCGTGCAGTATACAGGTCCTCCATGGAAGGTAGGTTGGTAGTAATTGTTTTTCTGCAGTCCTAATTACTCCCTGAAGCCTGTGTCTGTCTTGTTGGGTTGCAGAACCAAACCAGGCAGTTATAGAGGTGCAGATAACAGACTCAATCATTCCTCTGCAGAATTGTATCAGCAGCTACTCCTTGGGCAGTTTGAGCTTTCTGAGTTGGCACAGAGATGATAGAACCTAGAAATTTGAAGGTCTCTTCAAGAAGGAGGAGGAGGAAGAAGCAAAAGAGGAGTAGTAGTAACTTGGGTGAAGATGGATAGAACTAAAACCTCTTGCATCCAGAAAGAATGACTGTCTATTCAGTGGAACATTTGGAAGGCGGCCATCTCTGAAGCAACCTATCTCTGGAATTCATCAGACAAACCCAGGAGACAGCTTAGATAAAATAGACAACAGATTAAGAGATGTTTACCCTCCAAGCTTTCAACGGATTTTCCCTAAATTGTTATTTTGATTTCAGATGCTCTTTAAAAAAAAAAAAAGCTTCTAATTTTTAAAAAATGTTTATTCATCGCTCTTATGCATTATTGCAGTATATACTGTATCAACCTGGAGATGTTTAGTGGGAAATTGAGTCATTAACCATCTCAACTAATATAAACAGGAAAAATCCTATGCAGATTTTTTTTTCCTATTGTTCTAAGCCTCGAAGTCTTCTAGTGAATAAGTTTATTTCCCCTGCCATTTGGATATGATCATTCTTGTACCTCTGTGATGGAGACATCCATTGGCAAAAGAAATATATAAAGTTTGCAATCCATTAGATCAAAGTCAGTGCAATCAGCCAAGTGGGGAGGCTGGCCTACCGTAGTTTCGTTCAATTGTCTATTCAAGTTTTCTGTAGACTACAGAAAGAGTGGAGTTATCAAGCACCTGGCAAGGTACAAAGCATAGGATGCAGTGAGTGTGCAGTTTAACAGAACAGAATAACAGAGTTGGAAGGGACCTTGGAGGTCTTCTAGTCCAACCCCCTGCTTAGGCAGGAAACCCTATACCATTTCAGACAAATAATTGTCCAATCTCTTCTTAAAAACCTCCAGTGTTGGAGCATCTACAACTTCTGGAGGCAAATTGTTCCATTGATTAATTGTTCTAAGTGTCAGGAAATTTCTCCTTAGTTCCAGGTTGCTTCTCTGCTCGATTAGTTTCCATCCATTGCTTCTTGTCCTGCTGTCAGGTGCTTTGGAGAATAAGTTGACCCTCTTTTCTCTGTGGCAGCCCCTGAGATATTGGAACACTGTTATCATGTCACTCCTGTAGATATCAACCAAATGTGATGATTAATCAACACAAAATGGAAGCCACTGGATTGTGCCATTAAATACCTTTGGATTTTGGTCGCGTTCATATCTTGGTGGTCCTCGATTTGAGTCAACTAGATATCCAATTCTGGATTTTTTTCTCATTAGGCTGTACTGCCCCCTGATGGCTGAGGCCTGATATTGCAGTGGGTACTATGAAGGGTACCAAAGGGCTGGTCAGAAGGTGCAGTTGAGGGTTGGGCAAAAATGAAGATGTCCATTGAGTCACTGGGCGTTAATTTGTGTCATTATCAGCCAAATGTCTCCTTTTCAAACTTGCGAAAAAGGAAGGGAGGGAGGGAGGGAGGGAGGGAGGGAAGGAAGAAGGGAAGGGAGGAAGGGAAGTAGGGAGGGAAGGAAGGGAGGAAGGAAAGAAGGAAGGAGGAGTCAGGGAGGGAAGGAAGGAAGGAAGGAAGGAAGGAAGGAAGGAAGGAAGGAAGGAAGGAAGGAAGGAAGGAAAAGTGCCATAATTAATAACCTGTAGAGTATAATTTTAATGTTTCCTTTTAAAAAATATAATCGTTGTTGACAGCTTCATACAGTTTGATGGATGAGAAAATAGCCTAGCATTGCATTGCATTTAAAAAGCTGGGATGACTTAGTGTTGTGTTTGATAGTCTTTAGTAATTGAAGGTCAACCTACAGCATATAATAATAAGATTTTCATCGGACAATTTATGAGATGGTGCCCTGGCAACCCATTCTCCTCCCCCTCATCAAAGCAAACAAAACAAAACTGAAGAGAACCCAAATAAAACCACTGCAAAGTGGTCCTCAACTTACAACAGCTCATTTAGTGAAAGTTCAAAGTTACAACAGCCCTGAAAAAGAAGTCATTTAGGACCGTTAAGACTTAGGAGGCTAGATGATGCTAGGGATATTATACTAGGGTGCTATAATAGCAAGGGGACACAGTGGCTCAGTGGCTAAGACGCTGAGCTTGTCGATCAGGAAGGTCGGCAGTTTGGCAGTTCGAATCCTTAGCGCTGCATAACGGAGTGAGCTCCCGTTACTTGTCCCAGCTTCTGCCAACCTAGCAGTTCGAAAGCACATTAAAAATGCAAGTAGAAAAATAGGGACCACCTTTGGTGGGAAGGTAACAGCGTTCCGTGCGCCTTTGGCGTTTAGTCATGCTGGCCACATGACCACAGAGACGTCTTCGGACAGCGCTGGCTCTTCGGCTTCGTAACGGAGATGAGTACCGCCCCCTAGAGCCGGAAACGACTAGCAAGTATGTATGAGGGAAACCTTTACCTTTATAATACTTGAGGGACTATTCTCCAAAGTAACAGAGGGCAAGAGAAGAAGTAATGGATGGAAGATCATTAGATCCAACTTATAAGTCAGGAGTAATTTCCTAACAAGACAATTAACCGGTGGAATGGCTTGCCTTCAAAAGCTGTGGGTGCCTCATCAGTGGAGGCTTTTAAGAAGAGGCTGGACAGCCATTTGACTGGGGTAGTATAGGATCTCCAGCTTGAACAGTGGGTTAGACTGGAAGACCTACAGAAAACCATTCTTCAACATATAAAGGACAGTTGCAGGAACTGGGCCTGGCTAGTCCAGTGAAGAGAAGGACCAGGGAAGACATGATAGCAGTCTTCCAATATTTGAGGGGCTGCCATAGAGAGGAAGGGGTTCAAGATATTTTCTTTTTTCTTTTAAAAATATTTTTATTGTGCATTTTCCTTCTACATCACAATTTCAATTTCGCAACAACAATATGCTAGTTGTATCAGCACCTAAAATATACATGATGTTATACATCCAAGTTACCACCATTTTTCTCTTTTTCATACAGTATTGTCCGTAGAAAAAAGAATAAAAACTTGATACTATACAACATACTTAAATCTATTGTATCCATGGTTATAACATACTTCTCTATTCATTTATCACTCTATATTTTCCAAGGCACCTGAAGGCCAGACAAGGAATAATGGATGGAAACTGAACAAGGAGAGATTCAACCTGGAAATAAGGAGACATTTTCTGACCGTGAGAACAATCAACCCATGGAACAGAAGTTGCCTTCAGAAGTTGTGGGAGCTTCATCACTGGAAGCTTTCAAGAAGAGACTGGACTGCCATTTGTCAGAAATGGTGTAAGGTCTCCTGCTTGGGCGTGGGGTTGGACTAGATGACCTACAAGGTCCCTTCCAACTCTGTTAATCTAAAAAAACCCTCCCGGGTCCCTTCCAACTCTGTTATTCTGTGTTCTGTGTTAAACCTGTGCACATTTTCTATTCAGCTCAATTAGGGATCTCCTCTTTTCAAAATACGCTAAAAGTCAGAATTTTGGGTTTTTCCCCTCCACAGATTCCCTCAAGGCTTGGAGCCTGCAAGTTCTTTCATATCCACCGACAGAAGCCAGAATAGAGATACCTTCATTTCTAAATCACCCCCTATTTCTGTTTTTTTAGCTGCTCTAAAACCAGAGCTATAGCAAGCACACGTGTTTGAATGTCTTTATCATCCAATTTTTTTTTTCAAAAATAAAAAATAAAATAAAAGCATCCCTTTTCTTCTCTTGCCTTTGTAATTGGATTCCCTGCTTTTTACCAGATAGTCCTGGGGAGGGACGATGGGAGCAGCTGATATAATAATAATAATAATAATAATAATAATAATAATAATAATAATGTACAAAATGCACTGATTTAATTATTCCCTGAAAGGATTCTAGCTTTATGAGCTCTCCCAAGCTCACCCTCTTCTCGTATCGCTTGAAGAGGAGGAAAGGAGAGAGATGGTTTTCTTATACAGTAATCCTCTTCTCTACCTAATCAAAAGGCCGATACTATCAACTCCAGAAACCCAGCAGATGGATAAGGTAAGGAGTTACCCTCTGCTGCCGTTTCAAAAATGTTTTTGATTTTTTTTTTACAGTGGGATTATTTGCCGTTCAGATGTTACAATATATTAAAATATCTACAGACCCCTCACATCCTGGACATCAATTGTTTCACCTTCTACCTTTAAAGCAATGTTAGAGGGCATTGAACAACTAAACACACGGACAGTTTTTTCCACGCATGCCATCACTCTGCTAAACAACCAATTCCCACAACACTTTCAAACTATTTACTAAGACTGCATTACTATTATTTTCTTCATCCTTCCTAGTACCTATCTCCTCCTACTTATGACTATAACCTTGCTGCTTGTATCTTTATGATTGATATTGTTTTCTTTAGTATCCTAGTACGATTTTGATTGCTTATTTAGTATGCTATGACTATCGCTGAGTGTTGTATCTTATGATTCTTGACAAATGTATTTTTTATGCACACTGAGAGCTTATGCACCGAAGGCTTGGGCAATAAGGAATTCCATTCCATTCTATTCTATTCTATTCTATTCTATTCTATTCTATTCTATTCTATTCCATTCCATATTTTCTATTCTATTCTATTCTATTCTATTCTATTCTATTCCATTCTATTCTATTCTATTCTATTCTATTCTATTCCATTCCATTCCATATTTTCTATTCTATTCTATTCTATTCTATTCTATTCTATTCCATTCCATATTTTCTATTCTATTCTATTCTATTCTATTTCCTTCCATTCCATATTGTCTATTCTATTCTATTCTATTCTATTCTATTCTATTCTATTCTATTCAAAGGCAGAAGGGTGGGATTAGAAGCAGCCCTCACTCAAGATCCAACATAGGGCAAAGCCATTAAGCAACAATAGGAATGATTGCATCACCCTCAGAACAGTCCAAACTTCAACCAAACTTAACTCAGACAAACACCTAGGATTTGTACTTTATTTATTTATTTATTTATTTTGGCTTGTATGCCGCCACTCTCCAAAAAGGACTTGGGGCTCGAGATAAAACACAATACAATAAATTATTTAAAAAGAAATTAAAGTAAACAAGCCAAAATACAACTATAAAACCAAATTAAAATTGAATTTAAAACACACCCTCTCCCACAGGAGATCAGTCCAGCCCAGCCTGTAAAAACAACCAGGTTTTAGATCGCCCGGAAGAGGAGAGATCGGGAGCCAGCCGGAGCTCAACGGGTAGCTGGTTCCATAAGGCATGGGCCGATACAAAAAAGGCCCTTCCCCGGGTCACTGCAAGCCAACATTGTCGTGCGGATGGCAACCCAAGGAGTCCCAACTTGTGTGCTCGCACAGGGCGACCGGTATTTGATATCGGCAGGAGATGCTCCTGCAAGTACCCCAGACCCATGCCATGAAGGACTTTGAATGTTAATGTCAAAACCTTGAATCGCACCTGGAGGGCAACCGGCAACCAATGCAGCTCACGTACTTTGCCTATAGAGCCAGCTTTGACCCTTACATAACCCCTACAACAGCCAATAGAACACATGTTCTTGCACAGGAACAGGAAGCTCAAGTGCAAAGCTCCAAGAAGGTATAAAAACCTCTCACTCTCAACTCCATTTTGTCAGCTGACCCAGGACTGCTGTTGGTTCTGCTTCATCAATAAATGGACCCTCTTTCCAATCAGCTTACAGCCTCCATTTTATTTCCAGTGCCTTCCTCCTGGCTTGGATCTGAACCAGATGGATATTTCTTCCCACAAGACAAAATTCACTTAACAAATGGTCTTGCTTAACAACCAACATTTTGGGCTCAATTGTGGTGGTAAGTCGAGGACTACCATCAGACAGATGGCTGTCCAATCTCATCCAAAAAGTTCCTCTGGGCTTTATTTCATTTACATTCATTGCTGCATTTTTTAGGAATTTCCCCACCCTTCAAACCTGACTGGGCAACGATCTGACCTTTCCTCTTCTCCCTGCGTGCCAAGCAACAGCAGCCTAGTTATCCTGGCCTTTTAATTCTGCTAATTTTCTTCTCTTCTTACTTAGATGGCTGTTCAGTCTGTCAGAAGGGAGTTGCTTTGTGCCATTAAGCAAACAGGGATGCATCATGAAGTTACAGCTGTACGGTTTCTCAAAGAGAAGATGACCTGCATGAATGTTGAGAGATCTCCAAAAATAGCATTTGTTTAGGATTCCTAGAATCTGGAATTCAAAAATTATGGGAGAATGGATGCTGAAAAACCATGGTGGTATGGGTGTGCTTGGTTTGAGTTTAATTTTAAGCCAGTGCTTTCTTCAAGAACTTAAGGCAGAATATATTCCAAAGGTGCTTTTTCTGGAGGCAACTGGACTTCCTTGTTTTTTTTCTTTGAAGGTGTTTCGCTTCTCATCCAACAAGCTTCTTCAGTTCTCCAAACTCCAATTTAGTGACTGGACTTTCTTTGTTTTTCCTTGAAGACGTTTCGCTTCTCATCCAGGGCGCTTCTTCAGTTCTGACTGGATGGTGGAAGATGGAAGGATTTATATTCCTTGCAGACAGCTGGCCATTTGCATCCTTTTAGAGGGCTGTTGAGGCCACTTGGAGGTTTATCTGTGTCCTCAGGGTCACCTGAGTGGTGTTCCTGGTTCCTGAAGCCTGCAATTTTTCCTCTGGAAATCCATTCCTTATTCCCACACCATTCAAAGGCTGTCCATCCCAAATTGTATAGCTCAAAGTCTGTAGAGATTCTCAGTCATTTAGGTCAGTGGTGGGATTCAAATATTTTTACCAGCGGTTCAGTGGGCGTGGCTTGGTGGCCGCACTTTGCACGCGTGCACACACTTTGCAGGTGTGTGTGTGTGTGTGTGTGTGTGCCAAACACGCACTTTGCACAGGCACAGAGGCTTTCCAACTCACCTCCTGCAAACCTGCACTCTCCCCGTCTCTTCAGCAGCTGCCGTGCAGCACTCTTCTGTGCCACCCAAAGCAGCTGTGCTTCAAAAGCAGGGAATATGTTAATGTTATTTTTTTTTATTGTAAGCCGCCCTGAGTCCCTAGGGAGAGAGGGTGGCATATAAGTCCAATAAAATCAAAATCAAAATCAAATCAAGGTGAGAATGGGAGCCCAGGCGGGCGGGTGGGCCCAACAGCAGAGCAACAGAGAGAACTGGTTCAGTCTCCGCTGCTCATCAGCACTACCGGCTCAGCAGAACTGGGCTGATCCAGTAGAATACCACTACTGATCCAGGTCATGGCTGTCCCAAAGGTGCTTTTTCAGGAAGCAACTGGACTTTCTTTGTTTTTATTTATTTATTTATTTATTTAATTTTATTTTATTTTATTGGGCTTATATGCCACCCTATCTCCCGAAGGACTCAGGGCAGCTCACATAAAAAAATACCCAATACAAAAGTTAAAAGCATTGAAAAATAATTAAACTAATTAGACCAAACAAATATTTAAAACCCAATCCACAAAACATTTAAAACTAAGCACCCCCACCCCTCAGTCCAGGCCAGCTTGTTCGAATAACCAAGTCTTTAGGCCTCAGAGAAAGGAGCAGAGGTTGGGGGCCAATCGTAGCTCCAGGGGAAGCTGGTTCCACAAAGTGGGCGCCTCCACAGAGAAGGCCCTCCCCCTAGGGACCGCCAGCCGACATTGTTTTTCCTTGAAGACATTTGGCTTCTCATCCAAGAAGCTTCTTCAGTTTGCAGGACTGAAGAAAAACAAAGAAAGAAAGATAAACAAAAAATAAAAAATAAAAATAAAAGAAAGTCCAGTTCCCTCTTGAAAAAAACACCTTTGGGACAACCATGACCTGGATGACTGAACATCACCATAAACAAGTAATCCTCAATTTTTAGTCACTCATTTAGTGACCACTCAAAGTTACAACGGCACTGAAAAAGTGACTTATGACCACTTTTCACACTCACAACCGTTGCAGCATCCCCATTTGGACACTTGACAATTGGCATGCCATGTGTTTATGATTTATGATTTATTTTATTTTATTTTATTGGACTTATATGCCGCCCCATCTCCGAAGACTCGGGGCGGCTCACAGTTAAAACATACAATACAATAAATATTTTAAAAAGGATTAAACAATTATAAAGCCCAATAAAACCAAATTAAAATACTTAAAATTATCCCATACCCCTGGTGAGGTAGTCACAGCCCGATTTGGTCGAACAGCCAGGTCTTTAAATCGCAGCGGAAGGTGCGGAGGTCAGGGGCCAGACGGAGGTCCAGAGGCAGTTTGTTCCATAAGTCGGGGACCGCTACAGAATAGGCTCGTCGCCGGGGGACCGCCAGCTGACACTGACTTGCCGGCGGGACCCTGAGGAGTCCTTGCCTATGTGCCCGCACAGGGCGGGTGGCACTCGATATCGGCAGGAGCCGCTCCCTTAAATATTGTGGACCCATGTCGTGTAGGACTTTGAATGTTAAAGTCAAAACCTTGAATCTCACCCGGAGTGCAAATAAATTTATGATTTATTTTGCAGTGTCCCAGGGTCATGTGATCACCTTTTGCGACCTTCTCACAAGCAAAGTCAGTTGGGAAGCTTCCCTTAATAGCTGTGTTACTAGACTTAGAATAACTTTATTGTCCCTTTAGGTAAAGGTCAAGGTTCCCCTCGCACATCCGTGCTAATCATTTTCAGCTCTAGGGGGCGGCACTCATCTCTGTTACAAAGCCGGAGGCCAGCGCTGCCCGAAGGCGTCTCCATGGTCATGTGGCCAGCAGGACTAAATGCCAAAGGCGCACAGAATGCCCTCCATGGTCATGCTGCTGACCAGCTCAGCGGAGCCACTGAGCCAATCCTATAAATTGCGCTCTCAAAGTGTCACCAGCTCCAATATACCCAACATAAACATGACCAAATAAATTAAATCAATATGAAATTTTGCATAATTCACCCAAAATGATGCATACATTACATTAACTGAATAACAGCAGTGATTCACTTAACAGGTGTGGCAGAAAAGGTTGTGAAATTGGACAGAGCTCCCTTGACATCTGTCTCATTTAGCGACAGAAATTTTGGGCTTAATTGTGGTCATACATCAAGGACTACCCGTATGCAAAATTGTGGCTCAAATTCAATTCATGGCTGTAATATTTGCTTAACAAAAACATTGAAAATTCCTGCCTGATCAGATGATACCTCAATTTATGACCACAGTGACTTACAACCATGGTTCCAGGCTCAATTACAGCTGTAAGCTGAGGACTACCTTATCTATGTGGTTGCTAAGAGTTGGCCAGAACTTGATATTTTGTAATCAATACGTCAATAAACCGATCAATTAATTGTATAGAGGTATTTTGGAATGTATTCTGGTTGTAAAATTAACTTTGCAAAAGGGATAAATCTACTTTACTTTTTTTAGACTCTAACTTAGCAACACAATGATGTAAACAGGTAGGGTTTGAGATTTCTAGTGAATATATTGGGACTTTATGGTTTTAAAAATATGTGTGAAAATAGGTATCCTGAAACTTTTTCAAAAGTTTTAATAGGATACAAATCAGGGGAGGGATTCAAAAATTCCAGCAACTGGTTCACTGCCCAGTTGCTGGGTGGGTGTGACCATGGTGGGCATGGCCTACCGGTACTTCTGGGAGGGCCATTCTTCACCTTCCCAAGAGTCCAGAGGTTTCCCTTGGGCCTCTCCCGGGCTCTGGAGGCCCTCCGGAAGCCAGAAACAGGCAGTTTCCAGACTCCTGGTACTTCCGGAAGGCCTGTTTTTCCCCCTCCCAGAGCCTCCTCAGCCTCTGCACTTACCTGTATCCAAAACAGGTCGTGTGGAGATGTCTGGGAGTGGTGGGGTGGGGTGGGTGGGGCCAGCCGGTAGGTTCAAATACCAGTTGGGTGAACCAGATGCAAATTTAACATCCGGTTCACCCGAACCAGTCCAAACTGGTAGAATCCCATCCCTGATACAAATAGATGGTTGAAATTCCATTATCTCTGTAGGCCAAAATTAATGCTATTAAAATGAATATTGCCTCTTATTTTATTTACGTTCTTACAAGCAAACCCTATGTTAATGCTAAATAAATATTTTCTTCAGATTGATAGGTTGTTTAGAAAATGTATTTGGGGTCATAGTCTACAAAAGGCTTTCATTAGCTAAACTGAGATTACCATATGACGAGACGAATTTCAATCTATTGGACTGGCGGAAATGTCATTGGGCATATATTTTATCAGCCATAAGTACGCGGAAGGAAAACGTAACAGAATATTATCCGTTATGGGCTTCATTGGAAAGGTAATCTTTATTTCCATTACGGTTGTGCAACTTTTTGGATCAAATACCGTAAAAAAGATATTTTATTTCCAGGAGTAAATGCTGTGAGAAATCTTTGGGCCATATGGGGGCAAAATTAAGTTTTGATAATGCAATCCATGAATATTTAAATTCGACTTTAAAAATAAATGGTCAAATGCTTTGTTGGAAAATATAAGTAAAAGCCAGGATTGTGCTTTTAAGTCAATTGCAATGTAATGATTATTTTCAGGATCTTTCCTGCATTCCTATGGTCTTCTTTGTTCACAACAGACTTAGATTTATTTATTTATTTATTTATTTATTTATTTATTTATTTATTTATTTATTTATTTGGATTTATATGCGCCCATCTCCGAGGGGACTCGGGCTTACACAATATATAAACAATAAATACGTCTTTATCAAATTCAATCCAATTATAAAATCAATTAAAATACCCTTAAATTAAAATTCCCAGCCCTGCTCAGTCCAGGCCAGCCTGTACAAACAGCCAAGTCTTGAGATCATGGCGGAAGGAGAGCAGGTTCGGGGCCAAACGCAGCTCTAGAGGTAGCTGATTCCAAAGGGTGGGTGCCCCCACAGGGAAGGCCCTCCCCTGGGGGACCACCAACTAACATTGTCTGGCTGATGGCACCCCCAGGAGGGCCTGCCTATGGGAGCTAACCGGGCGATCGGACCTCGATGCTGGTAGGGCACTCCTGCAAGTACCCCGGACCCAAGCCATGCAGGGCTTTATAGGTTAATACCAGCAGCTTGAATCTTACACGGAGGGCAACCGGCAACCAATGAAGGTCATGCAGGAGGGGTGTCACATGGGAGAATTGGGCCGCTCCCATCACCGCCCGCGCGGCTGCATTTTGCACCAGTTGAAGCCTCCGCATAGTCCGCAAGGGCAGCCCCAGGTAGAGAGCATTGCAGTAGTCAAGACGGGAGGCAACTAGCGCATGAGTGACCGTGCGTAGGGAATCTCGGTCCAAGTAGCGGCGCAACTGGTGCACCAGGCAAACCTGGGCAAAAGCCCTCCTGGCGACGGCTCCCACCTGTTCCTCCATACTGAGCCGTTCGTACAGGAGGACACCTAAGTTGTGCGCCTTATCCACAGGGGGCAACATCTCTCCCCCTATGGTCAAAGATGGAATATCTTGAACCCAAGATGCCAGTATGCACAGCCACTCAGTCTTGTCAGGGTTGAGCTGGAGCCTGTTCCTCCCCATCCAGATCCGCACCGCCTCCAGACATCACTAAAGCATGGAGAGGGCATCACTGAGGTGGTCTGGGGTGGAGATGTAAATCTGGGTATCATCAGCATATTGATGATACCTCACCCCGAAACCACGGATGATCTCACCCAGCGGCTTCATGTAGATGTTGAACAGGAGGGGAGAAAGCACCAACCCCTGGGGAACCCCACAAGTGAGGGTCCTCGGGGTCGATCTCTGCCCCCCCGTCAACACCCACTGCGTGTGTCCCGAGAGGAAAGAGGAGAACCACCATAAAATGGTGCCTCCCACTCCCAACTCCCAAAGACGCCGCAATAAGATACCATGGTCGATGGTATCAAAAGCCACTGAGAAGTCTAATAGGACTAGGACAGAGGAATATCCCCTGTCCCGAGCCCTCCAGAGATCATCGATCAGCACAACCAATGCCGTCTCCGTGCCATAGCCAGGGCTGAAGCCCGATTGAAACGGATCTAGATTTAAACATGTTTTAATGGTTGCATGTGAATGAGATATTTTAACTGTTTCAAAAGCACCTGAATTACAAGGGCCAAAATGGGCCACCCTGCCAATATCACACTGTAACGTTTTCAAAACAGTCTGAAATCAGTTCAGGCCTAAAACAGGGCTGCAAATTACAGAATAACAAAATTGGAAGGGGCCTTGGAGGTCTTCTAGTCTAACCTGTGCTAAAGCAGGAGGCCCTATACCATTTCGAACAAATGACTTTCCAGACTCTTCTTTAAAAACTCCAGTGATGGTGCACCTACAACTTCTGGAGGTAGCGATTCCACTGGCTAATTGTTCTCAGCGACAGGAAATGTCTCCTTAGTTCTAGGTTGGATCTTTCCTTGATAAGTTTCCACCTGTTGCTTCTTTTTTTTTAAAATTACATTTTATATGCCGCCCTTCTCTGAAGACTCAGGGCTTACAATTTTGGGATACAACCCAATGTGCTCAGCAGTAGCCTTCCTTCCATTGTATATGCCTGCTTATTACTAAGCGGCATTTTACAAAGTCAGCTTATTGCCCCAACAATCTTGGGTCCTCAGTTTACCTACCCCGAGAGGATGGAAGGCTGAGTCAACCTTGAGCCTGGTGGGATTCGAGCCTACACTAATTGTAGGCAGCTGGAACTTAACTGCAGGCATTTAACAGCCTGAGCCACCAAGGCCCTTGTCCTCGGATGCTTTAGAGAATAGGTTGACCCCCTCTTCTCTGTTACAGCCACTCAAATATTGGAAGACTGCTATCATGCCTAGTCCTAGTTCTTTAGACTAGACCAGAAGTCTCCAAACTTGGCAACTTGTTCTGTCCTCACCACACGTTAATCTGCATGCAGCTCGATATGCAGCTAAACCCACCTATCCTCCAATAAAACAGACTGTGTGCATAGATCTGGATGCTTTATTGAAAGAACAGGATATGGTGAAACTGGGGACAATAAGGATACATACAGTGAGAACCAAAGACAAGATAGACAGCATTAAGTTACTGTGAGCATAACAATTAATAAATACAAGCAATCTAAATCTCACCAGCAATGCTCTTTGTGTGGGATGTAGGTTTGCCCTTAGATGACCATGTGCCACCAATTAAGTTGGATTCTTCTCTGTGCTTCTGCTTTCTCCAAATGCTAAAGGAAATGGAGTCTGGCTTCCCAGCGTGCACTTGTTTTGAGAGTGCGGGCTAGTGAGTAAACAGGTTGGATCAGCTTCAAATAACATACTTGGTATTTGTCTCTCTGGCCACTAGATGGGGCTAGAGAGCAACAACAGTATATAAAAGTTATATGCTGGAGCATGACATAACTTAAAGACTTGTGGACTTCAACTCCAAAAATTCCTCAGCTGGCCATGCCAGGGAATTCTGAGAGTTGAAGTCCACAATTCTTGGAGTTTGGAGACCCCAGGACTAGACATATAATAAATCTCAATGCAATGAAGAAATTCCATTGGAAAACCATATCGAATCATCCCTTGCTTTAGAAATTTAATCCACACCAAATCAAAATGACTTGTGATATCACCACAACTTTTGCAAACCCATTTACCAAATCATCACATGTTCTTTTTAATGAATCCATGCCAGTCGGAGTTGCCTTTTCCATAACGCACATTACTCTTTCAGTACGTTTTAAAAGACTGGACAGCAATTTGTCTGGAATAGTACATGGTTTCCTGCTTCAGCTGGGGGTTAGACTAGAAGACCTCCAAGATCCTTGCCCTGTTATTGTCCATTTCACTGCAGCATTTAGAAAAGTAGATGTTTCTAAGAACAACTGGAGTTGCTTTGCGTATTGTTTCAAAGCTGCAGAATCCAGTTCAAATGTAAACCAGGCCAACTTCTTCCAATGGTTGTAAGCAGGGGTGGGCTGCTGAGGGTTTGCAGGAGTTTGTTTGTTTGTTTGTTTTTTTATTTGGACTTATAAGCCGCCCTCTCTCCCGAAGGACTCTGGGCGGCATACATAAAAGACAGAAAGTACAAAAGTTAAAAGAAATTAAAAAGACATTAAATTATGCCAAATAAACAATCAAATTAAAACCCCCAATCCCCTGTCAGTCCAGGCCGGATTGCAAAATAGCCATGTTTTGAGGTCGCGGAAGGAGCAGAGATCAGGGGCCAAGCGCAACTCAAGGGGTAGTTGATTCCAGAGGGTGGGTGCCCCCACAGAGAAGGCCCTACCCCTAGGGGCCGCCAGCCTACACTGTTTAGCTGACGGTATCCCCAGGAGGCCCTGTCTGTGGGAGCGCACAGGGCGATTGGTATTTGTCAGCGGAAGGAGACGTTCCTGCAAGTACCCCAGACCCAAACCATACAGGGCTTTATAGGTTGTTACCAAAACCTTGAATCTCACATGGAGGGCAACTGGCAACCAATGCAGGTTGCGCAGGAGGGGTGTAATATGGGAGAATTGGGACGCTCCCATCACTACCTGCGTGGCTGCATTTTGCACCAGCTGAAGTCTCCATATGAGATGCAGGGGCAGCCCCATATAGAGAGCATTGCAGTAGTCGAGTCTAGAGGTGATGAGCACCTGAGTGACCGTGCGCAGTGCATCTCGGTCCAGATATGGGTGAGCTGGCGTACCAGCCGAACCTGTGCAAATGCCCCCTGGCGATGGCTCCCACCTGCTCCTCCATACTGAGCTGTACATCCAGGAGGACACCCAGGTTATGCGCCCTATCCACAGGGGACAACACCTCTCCCCCTATGGATAATGTTGGAATCTCCTGGATTATCTGAGATGACAGTATACACAGCCAGTCAGTCTTGTTCGGGTTGAGTTGGAGCCTGTTCACTCCCATCCAGTCCTGCACCACCTCCAGGCAATGGGCCATCATGGGGAGGGCATCACTGAGGTGGTTTGGGGTGGAGATGAAAGCTGGGTATCATCAGCATACTGGTGATACCTCACCCCAAACCCATGGATGATATCACCCAGCGGTTCATATAGATGTTGAACAGGAGGGGAGAAAGGACCGACCACTGCGGAACCCCACAAGTGAGGGGCCAAAGGGACGACCGCTCCCCCCCTGCCAACACCAACTGCATCCGACCCAAGAGGTAGGATGAGAACCACTGCAGTACGGTGCCTCCCACTCCCAACCCCGAGCGGCAGTAGGATACCATGGTTGATGGTATCAAAAGCCACTGAGAGGTCTAACAGGACCAAGACAGAGGCATAGCCCCTGTCCTGAGTCCTCCAGAGATCATCAATCAGTGCGACCAATGCCATCTCCATGCTGTACCCAGGCCTGAATCCTGATTGGTAGATCCCCTAGCTAAGATTCTGCACAGTTTGGAGAACCCCCTAATCCCACTCCTGGCTGACCCCACCTGCCCCACCCTCCTCTCCCAGGAGTCCCCACGTGTCATGCCCCTGGTGGAGACTGACTCTGAGGGAGAGGAGGAACAGTCAACAGGGAGTGGAAGTGTGGCTCCGGAGGTTCTGGAGGAGGCTGGGGAAGGGCAGAGGCTGGCTGAGCATTCAGAGGAGGGCCCAGGCCCATCCCCTATCTATCCTAGGGCATGGGGAGGAGAGGATAAGAGAGAGATGTGGTCTACTCAGGAGGAGAAGGCCTTGATCCTCTTCATGGGCTGCAGCTGTGACAACTGAATAAGAGGATGGACATGCCTATGGGTGAGCGCTGGAAACAAAGCATGGAAATATCTCTACTTTATGGTTCCTCTCTGAGTTTGGCGTCCTTCCCAGTATGTGTTCTGTTATCTGCAGAGGTCCTCCAGCCCTTATCTTGCCTGGTTTGTGTTGCTTTTTTTCCTCCTTCTTGTTACTGTTTGTGTGGGAGTTTTTTGTCTTCCGTCAAAGTTATTCGGAGCTTGGAAGCAAACTGAAGGAATAAAGGGGGCTTCACCTGTTTTCTGTGACTGTGTTTGTTTTGTATCCCACCCTGGGTCATCACACCACACGGCCCATTTTGGATGCAGGCAAGTGCAGAGCTTGTGCAGAGGCTTGGGGAGGGGAAAAAATGGGCCTCCCAGAAGTTTGGGAAGGCTGGAAATGGGCCCATTTCCAGCTTCCAGAGAGCCTCCGGAGCCGGGGAGGGCAAAAACGCCCCCCACCCCCACCGTGGTGCAAGAGGCTGACTAGGCCATGCCCACCATGGCCACACCCACCCAGCCACCAGGCAGAGAACCCCTTGCTAAAAATTTTGAAGCCCACCCCTGGTTGTAAGTCATCCTTTTCCCAGGCAAAGCCGACTTAGAAGGAAATAGATGATGGTTCCATCACGAACCCAGAGAATCGTCAGTAAAATGCCTCTCTTTCTTTTTTCTTTTTTTTTTAAATTTTCTAAGCTGGTATTTCTGTCCTGCCCAAAATACCTTCCAGCAGGTGAGCTTAGAACTGCCATCTCGACCCACTGAGCTTTTAATGATTTGTTCAATCTTGTTTTGTTTGCCAGCCTGAGCGGATCACATCCAGCGTGGGGTTTAAATTGCCTGGCAAACAAACACTTTCAGCCTTAGCTCTTTTGAGCCTTTTCACCTCCTCTGCACTCATCCTGAAAAGGCCAAGCAATCTATTCCCTTTCGCCCCCACAGCTTTCTTTTTTGTTCTTTCAGAAACAGTCCGACAAAGAAAAATAAAGGAAGAGTAATCCACGCAATGTTTTTATTTCCCCTCCTTTTAAAGCCAAGGGGAACCAGAACTGGTTAAGTGATGATCAGGAGTGGAACCGAAAGAGTACAGCTGTGTTAATCCCGAGTTTATGTTCCACAACATAATCTCAAGATTAATTTTGAAATAAGGAAACAGCCTGACCAGCGTGATGTACCTTCCTCTAATCATAAGTAGGCATACAGGTGAAACTCGAAAAATTGGAATATTGCGCAAAAGTTCATTTATTTCAGTAATGCAACTTAAAAGGGGAAACTAATATATGAGATAGACTCATTACATGCAAAGCAAGATAGTTCAAGCTGTGATTTGTCGTAATTGTGATGATTGTGGCTTACAGCTCAAGAAAACCCCAAATCCACAATCTCAGAAAATTAGAACATTGTGAAAAGGTGCAATATTCTAGGCTCAAAGTGTCCCACTCTAATCAGCTAATTAAGCCATAACACCTGCAAAGGGTTCCTGAGCCTTTAAATGGTCTCTCAGTCTGGTTCAGTAGGAATCACAATCATGGGAAAGACTGCTGACCTGACAGTCATGCAGAAAACCATCATTGACACCCTCCATAAGGAGGGAAAGCTTCAAAAGGTAATTGCAAAAGAAGTTGGATGTTCCCAAAGTGCTGTATCAAAGCACATTAATAGAAAGTTATGTGGAAGGGAAAAGTGTGGAAGAAAAAGGTGTACAAGCAGCAGGGATGACCGCAGCCTGGAGAAGATTGTCAGGAAAAGGCCATTCAAAAGTGTTGGGGACTTTCACAAGAAGTGGACTGAGGCTGGAGTCAGTGCATCAAGAGCCACCACACACAGACGGATCCTGGACATGGGCTTCAAATATCGTATTCCTCTTGTCAAGCCGCTCCTGAACAACAAACAACGTCAGAAGCCTCTTACCTGGGCTAAAGAAAAACAGACCTGGTCTGTTGCTCAGTGGTCCAAAGTCCTCTTTTCTGATGAGAGCAACTTTTGCATCTCATTTGGAAACCAAGGACCCAGAGTCTGGAGGAAGAATGGACAGGCACACACTGCAAGATGCTTGAAGTCCAGTGTGAAGTTTCCACAGTCTGTGTTGATTTGGGGAGCCATGTCATCTGCTGGTGTTGGTCCACTGTGCTTCATTAAGTCCAGGGTCAACGTAGCCATCTACCAGGAGATTTTGGAACACTTCATGCTTCCTTCCACAGACGAGCTTTATGGGGATGCTGACTTCATTTTGCAGCAGGACTTGGCACCTGCCCACACTGTCCAAAGCACCAAAACCTAGTTCAGTGACCGTGGGATTACTGTGCTTGATTGGCCAGCAAACTCGCCTGACCTGAACCCCATATAGAATCTATGGGGCATTGCCAAGAGAAAGATGAGAGACATGAGACCGAATAATGCAGAAGAGCTGAAGGCCACTATTGAAGCATCCTGGTCTTCCATAACACCTCAGCAGTGCCACAGGCTGATAGCTTCCATGCCACGCCGCATTGAGGCAGTAATTGCTGCAAAAGGGGCCCAAACCAAGTACTGAGTACATGCTTATACTTTTCAGAGGTCCGATATTGTTCTATGTACAATCCTTGTTTTATTGATTGCATGTAATATTCTAATTTTCTGAGATTGTGGATTTGGGGTTTTCATGAGCTATAAGCCATAATCATCACAATTATGGCAAATCACAGCTTGAACTATCTTGCTTTGCATGTAATGAGTCTATCTCGTATATTAGTTTCACCTTTTAAGTTGCATTACTGAAATAAATGAACTTTTGCACAATATTCTAATTTTTTCAGTTTCACCTGTATAGCATATAGTTATGCATAGTGAATTGTGGTCCCTGTGGAGGTCTTCGGTGCTCTCTGAGCTTGGTTGTTTTCTTGCAAATGTTTCATGACCCAACTAGGTAACTTCATCAGTGCTAGAAGGGAGCAGGGTTTGTGGAATGGTGGAAGAGGGGAGGAAACCCAACTTTCAAGGCCCAACTAGGTACATCATTAGTGCTAGGAAGGAATGAGGTTTGTGGAATGGTGGAAGAGAGGGAGGAGAACTGTGGGGTCCTTGGTACCTTCTGAGTTTGGTTGTTTTGTTGCAGACATTTCATTACCCAATTCAATAACATCATCAGTACTAGAAGGGAGTGGGGTTTGTGGAGTGGAGTGGAGGAGAAGGAGAAGGAGAGGAGGAAGAGGAAGGTGACTATGAGGTCCTTGGTGCTATCCGAGCTTGGTTGTTTTCTTGCAGACATTTCATTACTGTTGGAAGAAAAATCCGGGTCCAGTTCCAAGCCAGGAATAAAATTGGTTCTGATTGGAAAGAAAGTTGGTTTACTGATGAGCAGAACCACCAACAGCATGTGATTCTGGGACAGCTGACAAAATGGAGTTGAGAGTGGGTGGATTTCATACCTTTTGGATCCCTATGGGGTCATATAGGGTCATGGCTGGCTCTATAGGCAAAAGGGGAAATGCAAATCCTAGGTGTTTGCCTGAGTTAATCTTGTCAACCTTTGGCTTGTTGCTTATCTGAGTTTCTGTCTTGACCCAGTCTTTCTGAATGGATTGCCAAATCTGCATTTCTAAATGCTAGCCTCCTCAGTTTCTGCTTGTGGGAGGAAGATGGGTGCTGATTTCTATCTCCCTTAAGATTTTTTTTCCATTTCTCCTTTAGGGGAAATATTTTATCCTGCCTTTTTAATATCCCGCAAAATATTTCATTCCTTAAAAGGGTGGGTGGGTGCTGATTTTCTACATTATCCAGCCAGGTAACATCAGCAGTGCTAGAAGAGAGTAAGGTTTACTCTTACTTTGATATACCCATGGTTTGCCCTGTCAGTGTAGATATGAGAGGTTCTTGTGTTTCCTTGATTGGCCTGTTGTTGACTGTTAACTAGTTTAGCAGTTCCTTGATTGGAATATTGTTTGCTTCTTGATTGTAGGTCTAATGCTAATCTTGGTGTTATTTGGGTGCTGACTGCTGGTGAGGAGGTGTTTTTGGTCTTTTGGTTTCCTTTCCGGGTTTTTAATTACCTCTTTTGAAAGGTATGTAGATGTTATTTATCTCAATGTGCCTGTTGATGGCTGATTTGTCTGAGTGCCAGCAGGCCACTTATATAAAAACAGAGAGCAAACCCCACTCCCTTCTAGCATCGATAATGTTCCCCAGTTGGGTAATGAAACATTTGCAAGAAAACAACTAAGCTCAGAAAGGGCCCCACCATAAAGTACGGTTGGAGCCTGAGTCAGCTGGGGCTGATAGAGGTCGAGGGGGTGGCCTTGTTGGCTTTGGAGGAATGCGGGGAGGAGGAGGAAGAGGCAGCCCTGGGTTCCTCGGGCTTGGGACAGGTTGCCAGCAGGGAAGAACAGGGGCAGGATGACCGAGAGAGGGCGGGAAGAGAGGGCAGGCAGTGGAGATGAAGAGCAATGGAGCTAAGGTGATGAACAAGGATTGCCCCCTCCTGATCCCTGAGCATGGAGAGTGGAGTGGAGGCGGGAACAGCGCAAGCTGACCCAACAACTCAGGAGGAGAGCACCCCACCCCTCTTCACAAAGCATACCTGGGGAGTGAGACTTAAGGAGATGTTGCGGGGAGTGGCATTCGTCGGGAACAAATGCTGAATTCATGGAGTTTTGTATGCCATTGCTGATGTCTGGAGTTCGCTGGACTCATTGCCTTGTTCCTTGTTTCGTTGGACTTCTTGACTGGTTCTCTTGACCCACTGGACTTCTTGCCTTGAAGCCGTTGTGCTTAACAGCATTTTGCTGGACTACTCACAGCCAGAAGCTGCTGGAGATGTGTGTGTATGTGAAGAACGCTTTGTTCCAGGACTTGCCATAAGTGTGGGAGCATTTGGGGGAAAGTTGGAGCAATAAAAGGCTATCAGCTGACTATGTTGCCCCCTTGTCTTGCCCCCAGGGTCATCATACTACTACAGCTAAGAACAGATTTGAAGCTTTGAGATCTGCCTGCATCTCGAGTAGTCTATTAGTTCCTGTCATGCCCATCGAAGTCTGAATCTGAGGAGGAAGATGAAGCAGCTGACAGGGACGGGAGTGTGGCTACGTTGGCTGTGGAGGAAACTGGGGAAGGGCAAAGTCTGGCTGGGCAGAACAGGGGAGAAGTAGAACAAGGGAAAGGGAATTCAGAGGAAGACCCAGGCCCACTCCTTCTTCATCCTAGGGCACACAGGGAGGAACAGAGAAGAGAGCAACGTGGGTTGCGTGGCTTACAGGGGAGAAAGGACCCTGATTCCCTTCATTAGCCACACCTGGGAAAAGAGTTTAAAAGAGATGCAAGCTGCGTGCGGCATCTGCTGGGAACAAACGTGAGTTTATCTTGTGTTGACTTTGGTTATCTATGTTCCTGGCATCCTCCCAACCATGTTGAGTTATTGCTGTGCCTTCACATCTGGAATTCCTTCTCCTGCCCTGCCGGACTAAATTACTTCATTTTGCCTTGATTGGACTTATAGTTATAGTTTTTGTTGACCAAGTTTTGGACTTTTCTCTGCAGCCAAAGGCTGTTCCTGGGAGAGTTTTTCTCCAGCCCAAGAAGTTAACCAGGTCATTGGGGCAAAGTTGGAGCTAACAAAGGGACTTCTACTGATTATCTGACTGTGTTGCCTTTGTGCCACGCCCTGGGTCATCACAAATGAACTGGTTCTTTTAAAAAACAAACAAACCATGTGGTAGCCTCTTGAGGTTGCTTCTCATTTTCGTTCCCCCATCGGAATGCCCCATTACTCACACAAGCCAAAAAGGAGGAGATTCCACTGGAAAAAGTTCAGCTCAGACTAACGGAGAGATCCTTGAATTTGGCGGTGGAGCCCGTGGGATGAAGAGACTTCATTAAGAAGTTCCTGGTGTCCTTTTTGACACCCCTTTTATTTACTAATGCCTTGCATGTTCTTTCCGCCGAGTTTGCTCAATGCTCCCCCAAGGCTAATTAGGAATGAAGCTGTGGCACAAGTTGAAACCTGGGAAGAAACTCGGTAGTTTTCACCTTTCTTACAGGTTGCCCACTCCTTATTGATTTTGGTTTTACTGCTTGTTAGATGTGGAGCACAATCAATAATGGACTTGCGGGGTCATTGATTAATGTGGAAGAAGATATCACAATGGCTTATGTTGCTGTAGTAAGGGACAGCTCTTTTCAGGAAGTGGTCCTACTACTAGCTCTTTTACTTTCTTCCTTATTAAAAAAAACCAGCAAATAAAGGTAGTCTTCAACTTACAACGGTCCGCCTAGTGTCCGTTCGAAGTTACAACGGCACTAGAAAAAGTGACATGACCATTTTTCACACTTATGACCATCGCAGAAGCCCCATGGTCACGTGGTTTACATTCGGATACTGGACAGCTGGCTCACAGTTGTGATGGTCACAGTGTCCTGAGGTCACGCAATCCCCTTTTATGACCTTCGGACAGATTTGCTTAACAACTGTGTTACTAACTTAAAAACTGTCGTGATTCACTTAACAACAGTGGCAAGAAAAATCATAAAATGGGGCAAATCTCACTTAACGAATTTCTCACTTGGCAACATAGGTTTTGGGCTCAGTTGTGGGCAAAGGTTGAGGACTGCCTGTATTTATTAAATTTTTGTGCTGCCCATCTTTCCTACAAGGTGACTCTGGGCGGGCTCCCCAGTTATGAAACAAGTGAAAAATAATAATTAAAATATTGGTGGAGAACTACCTGTACTTTTCATGATCTTTTCTCAGTTTGAAGTTAATATGGTGCTGAATAAAGGGATTTATGACCAGTCCAGTGGTGGTATGCTACCGGTTCAAACCGGTTCGACCAAACCAGTAGTAAAAAAAGCCTTGACGAACAGCTGAGAAGAGGGGAAAAATCCTCCACTTTTCTCTTCTTTATCCTCTCAGCTGTTTGACGCTTCAGGCCTCAGCTGGTGTGGGGAAAGCTGTGTGCGCGCGCAATCACCGAACCGGTAGTGGAACAAGTAGGATCCCACTGCTGGACCAGTCTTCACACTTACGACCATCGCAGCATCCCCCTGGTCACATGATCCAGATTAGGGGCTTGGCAATCGGCATGCGTGCAGCATCCTGAGGTTGTGTGTTTGATATTTGCGACAGCTGGCTTCTGACAAGCGAGGAAAGCTAGATTCCCTTTACAACTGCAGAAAAGGGCAGGAAGAAAGCCCGGGGGAGGGATTTTTTTTCTCACCATTTCTATAGTCCCCCCCTCCCCCCCAAAAAAACCCAGAAAGAGAGTGATAAGGAGGTGTCTGAGAAAGTGGAGGAGGGGAGACATTGAAGCCCCACTTGGCACTTGGGGTGAGGAGGACACGCTTTGCAAGATAGAGTTGGGGTGGAGGTGGGGGTGGGGGAACTGAAAGGCTTGTGAGAAGTTGTGAGAATTGGCTCTCTCTCTCCCTCCGTAGACCTTCTTCAGTTCATCTCTATATTGTAGCAGCCCAAAGTCGATGAAATGATTCTGTCAAGGAACGACGAAGGGACCCTTCCTTCCTTCCTTCCTTCCTTCCTTCCTTCCTTCCTTCCTTCCTTCCTTCCTTCCTTCCTTCCTTCCTTCCTTCC
>SOZL01000432.1:0-11627 GCA_009733165.1 Naja naja | reverse complement strand
TGGGTTTCCCCCAAAAACCTGTTTGCAGGAAATATAGATGTAAGTCGGTATGCCATTAAAAAAATAATAATGAATGTTTTTTGCTGTGTTGCCTCATAGATCTGGAGCTTTTTTGCCAACAAAATTCCCTAGTGTTTTTGTTTTCATGAATTCATGCATTTTTCTAATGTTTTTCCCCCTCCAGTATATTTTTGTCCACGATTTTTTTTTAAAAAGAATCAAATGATAAATAAGCTTGGTTTGTACGTTGGCTTGAAAATGCGGAGTGAGATAATGTCTAGTCCAGATGTTGTCTTCAGTTCCTTTCCCTGCCTTTTCTTTCATCGCTTTCTGCTTATTTCAATTCTCTCTCTCTCTCTCTCTCTTTATTTAACCACAAAGTCTCAGTTGAGTAGGATAGAATAGTTTCAAAACATCTTTTGACGCTGTGCAGAAGACAACCATCTGGAAGTAAGTTTGGGTTTTCTTTGCCAGCATGGAATATCTGTCCTCATAATGTCATGACACAAGAATATCTAAAGAACTCTTGAGCAGCATTTACTAGGAGCCCTGGCTTCTATTTATTTTATTTATTTTATTTATTTGTCAAAAGCTTACAATCCAACAGAAACAAGACTAAACATAAATTTAAATACAAGAAATAGGAACTAATAATTGGGGACAATAGGATGGGGATGGTAGGCATGATTGTGCGCTTATGCATGCCCCTTACAGACCTCTTAGGAATGGGGTGAGGTCAATAGAGGTTAGTTTAAGGGTAAAGGAGTGGGGGTTTGAGCAGGTGACAACAGAATCAGGTAGTGAGTTCTAGACATTGACCACTCTGTTGCTGAAATGGTAGTTCCTGCAATCGAGTTTGGAGTGGTTTACATTTAGTTTATATCTGTTGTGTGCTCTTGTGTTGTTGTGGTTAAAGCTGAAATATTCATTAACTGGTAAGGCATTGTAACATATGATTTTATGTACTATGCTTAAGTCCAATCTTAAGGTTCTCACTCATCCAAATCATGGTTGTCCCAAAGGTGCTTTTTCAAGAGGCAACTGGATAGAGAGGACTGCTGGATTTAATGAGGGGTCAAAGAGGCCATCTATGCCAAAATTGAACAGCCCTTTCTCAACAGGTGTCTCATACGACACCACCTATCTCCAATCTACAACACAGTCCTTTCAGCGGCTCCAAGAAGGCTCCATGCACCCATTTTCACCACTCAGGTGACCCTGAGGACACAGATAATCTTCCAAGTGGCCTCAATGACTCTTTAAAAAGAATATAAACGACCAGCTGTCTGCAAGGAGTATAAATCCTTCCATTCCCCACCATCCAGTCAGAGCTGAAGAAGCTTCTTGGATGAGAAGTGAAATGCCTTCAAAGAAAAACCAGAAAGTCCACTTGCCTCTTGAAAAAGCACCTTTGGGATATGAGTCCTGATGGTGCAGTGGTTAGAATGTAGTATTGCAGGTTAACTTTGCTGACTGCCAGCAGTTTGATCCTGACCAGCTTAAGGTTGATTTAGCCTTCCATCCTTCTAAGGTTGGTAAAATGAGGACCCAGATTGTTGGGGGCAATAGGCTTAGAGAGGGCTGTAAAGCACCGTGGAGCAGTGTATAAGTCTAAGTGCTATTGCGCTCTCTCTCTCTCTCTCTCGTATATGTTTGTCTATCTATCTATCATCCATCCACCCATCTTCTTTCTTTCTTTCTTTCTTTCTTTCTTTCTTTCTTTCTTTCTTTCTTTCTCTTTCTATCTTTCTATCATCTATCTATCTATCTATCTATCTATCTATCCTCTATCTGTATCTATCTATCTATCTATCTATTACTGTCTTGTCATCCATCCACCTGTTCATTCCTATCTTTCTCTTTCTATCTTTCTATCTTTCTATCATCTATCTGTCATCTATCTATCATCTATCTATCATCTATCTATCTATCTATCTATCTATCTATCTATCTATCTATCTATCTATCTATCTAGTCTGTCTGTCATCCATCCACCCACCATTCATTCTATCTTTCTCTTTCTATCTTTCTATCTTTCTATCATCTATCAGTCATCTATCTATCATCTATCTATCATCTATCTATCTATCTGTCTATCTATCTATCTGTCTATCTATCTATCTGGTCTGTCTGTCATCCATCCACCACACCGTTCATTCTGTCTTTTCTCTTTCATCTTTCTATCTTATTCTGTCTGTCATCTATCTATCATCTATCTATCTATCTATCTATCTATCTATCTGTCATCTATCTATCTATCTATCTATCTATCTAGTCTGCCTATCCATCCATCCATCCATCCATCCATCCATCCATCCATCCATCCATCTAATCTGTCTCTCTATCATAATCTACCATCTGTACAGCATCTCTCTCTCATCTCTCATTTCTCATCTATCGTTTATCTCTCATCTATCAGTCTGTCTATAACTATCATCTGTCATCTGTATAGCATCTCTCCCTCTCTCTCTCTCTCATCCATCATCTATTGTCTGTCATTTGTCTATCACCTCTCTCTCTCTCATCTACCGGTCTATCTGTCCATAACCATGATGGAGAATGTATGGCACGTGTGCCAGAAATGGTACACAGAGCCATCTCTCCAGGCATGCCAGTTGTTACCCGTTGCTCTTCCAGGCTCCGGTGAACGCAAGCGTGCTGGCCAGCTGGTCTTCATGTGCAGGGGAGCGCCGGAAGCTGAAAGAGCAGCTCCCCGGCACGCATGCATGCGTGGTCTTCATGCGTACATGCGTGTTAGAAACCAGAAGACCAGGTGGCTGGTGCACATTCCTGTGCTGGGAAGCTGAGCTTCCGGTTTCCAGTGCTCCTGCACATGCACGCCGGGGAGTTGCTCTTCCAGTTTCCGGTGTCTGCTCCCGTTTCGGCACTCAGTGCCGAAAAGGTTCACCACCACTGGTCTATAACTATCATCTGTCTATCATCTTGTGGTGGTGAGCCATGGTGGCACAGTGGTTAGACTGCAGTATTGCAGGCTGATTCTGCTCACTGGCAGCAATTTGACTCTGACCAGCTCAAGATTGACTCAGCCTCATAATCAAACTCCTGGAGTGAGCAGTGAGCTAGCCTGCAGTGAATTAGTTTACCTATCTACCTATCAGTTGCAAACATACCATGAGGTGTGATGACCCGGGGCATAGCACAAAGGCAACACAGTCAGATAATCAGTAGGAGTCCCTTTATTAGCTCCAACTTTGCCCCCAATGTCCTGGTGACCTTCTGGGCTGGAGAAAAACTCTCCCAGGAACAGCCTTTGGCTGCAGAGAATCAAGTCCAAAACATGGTCAACAAAAACTGTAACTATAAGTCCAATCAAGGCAAGATGAGATAATTTAGTCCGGCAGGGCAAGAGAAGAAATTCCAGACATGAAGGAACAGCCCTAATTCAACCTGGTTGGGAGGATGTCAGGAACACAGATAACCAAAGTCAACACAAGATAAACTCACGTTTGTTCCTTGCAGATGCTGCGCTCAGCATGCATCTCTTTTAAACTCTCATTCCAAGGTGTGGCTAATGAAGGGAATCAGGGCCCTTTCCTTCCCCGTAAGCCATGCAACCCACATTGCTCTCTTCTCCGTTCCTCCCTGCTTGCCCTAGGATGAAGAGGGGGTGGGCCTGGGTCTTCCTCTGAACTCCCTCTCCCTTGTTCTACCTCTCTCCCTGCTCTGCCCAGCCGGACTTTGCCCTTCCCCAGTTTCCTTCACAGCCAACAGAGCCACACTCCCACTCCCTGTCAGCTGTTCATCTTCCTCCTCGGATTCAGACTCTGACAGGGACATAACAATGAGGTGGGTTGGGTTAGATGCAACAAAGATCTCACAAGGTCTCTTGAAGGCCTACAAACTGTTATATATACAGGTCAACACTTGACTTTCTCAGATGTTCTGACCACATCACAACTTATTTATAGAAAGAAAGGATTACCTTCCCTTTCCCACAGTCAATTATAATCTGAATTAACTTTGGGATTGGCAAAATCCTTTTCTTTGCTTGGAAAAAGTATCAAGAGGCCTTTGATTGATTGGCTTATTGGCTAACGATCTGCAGTCGATAAGCAGTAATTAGCCTCAGGCCTATCCTACAGCATTATTGCAAAGGTCACATTTAATTCTCAGTAGCTGCCGTAACTCAATGGATCGATACTGGAGGCCTTTATGACTGCAAAGGGTATTTAGTATATTAGTATTTATTTATTTGTCAAGCATGTATTAGATAACAGATATAATTAGAACATGATTATGATTACATGAAATGGCTAGAAAGAAAAGGGGACATTAAGACAGGGATGGTAGGCACCAGTGGTGGGTTTCAAATTTTTTTACTACTGGTTCTGTGGGCATGGCTTGGTGGGTGTGGTGTGGCTTGGTGGGTGTGGCAGGGGAAGGTTACTGCAAAATCTCCTTGCCTCCCCACCCGGCTAACCTGCTTTCCAGCTCCTTTCTCCTATTCAGGGCAACAAAAGGAGACCCAGCCGATCTGCTGGGACTCGGGAGGCAGAGAAGAGATGGGGGCGGGGCCAGTCATAGGTGGGATATGCTGGTTCTCTGAACTACTCAAAATTTTCGCTACTGGTTCTCCAGAACTGGTCAGAACCTGCTAAATACCACCTCTGGTAGGCACATTAGTGCACTTATGCATGCCCTTTACAGATCTCTTAGGAATGGGGTGAGGTCAACAGTAGATAGTCTAAGGTTAAAGTTTTGGGGCTTGAGGGAAGAAACCACAGAGTCAGCTAGTGCATTCCAGGCATTGACCACTCTGTTGCTGAAGTCGTATTTCCTGCAATCGAGTTTGGAGTGGTTTATTTTAAGTGCATTGTTGTGGTTGAAGCTGAAGTAGTCATTGACAGGTAGGACATTGTAGCAGATACACTTAGGTCAGACCGAAGGCAGTGTTGTTCTAAGTTATCTAAGCCCAAAATTTCAAGTCTGTTGGTATAAGGTATTCTGTTGCTGGTAGAGGACTGGAGGACTCTTCTCGTGAAATTTCTCTGGACTCTCTCAATTGTATTAATGTCTGATATGCAATGTGTGTTCCAGACAGATCAGTTGTATTCGAGACTTGGTCTGGCAAATGTTTTGTATGCTCTAGTTATCAGTACAACACTCCCAGAGAAGAAGCTATGTAAGATTAGGTTAACAACTCTTAGTGCTTTTTTGGCAATGTTGTTACAGTGGGCTCTAGCACTTAGATCATTTTTGGAGGGCCTTCTGAAGATGGGTAAAAAAAATAGATGAAAAAAATAGCTTATTATGGCATTTAGAGAAACACAAAACCAACATGAAAGGAAACGGTTGCGAACCACAGATGTTGATTGCATCTTCCAAATATTTTTTTTAATTCCATGTTTTTCCTTTCCATGACTTCCTTAAGAGCAGAGTGTCAGGATTCCGGCAGTTACTCCCATTTAAATCATGAGTCTCGAGCCAAACTTTTAAAACTTCAAAAGAATTTGTTGGGAGTTAACATGTCCGGCATTGGCTGGATGTAGCCGACTCTGAGACACATCATTTGTTGTCACCCTTGACCCTGGTTTTCCCCCACCCCCCAGGTGTATCGTAATTCATATTCTCCAATGGGACACATCCATAGCCAAGAGTAATCAATCATGTTCTCCAGTTAGAATTTTGCACGGCAGAAACTTCGGTCACCTAGTTACTATCTTTGAAAACATTTATGGAATGCAATTTTGGTTTTGCAAGCTGTCACACTGCTCCCCCCTCCCTTTCTGTTGGCAACTCCAAAAAGACCATAGAAATATTTTATGAGTTGACACACAGAACTAGGCAGTGTATCTTGTGTTTTTGATATCTGTTTGGGAGTGTCTGCAGCATCAGGTCGCTGGTTCTTGAAATGCAGATTTATTCAGAAATGGAGGAAGAGATGGGAAGAGATGAAAGAGAGATGGAGAAAAGTGGAGAAAAGCAAAGTGTGTGTGAAGGAGTTACTTGCTGTTAAAATAGGATATCAGATCTGAGCTGCAATACCTCCAATTATCAGATGATGGCAGTAAAGTGGTATGGTAAATGTTAAGTTTGCATAAAGAGTCAGACGCGGAGTGCTTCAAGCTCCTTGTTTATTAGTGACTACAGCTCAGAACAAACCCAGTTTGGCTGGGCTGTGGCTGCTACTTATAGCCAGCAGCCGCAGTTGCCAGCCAATCGGAGTGCAGGGTTTTCCGACTTTTAAACCAATCATTTCTGACATTTTACAAGAACAGTTCAAACTAAACCAATGACTTTAAACCTGCATACATAACACCCCTCCCTACTAGGTTCAGTCCATACTCAAACCCCAGCCTATCTAATGTATTCTTTTAAATAGGTGGGGCTCTTATGTTGAGACCTACGTGGTTCAGATGTTTTAAGGTTCTCACCTTGTAAGGGAGGAAATGTGTCTGCTGACATTTCCTTACTAGGACATGTAGTAATGGTAGAATTTGTTTGGTTACTACAACCTGGTCTCTCCTCCCAATCCATCTCCAACCCAATGTCAGCACCTAAATCAGGTAATGATGTGCAATCTTCCATTTGTGAAAATGGTTGTTGGTATTGTGACAGGTTTTGGGATGGTTCCTGTCGTGTTAGCTTGTTACACATGGGGTTGATTCTTGCTTGTTCATTACACTCATGATCCTCCCTTCCCCTAGAAGAGGTATTAGGTATGGGAACTAGAGAGGAACAATTGCGATGTTCCTGAGGTAATCTGGATCTAAGCTGATCAATGTGCCTGCTCCAGAGGACACCATCCTCTGTTTGTACCCTGTAAGATCGAGGGCCTGTGATTTGGGTTATCTTAGCAGGAATCCATAAAGGTTCACCCATAAGGTTCTTAGCATAAACAGAATCACCCACAGTGAACGTGCAAACTTTGCTAGTGGAATCTAGTGGTGCGTTGGGTGCATAAGTGGGATGAAAACGATCAAAGGGAGACCTGAGTTTCCTACCCATCAACAACTCTGCTGGGGATAAGTTAGTTGATGGGTTAGGAGTGATATGCTGAGCACTGAGTAGTTTTTCAACTTTCTCAGTGATGTCCCCAGGACCCAATTGCTGAAGTTTTTCCTTGGTAAATCGTACCATGCGTTCAGCCTGGCCGTTAGCCGAAGGATGCCCAGGGGCTGTCAGGGCATGTCTGATACCCTGCTGTGCTAGATATGATTCAAAAAGGTTGGATGTAAATTGGGGACCATTGTCAGAAACGAGTACATCAGGTAACCCGTGAGTTACAAAAAGCTTTTTAAGCTGTTTGTTGACAGCATCAGTTGTGGTGGATGCCATAGGGATGACCTCTAGCCATTTGGAATATGCATCTACTATAATGAGAAAGGTGTGCCCTCTAGTAGGACCAGCAAAATCAATGTGAATCCTGGACCATGGGCCCCTAGGACATTCCCATTCCTGTGTGGGGGTGAGAGGTGGGGCAGGCCTGACTACCTGACAGTTGGGACAAGATGCAACCCAGTTTTCAACCATTTTGTCAATACCTGGCCACCATACATAACTCCTGGCCAATCCCTTCATCCTTACAATACCTGGATGACCCTCATGTAACATTTCCAAAACCTCTTTTTGCAGTTTTGCAGGAATAACAACCCTGTTACCCCACAAAATACATCCTCTTAAAACAGATAATTCAGTTTGCCTGGATTTAAAAGTTTGGGCAAGGTGAGGTAGATCTTGAAATGGCCAACCCTTCTTAATCCAGCCTATAATAGGAGCCAATAAAGTGTCTTTGGCAGTCTCTCTGGCAATTTCAGCAGCATGTACTGGAAGCTTGGCAACAGTTTCTAGAAAAAAGGTGTAAGTCTCAGGTGCAAAGTTCTCAGTGTGAGAAGGAAGTGGGCAGCCACTCAAAGCATCTGCATGCCCAATGTCTTTGCCAGGCCTGTGGATGAGTTTGTATGAATAAGCAGCAAGAAATTCAGTCCACCTCAGCATTCTTGGTGACAGGATAGTGGGCGTAGGTTTGTCTCCTGCCACAATGCCTAACAGAGGTTTGTGATCTGTGACAATGGTAAATGTTCTCCCATATAAATACTCATGGAATTTCTTGACAGCTGCAACAATTGCCAAGGCTTCCTTGTCCAGTTGGCTGTAGTTCCTCTCTGCTTTGGTCAAGGTGCGAGAGTAAAATGCAATAGGAGCTTCCCTCCTGCTGGGAAGCCTGTGGTTCAACACCCCCCCACACTCCAAAAGGGGATGCATCACAAGTCAGTACAACAGGCAAATTCTCAGAGAACTATATCAGTATCAGTACAGCATGAGACGTGATTAGTCTTTTAATATTGTTAAATGCAGATTGTTCTTTTCTGCCCCAGACCCAAACAGACTTTTTGTCTAGTAATCTGTGCAGTGGTTCTGCAATGGTTGCCTTCTGAGGTAGGAACATGTGATAAAAGTTAATGAGTCCAAGGAAGGCTTGCAAATCTGTTTTGCATTTTGGTCTAGGGGCTTCTTTGATTGCCTGAACCTTGGCATCTGTGGGGTGGATACCATGCTTGTCAATCATATAGCCCAAGAACTCAACCTTGTCAGTTCTAAGAGTGCATTTTTCTTCCTTGACTTTTAACCCCACTTTTTTGAATCTGGTAAGGACTTCTCTGAGTCTCTCTTGTAATTGAGTGTCATTTTCAGCAGAGATTAACACATCATCAAAGTAAGGCACTACCCCTGACAGTCCTTGGAGCATCCTTTCCATAAGGCTTTGGAAGATGCCTGGTGCCACGCTTACTCCAAGCTGTAACCTTTTACATTTGAAAGCACCTCTATGAGTCACAATGGTTTGGGCCTCTGCAGTGGCATCATCAACTGTTAATTGTTGATATGCCTGGGCCAAGTCCAATTTGGCAAAGACTGTACCCTTGCCAAGTGAATGTAGTAAATGATGCACCACTGGAACTGGATATGCGCTCTGTTGAAGTGCATGGTTCAATGTCCCCTTATAGTCTCCACAGATTCTCACTGACCCATCAGTCTTGAGTGGTGTGACTATGGGTGTCTCCCACCTGGAGTGGTCAGTGGGCTCTAAAACTCCTTGAGCTATTAGTTTATCTAATTGTGCATCCATTTTTTCCTTTAAGGCAAATGGGACCCTTCTGGGCTTTAAGCGACTTGGTGGCACCTTGGGATCTAGATTGAAAGTGATAGGGGTCTCCATATACTTGCCCAATCCTTCGCTGAAGACCTCTGGAAACTCAGACTTCAGGGCCTCCTCCCATTCAGAGTTGCTCACGTGATTGATGCCAGTCACCTCGATGCCTAGTGGATTGAACCACTCAAGTCCCAGCAAGCTTGGGCAATCCTTGTCCATGATGGTCAGGGGCAAACTTTTGGTGTGGCCTTTAAACTTCACATTGAAATCTCTTGTTCCAACTACTGGAATCTTGTTCCCTTGGTAGTCTTTAAGAGTCAGTGCTTGCTTCTGGAAATGTTTCTTCTGAATGTTGGGAAGTAGCCTGTGAATAGTGTCCCATGACACCATAGATAAATAGGAGCCTGAGTCCACTTCCATTTGGCAAGGCCTTCCTTCAATGAATACCTTCACATGTACTTTTCTGCTTCTCAAGGGTGAAGAATGACCAATGGTGATTGTTTGATGAGTTTCATTCTTTCCATTTGCTTCTGAGTTGCCCCATTTTCAATGAAATTGTTGGGCTTAAATTCCTTCTCAGGGAATTTCTTCCTACTAGGTGGAGTTCTGGATGATTTGCAGACTCTTGCTATGTGACCCCTTTTCTCACAACGTAGGCAGATGGTGTCTAAAAACTTGCATTCAGTGAGGAGGTGCCCCCCCCACAGCCTCTGCAATAAATTTCTTGCCTCTTTTTTCCAGGGTCCTTCCTTTTCTTCTCCATTCTGAGTATAAATTCCTTCCTCCACCTCACTACAGTCTGAATCAGAGTCTATTTGCTTGCAATGGGTTGTTGTGGATTTTTCCACATCAGAATGGCTTGAAGCCTTGTTAATCTTTTTCATGGCCGCTGCTGAGGACTTGGTGGCTTCCACTGAAACAGCTTCCTCTATGGCATCCTTAAACGTGATCTTAGGTTTCATTAGTAGTTTGCTCTGTAAGACCTTATCTTTGAGGCCTAGAACAAATCCGCACATGGCCTCTTCTAAGTTGGTAAAGTCACAAGCACCCCCAATGTCCCTTAAACTTGCCACGAAGTCGTTAACATTTTTGCTTTCCCCTTGATCCCGATGGTAAAACTCGTGTCTCTTAATAAGGCCACGATACTTGTGGGCATAATGGGCTCTTAAAGCTTTTCCAAATCAGGCC
Organism: Naja naja; assembly: GCA_009733165.1. NCBI lineage: Eukaryota > Metazoa > Chordata > Lepidosauria > Squamata > Elapidae > Naja > Naja naja. The sequence continues at coordinate 1,327 of SOZL01000432.1, read as the reverse complement.
ATTCCATTACCTTCAAGTCTGCAGCTCCCGCCAGCGCCACCATCTTGAAGACTGCTGGACGCAGTCGCGTGAGAAATACCGCCCTCTTCCGCTTCTCGGGGATGTCGGCGGTCGTTTCCTTCCAAATACATTTGGGCGATCCATATCGATTCCCAGTCTTCGCCGCCGCGGATCGAATGGGGCTGGGGGTGTTCAGCGCAGCCATCTCGCTCTTCTGCTTGTCTTCCGTGTCATCTCTTCTTCAGGGCAATCCCACCTTCGCCAGTGTTAAGTTTGTATGAAGAGTCAGACGCGAAGAGATTCAGTGAAGAGTTTATTAAGTGACTACAGCTCGAATGGACCCAACTTGGCTGGGCTACGGCTGCTTCTTATAGCCAGCAGCCGTAGCTGCCAGCCAATGGGAGTGGGGTTTTCCGCACTATTTAAACCAATCCCATTTGACATTTTACAAGAACAGTTCAAATAAACCAATAACATTTAAACCTACATAAATAACATCTACCGTGGACCTCACCCCATTCCTAAGAGTCCTTAAAGGGGGCGTGCATAAGCGCACCACCATGCCTACCGTCCCTGTCTTACTGTCCCCATTTTTCTGTATTTACTCCCTTTGTTCATGTTTATATTCATACTTGTTATCTTGTATATGTTTGACAAACAAACAAATAAAATTAATTAATTAATTAAACAGCCCAACCAAAGAACCAAGACCTTTTCCGCCAATACTGACAGGGCAAAGCCAGTAGAACATAAATTGAGATCAAACACCTCTCTCTACCAGCACTGATGATGTTACCTAATTTGGTAATGAAACGTCTGCAAGAAAATAATCCAAGCTCAGAGAGCACCCTCTCAACCCAATGTTGTTAAAAATTTGGACATGATGGCAATGGGAGGATTTGGTTCTTAAAGCTGTTAAACCAGAGGTGGGATTCAAATGTTTAACAACTGGTTCTGTGGGTATGGCTTAGGTAGTGGGCGTGGCTTGGTGGTCATGTGACTGGGTGGACGTGGCTTGGTGGGCATGTTATTGGCTGGGTGTGGCCAACTTAATATCACTCACATTGAGGCACGCATCTCATCTGGCCTCTCATGACTGTGGGGATGCTGCAACAGTCGTAAGTGTGAAAAATGGTCATAAGTCACTTTTTTCAGTGCCATTGTAACTTTGAATGGTCACTCCACACAAGCAAAGTACCAGCAAAGAAGGAGGAAAAAACTCCAGAGAAGTTCCTGAGACAGGAATTCTAGTCCTGCCAAGAATGTAATAAGGGTTAACGGAGAGGCAGTTTCCTTAAGCAACACCAGAATGTTTCCTTCCTTCCTT
>SOZL01000431.1:0-44230 GCA_009733165.1 Naja naja | reverse complement strand
AATTTTACATTTTGTGAGATGCAGTTCATATTTCTTAAGCCTCTTAAAGCAAAGGTGTGGTAGGGAGGGTGTTGGTTTTCTTTTTATTCAAGACCAATTACTTTTAGTGGGATGTTGGTAATGAAACTGGAAGTAAGCAAAGCAAAATGGGCAGAATCAGAATAATACCAATAGCAACAGCAGGCACAGCCTCCATAAGAAATTAATTTATATTTAAACTTAATTTAAATTGAATTAGTATAATCATTGCCCATTTATTTAAAGTTAACTCCCTTTGAGCTTAAGAAGGGTCTAGAAGTGACATTTGGGAATGTCATTTCTAGACCCTTCTTTGGAAACTCACGTGTGTCTTGAGGGTCTCAGGATATATGGTTCTCTCTTCAAACAATGGAAGGATACAAAAATGCTAAATTAAAGGAATTGTGGCTCACAAGTTCCACATTTAGCATAAAATATAGATGTTTTACATTTTATAATTTCAAGATAAAATATAACTCTCCATCTGTTGTTTACTAAATGCAACTAGAGTACATATGACTCTCACTGAGTTTACATCTCATGCAAAGCAGCCACATCTTCATTCATATAGTTCTATGTTAGTGTTAGTATTTATGTTAGAGTTAGTGTTCTGCTGCCATTATTGCTTTGATACTGTTTTATAGCTTGCACATGAGTGAATGGTAAGGAGTAAACCTCACAATTAGAAGGCTGTTAGTTTGATCCTAGGTAGAGGCAGATATTTCTCTCTCTGGCACAATGAGAATATATCTGCTGAACAAAACTCGCATTGGTGACAGGAAGGGCAGCTGGCCATTAAAACAGTCTGCTAGCTTTATTCAGTTGCCTAGACTCCACCCCACAAGGGATTAAGGGGTTGTTAAAAGATGATGATGATGACATGAGTGAATGGTGAATGATATAGGTATACTAAACATATTTATGAAGCTTTTGTTCATTTGTTCTCTCCTGATTAAGTCTCCCTCCCCTCCTCCTTGCCTTAAGATTTAAGGGGATAAAGGGGTTATGATCCTCTGTAGCAGGAAACATAGAAAAAAAAAAGACAGCAGAAAAAGATGTAGTGGTTCATCAAGTTTGCCCTTTGAGGATTTTTGTTGGTTTTACTTGTAATTATTTGGATCATGAGAGTGATGGACTAAACAGCTTGATATTATCATGTTTTCTAACAGGTGACTCTGTTTTCTATAACTATCCCATTATCATTACCAAAATAGTAAGAGGTTAAAGATAAGGAGAAAGGACACTGAAACTTAATAAAAGTAAATATTAAAAAGGACATTTGATGCTAATGATAATATTAAGTATAACTTTATTTCTCTTGCTATAATGAATTAAATCGTATTTCTGATCTTTTGAAACCTGGAAGTAAATTTGATGAATTGTCAGCATGAACTCATCATTGCTTCCTTGTGTCAACTATTTTCAGAAGAGTGAAAACTAAATATTCAAATCAAGTTGTGAAAAAAATATGTACCGTATGTTATTATTAAAGCTCATGATAACAGATAACAGATAATCAGAGTTGGAAGGGGCCTTATAGGTCATCTAGTCCAACCGCCTGCCCAAGCGGGAGACTACACCATTTCTGACAAATGGTACTCCAATCTCTTCTTGAAGCTCTCAAGTGATGGCACTCCCACAACTTCCAAGGGCAAGCTGTTCCATTGGCTGATTGTTCTCACTGTCAGAAAGTTTCTCCTTATTTCCAGGTTGAATCTCTCCTTATTCAGTTTCCATCAATTATTCCTTGTCTGGCCTACAGGCGCTTTAGAAAATATGAAATAGAAGTGAACTTAACAGATAAAGGAAACTGCAGATGAAGGTATATTTTATTGTTTGCAAAGGCTCAATGACATTTTACTTTTTTTTTTAGTTATACACCAACATTTTTTTTAGTTATTCACCAACATCAGGAAATTATATCTGTGGAAAAGAATGAATTAGAAGCCATTTTGCTAGACTGTGAAAAATCTACAAAAGGTCAAAGGCTTTGTTCAAGCTGGCACAGAGCCTAATGAAAGTCTGGGAATAAAACACGGTTTGGTAATTTATAGCAAAAATTAGCTGAACTCAATGAAATTGACATTTTACTTGCTTCAGTCTCTGGCATAGAATAGTAACTCATAAAACTGATGAGGAATACATAAAGAGCAAGGAGAGTGGTGGTAAAAGAAAATTTCATAGGAGTAGAGGAACCAGTACCACTAAGATAGATTCTCAATTTCTTCATAATAATTTAAAGAAACCAACAACAACTAGTATTAATGGTTTCACTGTAATACTGTAAAGTGGATGAATGGCAATCATTCATATTCAAAGAGAGAGATGATAATAAAACCAGAAGTGGATAGAAGTTCACAAACTCATCTGTCTATCTATCTATCTATCTATCTATCTATCTATCTATCTATCTATCTATCTATCTCTATCTATCTATCTATCTCTATCTATCATCTACCTGAAAGTAGTTCCCATCTCTCTATCTATGTTTCAGATTATTTTTACATAAAAGTTGCCTCTAGGTGAGCTGCATGGAATTACCATCTCTTTAAGAATAAATCAGCTGAGTTAGTAACAAAGAAACAGATTTTAAAAATGTGATGGAAAAGTAGGAGCAATACAAAGCCATTTTATTGTCTAATCCATCCTAACTGATCCTGTTAATGCTACCTTTCCTGCCTGAATTGATTTAGTAATTTACAGTTTGATGGGGTTCTAAATGAGACTATGAATAATGCTCTATTATTGATTTGGGTCTTATAGATACCAGAGTGTAATATTTATATTGATCTGTATTTTAATGATTTCATATGTTAGATATATAATTAAAGGTAAAGTTATTTTTTAGAAATACGTTTTTAGTAAGTATTAATATTTTAGTGTTACTTGCATAACTAACATGCATAATTAGATGCATAGCTAAAGATGAAGTTATTTTTTAAGAAATACAAAATAGTAAGTATTAATAGAGGGATAATGAATTACCATGTGTATCGGGAGGGTAGATATGCATACACAACACAAATAGAAGATCAGGATCCTAAAACAAAATAAATTCATTTTGCTTAAGATAGTCATCAGTACTATTTTAGAGAACATTCCATATCATCTATTGGATTTAAAAATAAAAAAGGTCAAGAGGTCTAAAAGGGGATTATAAAAGGACTCTGGAAAAAACCCTGATGAAAAATAATAATTCAAATGAACTAGAAGTTGAATGGTAAATGTTGTCCTTGGCTACATGGATCTATATAAGAATGGGCTCTTATTGATTTAGCAGTCATACATTTCTGTTTAAATTCAGACAAGTATTTGAGGAACAGGTTCCATATCTACATCTGGCTTTTAGTTGCATCATATGACCCCTCTTTCATCAATCTTCTACTGCAGATCAAACTTCTAAGATAGGACAAGGGTTTATTTATTTTCCTTTTTGTTAAAAATATAAAATGAGTTAAATTGCAAGACAGATGATAAAATCTTATTCAGAACCACAAAATAAAGTTTAATTAACAGGAAAAGGAGTTCAAAAGCTATGGCAGAAAACAAGGAAGATTAAATCTTTCATAGATTTGTATTATTGTTTGCCTTTGCTCTACAGATATCTCTAAATTACTCCTTGTAAAAATCTTTTCTCCCCTCTGGATTCTGAGCTCAGAATTCCCTAATATTGCTTCCAAAAGGGAATTTGTTTTTGTAAAATACTCCTTTATTCCAATTTTGCTAGTTTCCAAATATGAAGCTCAACACTAGGATACATGTTTTGCACAGAAGCATTCACATTATTTAATTCAAATCTGAATATCTATAGTAATCATGAACATGAAAAAGCAAACAATAATAAGTCACAATTATATAAACATTGAAACATGTGGATGCCCTGATGAAGCAATAAACCTTAATGCAATTAAACAGAAACACTCTATAGTGTTCTGCAAAAGAATACCTTTGTTGCCATCATATCTATGATCATATTTTGACTGCTTTCTTCAGTGTTTTATCAATATGCAGATGCACAATGATATAGGGAAGGCAATTGGGGAAGGGATACCAAATGAAGAGAAGCAGCTAAAAGCTGAAATCAGCTGATCAGGATCCACTATTGGAATTAATTATTCCAAGTTTCCTAATTATTGAAAACTGGGCAAACCTATTGATCAGAAGCCAGAATATCTCTATCATCTCTATCTCTATCTCTATCCATCTCTATCACATCTTTATCTCTCTCTATCCTCTATCTCTATCTGTTTCTATTTATATCTGTCTCTATCTGCCACTATCTCTACCATCTTTATCTATCTATCTATCTATCTATCTATCTATCTATCTATCTATCTATCTATCTATCATCTTCAATCAATATGGCCATGTTGATATGGACAGTTAAGTTGAAAAATTCAGATACTGTACTATGATATGATGCTGGCAAGCAGCAGGGAGGTTGACCTGTTATTATTTAATCTGAAAATCTAAGTAGGGTCAGGTGTGGTTAATACAGGTACTTGGATGGGAATCAACTTGGAAATGCTAGGGCTTTGGATGAGACTCAGGAGTAAACATTAAAAAAAATCCCAGAAAACACCTTAAAATTGTCAAGCATATGGAAATTTCACCTTTGACTTCACAAGCCAGAGAAGAATGTCTGGGCTATTTAATAGACTGTATTCTTGGATCAGGCATAGCTGCTAATTGGCAGGTCTGTTTCTCTCATGATATACCGTCAAAGGATAGCTACTACATTTTCTTCAGCCAGAAATTCATTTCTTTTAATAAATAGGAATTTTAGGCAGTGGAAAAGGAAATTAACTGCCTATGGCACAATACCATCTCAGTTTGAAACCCAAAATTTGGATACAAGAATAGATGTTCTCTTGCTTCTCTCTAAACCAGCTTGATTTAATCACAGGGTTGCTTGTTAAAATTTTCACTTTAAAAAAACAATTAATCTGAATTCAGCCACAACTTCATTTTTACTTAAAGCAATTTTAGTTCATGTTTTTTAAAAATGGCAAAGTATTTTGCAATAATTATCACATATATAAATAAAAACACAAGTATATTATATGAAAGTTGAAACATTTGATGTGCCCTACAACTTGTGTGTAGAGAATAGACCCATAGGGCAGTGGGAATTTCATAAATTAATTTAGTCCTGACTTTCCTGGGATATTTTAAACTGCTACTTCCATTTTGAGGGTGATTCAGGTAATAACTAATTAGGGAAGGAGGAATAAAATCCTTTACTAAATAATTTAATTAAAATATTGAAGAGTCCTAGATTGCAGAATTTGAATCACTCTCAAAGGTAGACTCACCTGGATTATTTGAGGATAATACAAATATGAGATTACTAATTCATCAGATATGTGAAAAGTTATCCTTCCTGATAAACTATAATACTCATAGTTTCTACTTCTTGGATTCCTTTCCCAATTATCCCAATATGGAATTTAGCATAGCAGCTCTAGATTGGCTCCATGATTTCATCAATTTACTTGAATCTTAAGATTCATTTTTGATCAACAGAACCACATTTTATTCCTGTTTGGAATCCACTTTATCTGGAGATAATACATTGTATTCGTTTCCAAGCAGGTCTTCTGTCAGGAAGATATTTAATTTGAAAAGCTCACAATTTTATTCATGATCTTTGATTGGCATTGGTCAAACACACTTGTCAACTCTACTTATTTTCTCTTTGTCTCTGGAAATAAATGCATTCAGAAATAATAAATATCTTTCCAATGAATGAAATGTGAAACCTACCTTTCTAAAAGAGAAGAAGTGCTTATTATGTAGATATGATGCATTCAATTTTATGTACAGCAGTAGATTAAATATATTCAAATGACACAAGCTTGAGGCTTAGCCTAGAAGGCAAAATATTCTGATTGCTGATGCAGCAGTTTTGCAGATAATGCAAAATGTCCATTGTGTTTTGCATAGAATCCTAGAACATCTATGGGAATGAATGGGTAAATTTACACATGGTAAAGGTCACAGTGGTGGCTTATGAAACCATGATGTTACAACTGTCTCATGTTACACAGTATGCAAAACATATTTTCTAGCTATAACACAAGGTATCTTAGACTTGGGGATCATGCCTTTCTTTCCCTTATTCCCTCATACTACTAAGTTATGAAGAAAGAAGCAGATGCAGTGTCAAAGCAAAGTCTATATATTTCCACTTTTGACTACTAACCATTTGTGAGTGAAGCAATGTAGCAGGTAATTGTGATGAAATGTGGTAGGAAGTAGATTCCAGGAAGGAGGATTGCATTCCAGAGGAGTAAGAGCAACTCAATCCAGATGAGAGAAAAGAGGGTGATGACATTCACAGAGTATATTGTAGACACAGATATCAGAGTCTTCAGTCTGTTGACATTTTGTCTATAGGTGTAAAACAATAATGAAGAATCACACATGCCATTCTTGTATTTTGGCCTGACATCAGCTCGTTTCTTTTCTTTCTTTGATTTTTTAAAACAAGTTTTATTCATTTTCCACCTTTTAACATCTCATTTTAGAGAACAGCATGATTACAGGTTTCATATATATATACAAATATATAGTTACATATTCAATTTTTGTATTCAATTTCTTAGATAACATACATTTTCTACTTTATTGTATTCCCAATGCATATCTCATTTTAATTCACATATATTAACTTCATAACTGTTATACTTTAATACTTTTAACTGTCACATTTGTATAGTCCTCTTAAATTCTGATCAATAATAATCTTTCTATAAATTGGTTTCCCCTAAAATATCAGTTTAAGTGCTTACCTTCAAGTTACATATTCATTATCTCCCCTTTTAAATCCCATTAAGTGTTTAACATTTTATAACCTAAAACATTAAAAATAATATTCCTATTAAGATTATATAACATATATAAATCAGATTCTGCATGATTTCCCTTTTGATTTCATAGAATTTATCTACATTTTCAAAAGAACAAAGGGACATATTAATCTACTCATTTAGTCCTAAACCCTGATAAATTCCATTTCAGCTCTTCTCCTAAATCATTCCATTTATCAATATATTTCAATATATTTAATTAACATATTCTATTATTTGTTATCTCTATACATAAAGGAAAAAGCATTAACAAAAATAACAATTCTATTTTCCATCTGATCAATCTATATGTCCCCATTTCACAACTTCTAGAGTTTATTTTATATCCCAGCACCTTGCAGAATCTCCTCCCCAAATATCATTCAGCCATTATCTCTGTGTCTAATTAAAAAAAGTTTCATTTTAGCATTCCATATTTCTTGATTCCCAAGTCCTGTTTCTTTCCCTTCCTTCCCTAATATTTTCTCCTTTATTCTTTCTCTCTTCTCTTTCTCCTTCAGCCCTTAATTTCTGCTGATTCTTTTCCCTTTTTAAATCTTCTGGATATTTCCCTCTTTATTCAATTTCCCCAATCTCTATATTTATTCCCAACTCTTTTCCTCTTTCTTTCCAGTTCTTTGTTCTCAATGGTAGTTAAAGATGTCCTTGCTCCTCTCCTCTTTCTGTCCTCTGTCTTTGTTGTTCATACTCTGCAATGCTTCTTAAAAATTTAACAAAGCCTAAAGTTTCACTTGTTCTTGTAATGTTTCTTTCATGTTTCTAAGTTCCATCTTTAATTCTGAAGATATAGCCATTTTACAGCTTTCTAATTAGTCCCAATAATGTCTTTAAAATTAGTTTCCAACAGTCCACTTTTGGTCTCAGCTAATCCAATGCCCCTTAATAAACTCTTCACTGAAGCTCTTCGTGTCTGACTCTTCATGCAAACTTAACACTGGCGACAAGGATGGGATTCCCCTGAAGAAGACGACGCCCAGAAGACAAGCAGAAGAGCGAGATGGCTGAACAGCCCCATTCGATCCGGCGGCAGAAGATGTCGTATGCAGATAAACTTCAAATGTATTTGGAAGGAAGCGACCTCGCCAACATCCCGAGAAGGCGGTATTTCTCATGCACTGCGGTCCGGCAGTCTTCAAGATGAAGGCATTGGCGAGGCTGCAAGACGAAGGTAATGGAATGGCTTTTAAAAGCCCATTCGCCCAAGTATCGTGCCTCATTAAGAACACGAATTTTATCGTCGGATCAAAGGAAGCGAAATGTTAACGACTTCATGGCAAGTTTAAGGGACATTGGGGGTGCTTGTGAGTTTACCAACTTAGAAGAGGCCATGCATGATCGGTTTGTTCTAGGCCTTAAAGATAAGGTCTTACAGAGCAAATTACTAATGAAACCTAAGATCCGTTTAAGGAGGCCATAGAGGAAGTTGTTTCAGCGGGCAACCAAGTCCTCAGCAGCAGCCATGAAGAAAATTAACAAGGCCTCAAGCCATTCTGATGTGGAAAAGTCCACAACAACCCATTCTGAGCAAATAGATTCTGATTCAGACTGTAGTGAGGTGGAGGAAGGAATTTATAGACTCAGAATGGAGAAGAAAAGGAAAAGACCTTGGAAGAAAGAGGCAAGAATTTTTTGCAGAGGCTGTGGGGGCCGCACTGAATGCAAGTTTTAGACACCATCTGCCTACGTTGAGAAAAGGGTCACCTAGCAAGAGTCTGCAAATCATCCAGAACTCCACCTAGTAGGAAGAAATTTCCTGAGAATTCAAGCCCAACAATTTCAGTGAGAAAATGGGGCACAACTCAAAAGCAAATGGGAAGAATGAAACTCATCAAACAGTCACCATTGGTCATTCTTCTTGAGAAAGAAAAGTACATGTGAAGGTATTCATTGAAGGAAGGCCTTGCCAAATGGAAGTGGACTCAGGCTCCTATTTATCTATGGTGTCATGGGACACTATTCACAGCTACTTCCCAACATTCAGAAGAAACATTTCCAGAAGCAAGCACTCTTAAAGACTACCAAGGGAACAAGATTCCAGTAGTTGGAACAAGAGAATTCAATGTGAAGTTTAAACCACACCAAGCGTTTGCCCCTGACCATCGTGGACAAGGATCGCCCAAGCTTGCTGGGACTTGAGTGGTTCAATCCACTAGGCATGAGGTGACTGGCATCAATCACGTGAGCAACTCTGAATGGGAGGAGGCCTTGAAGTCTGAGTTTCCAGAGGTCTTCAGCGAAGGCAAGTATGGGGACCCCTATCACTTTCAACCTAGACCCCAAGGTGCCCCAATTCGTTTAAAGCCCAGAAGGGTCCCATTTGCTTTAAAGGAAAAATTGATGCACAATTAGACAAATTAATAGCTCAAGGGTTTTAGAGCCCACTGACCACTCCAGATGGGAGACACCCATAGTCACACCAGTCAAGACTGATGGGTCAGTAAGAATCTGTGGAGACTATAAGGGGACACTGAACCATGTGCTGCAGCAGAGCATATCCAGTTCCAGTGGTGCATCATCTGTTACATTCACTTGGCAGGGGTACAGTCTTTGCCAAATGGATCTGGCCCAGGCATATCAACAACTAACAGTTGATGATGCCACTGCAGAGGCCCAAACCATTGTGACTCATAGAGGTGCTTTCAAATGTAAAAGGTTACAATTTGGAGTAAGCGTGGCACCAGGCATCTTTCAAAGCCTTATGGAAAGAATGCTCCAAGGACTGCCAGGGTAGTGCCTTACTTTGATGATGTGTTAATCTCTGCTGAAAATGACACTCAGTTACAAGAAAGACTCAGAGTCCTTACCAGATTCAGGAAGCGGAAGTCAAAAGAAAAATGCACTCTTAAAACAAAGGTTGAGTTCCTGGGCTACAAGCATGGCATCCACCCCAGATGCCAAGGTTAAAGCAATCAAAAAGCCCCTAGACCTAAATGCAAAACAGATTTTCAAGCTTTCCTTGGACTCATTAACTTTTATCACATGTTCCTACCTCAGAAGGCAACCATTGCTGAACCATTGCACAGATTACTAAAAAGTCTGTTTGGGTCTGGGGCAGGAAGGAACAATCAGCATTTAACAGTATTAAAGACTAATCACGTCTGATGCTGTACTGATACAGTTCTCTGAGAATTTGCCTGTTGTACTGACTTGTGATGCATCCCCTTTGGAGTGGTGGGGTTTTGAGCCACAGGCTTCCCAGTGGGAAGAAGCCCCTATTGCATTTTACTCTCCCATTTGACCAAAGCAGAGAGAATTACAGCCAATTGGACAAAGCATTGGCAATTGTTGCAGCTGTTAAGAAATTTCATGAATATCTGTATGGAGAACATTTACCATTGTTACAGATCACAAACCTTTGTTAGGCATTGTGGCAGGAGACAAGCCTACACCTACTATCCTGTCACCAAGAATGCTGAGGTGGACTGAATTTCTTGCTGCTTATTCATACAAACTTATCCACAAGCCTGGCAAGGACATTGGACATGCTGATGCACTGAGTCGTTGCCCACTTCCTTGCCACAAGGACTTTGAACCTGAAACACACACCTTTTTCCTAGAAACTGTTGCCAAGCTTCCAGTTCATGCTGCTGAAATTGCCAGAGAGACTGCCAAAGACACTGTGTTGGCTCCTGTTATAGGCTGGATTAAGAAAGGTTGGCCTCTTCAAGATCTACCTCACCTTGCCCAACCTTTTAAGTCCAGGCAAACTGAATTATCTGTATTAAGAGGATGTATTTTGTGGGGTAACAGGGTGGTTATTCCTGCAAAACTGCAAAGGAGGTTTTGGAAATGTTACATGAGGGTCATCCTGGTATTGTAAGGATGAAGGGATTGGCCAGGAGTTATGGTGGCCAGGTATTGACAAAATGGTTGAAAACTGGGTTGCATCTTGTCCCAACTGTCAGGTAGTCAGGCCTGCCCCACCTCTCGCCCCACACTGGGAATGTCCTAGGGGCCCGTGGTCCAGGATTCACATTGATTTTGCTGGCCCTACCAGAGGCACACCTTTCTTATTATAGTAGATGCATATTCCAAATGGCTAGAGGTAATCCCATGGCATCCACCACAACTGATGCTGTCATCAAACAGCTCAAAACTTTGTAACCCACGGGTTACCTGATGTTCTTGTCTCTGACAATGGCCCTCAATTTACATCCAACCTTTTGAATCCTATTTAGCACAACAGGGTATCAGACATGCCCTCACTGCCCCTGGGCACCCTTCAACGGCGGGCTGAGCATGGTGCGTTTTTACCAAGGAGAAGCTTCAGCTGGGTCCTGGGGACATCACTGAGAAAGTTGAAAAACTTCTTAGTGTTCAGCACATCACTCTAACCCATCTAATAACTTACCCCAGCAGAGTTGTTGATGGTAGGAAACTTAGGTCTTCCTTTGACGCCTTCATCCCTTTAAGCTCCACTAGATTCCACTTCCAAAGTTCGCACATTCAGTGTGGGTGATTCTGTTTATGCTAAGAACCTTATGAACCTTTGTGGATTCCTGCTGAGATAACTCAGATCACAGGCCCTCGTTCTTACAGGGTGCAAGGGATGGACTCCTCTGGAGCAGGCACATTGATCAACTTAGATCCAGGTTCTCTCAGGAACATCGCCCTTGTCTCTAGTTCCCTCACCTGATGTCAATTCTAGGGGAAGGGGAAGGAGGAAAATCAGCAAGCAATCAACCCATGACGTGACAGGAACCATTCCAAAACCTGTCACAATGCCAAAATCCATCCTTAGAAGTGGAAGATTGTACATCACTACCTGACTTGGGTGCTGACATTGGGCTGGAGATGGGTTGGGAGGAGAGACCAGATTCTAACAATCAAACAGGGTCTTCTTTCACAGGAAGTCCCAGTGGGGAAATGTCAGCAGACACATTTCCTCTCTCACTGGGGAGTGTTAAAACTTCTGAACCGAAGGTCTCAACGAACATTAAGACCTATTTAAAAGAATACATTAGATAGGTTGGGGTTTGGTATGGACTGAACCTAGTGGGGAGGGGTGTTATGTATGTAGGTTTGAATGTCATTGGTTTAGTTTGAATTGTTCTTGTAAAATGTCAAATAGGATTGGTTTAAATAGTGCGGGAAAACCCTGCACTCTGATTGGCTGGCAATTATGGCTGCTGGCTATAAAAGCAAGTAGCCCAGCTAAGTCGGTCCATTCAAGCTGTAGTCACTAATAAACTCTTCACTGAAGCTCTTCATCTGACTTTTCATGCAAACTTAACACAATCCATATCAGAATCAACAATTAATCCAAGGGCAGAATCTTCATGTTCCTTTCTTTATTTCAATGTTTCAAAGTTCTTGTTTTATTATATCAATTTTTCTTGTATTTTTAAGAAACAGAGTCTTTTATAAGAAAACAAATTAAAGTTAACTCAGATGACGCTTTGTTCTGACAAATCCACACCTCCTCTTTCCTTTTCCCTTCCCAATTATTCAGAACTTTTTTTTTAAAACCACAATCTTCCAAACAGTTCAGATCCAATTGATATTAAACTTTCTCTTTAAGAATTTTATAGTTCAGCTTTGTTAATGCCTATATAAAATCAAAATATACTTATCCAAGTTAATTAGATGCTTTCTCCTCCAGCTTCTACCTCTCCGCTTCAAAGCTCCACACTATCAAAGGCAATTCACACCTTTTTTATTCCCCTTTCTGTTGCTTCTGTAAATTCTTTCTTAAAGATTCTTTGAAATGTTAATCCTGAAGATATCTTCCATTTAATTATATCATCCCATTCCTCCTGCTTTTACTTCTTTCTCTCTCTCTGTGCAATCTTATTCCAGTTTCATCTTCCCTTCAGGGTGGCGTTTTAGACCACGCTTCAGGTGTCTTGGATAATTGCCAAGCTGGGAGGGCTTTCTTCTCCTCTACCCAGCTGATGGTCTCCCCTTCCTCCGCCACTCCTATGAGGCAGCTTCTGCCCTGAATCCAAAGGATTGGGATCTCCAACTGAAGCACGAACCAAAGCAGCACAATTGCAGCGGTCCATCTTCGGGAAGCTCCTTTCTTTGATTTCTATAGTTGCCCAACTCAACCAAGTGATTCTGGGTAATTTACAATTCTACAACTATAAAACAATTAAAATATCTACAAAGAAACAAGTACAAACAGGGCTATGATGATTTATCAACTAAATTAAATATTCCACTTGGCTTTTCCTTTGTGAGGTCAAAATACAGTCCACTTCATGTTTGTCCTATGCTTAATTGGAGTGTGCTGGGAAAAACAAGGAAAGGGAGGTATTTCAGGACCAGGACTGAAAAGTGGAAAACAGGAAGTTTCTTCAGTATGGTTGGAGATGCTGCTGAAAGGATTGATCTGTGCAAGTACAGAAAACATTCCAAAACTTTACATACAGGTTTTAGATGGTAGGGTAGAGGACAGAAATCTAATAGAAAGTCAGACATCCCCAACACTAAGGGTATGGCTTTCCTAGTGAGGACAATTAGCAGACTATCATAAGAAGCTTTGAGATGATCCAGTTGATCCTTGAGATACTGAAAAGCTTGCAGTTTCTGGAGATGGGAGATATCTGGCCTGGAAGTATTTGCAGAAGGCATGGTTTAAAACTGCAACATCTGAATAGAGCTACAAACTGTCTTGTGATAAGCAAATTCAGTCACATATAAAGATTAGGCCAATTGTCTTGCTGGGAGGGAAGGAAAAGGTACCTGTCACCTTGCAATTTGAATCCAAAGGTTTTAGGTGTTGGAAATCCTTGTGATTGATGGGGGTTGGGTATCTATGGGGACTTGGCACAAGACCTGAAAATCTTACCTGGCCAAAAGCTCCTGGTTAAAAATAATTTTGTTTGATAATTGACAAAACCTGTTAAGAAAAAGAATGTGCAAAGGGTAAACTATTATCAAGCTCAGGAAGAGATTGTGAAAGCAAAGTGAAATCAGGTCATCATCCAGATAACATTCTGCCATTTATCAGTGCTATAGAAATCTATAACAGATTACATTTATGTTTCTGAGACTGTCTGGGTATGTAATGCAGTAGAAATAATTAACTGATAATGCCTCAAACTGCATTTAGGGGTTCCATTCTGGGTGCCTCAACGTCAGACACCTTGGGAACTGGGGAAATCTCACTTCTCAGCAGGCCAGGTTTGAAGTATTCAGGATATTTGATTTCAAAACATTCCTCTCCATCACACAAGATATTCATGGCCTGGTTTTCCACAATTTCCTCCTCCCTCTTTCTCTTCCTTCATCCCCATGTGTGTTTCTTTATGCACAACTTGTTTTCTTTTACAACCTTGTAAACCCTTTATTCAGGGTGTAGTGGGGTGACTGAATGGATGGAGCATTTACTAGCCAGATGCCCTTCCTGATGCCAATGTGGAGTTTACAGCAGATATTTTTCTCTTTGCAGAAGAGAAATCTGTCATGCTTAGGATTGAACTCTCAATCTTCTGAGTAGGAGGTGAGCATCTTCACCCCTAGGCCTCCACACACCCTCTTGTATATATGTACAACATTAACTGAGCAGAAAATAAAGTTCTGCAAGATCTTATTTGTGTAGTTTACAACTTCTGAGTCCTCCTAAAACCCATGATTCATTATGATGAAACCATATTGAGAGTATTAGTAAAGGATATAACAGTGATGAGTACATTTTGGGATTGGAAAAAATTAAAAAATGAAAGAAAATGACAAATAATGAATTTAGAAAGAGAAAGTATGAGTTTTGTAGGAGAAGTAGAAGATAGACTTGTTTCTCATTAGAATGAATGTAATGTAGGTGTAAAGAAAAATGATGTGGAAAACACTTGGACCAGAGTAGAAAGGATTATACTATTATAGAGTATACAGTTACATAATGGGAAGGATGAAAAAGAATATTTGGTGGAATGATGAGGTGAATATGTATGAGAACGATAGTTACAAAAAATAAGATGAGAAAGATTGTATATACACAAAACTGCAATGAATGTACTCAAAGAACAAGGAACAGGTAAGATTAAAAGAGGCAGAAGAAAGTGACTGGAATAAAATGTTTTGGAAGTGGGTGAAAAGAGCAAAAAAAGAGTAGCCTTCAGCAAAGTGACTGGAAATAAAAATAAAAGTGGTGAAAGGTGAAATGAGTTTGGGTGAAATAGAAGTAAGGGTGTTAGGAGGCATATTCTGGAGACTTATATGTGATATGTTGGAATGAAAACTGAAATAAATGTTACAAAATATTAGTGCCCAAGAGGGGAACAAAATCATGAAAAGTCTTGCAGGTGATAATATTGAAAGGTTGCAGGATAAAAGGCATCACTGGAGAAATGTTAATACATAGTGGTTTAACATGTTGTGTGTGAAGGCTGTGCCTGACCATTGGATTAATGGGGTTATTCTTCCTTTATTCAAAGGGAAGGTAGCAAGAGTGAATTAAAATTACTGAGCGTGCTGGGAAATCGTTTGGTATGAGCAAAATTTGAGATGTTCAGCATGAGTCTAGTGTTTTGCTTTCTAGCAGATCACTGAGAAATTTGAGAAATAAAGCTTACTGTTCATTTGTTATTTTATGGGAGAGATATTATGAAGTAAATAGACTTAAATTATGGATTTTTTTTTCATGAATGTGAAATTAAAGTGTAATTGCTGAATGCACTAAGTAAAACATGGAAGTAAAACATGACAATATGTTTTATTCAATTTATGATAATAAATGAAATGTTTAATAAATGAGTCTGCACTGAGTAGGGACTAAAACAAGCCTGTGTGATGCCCCTTGGTTATTTAATATATGTATGGTTAATTTCATAATAAACACTGTTACTGATGTCAGAGGTGTGTTCACTGGGGCTGCAATTTCGTCTGCATTTTTGTATGCAGACTGTGAATTATTTGGCTTTGAACTCCAATAATTTTAACAAACATTAGGTTATATGATGCAGTGAAATGTATGAAAGTGAAAATCAGTGTATCAAAGAGCAAGATAGTTTTAACAGGAAAAGGAATGATATAATGCAAATTTAATGTTGGAAAATTAGAGCAACTAGATGAATTTGTGCAAGATATCTAAGGATGGAAAAATGGATAGAGGAATATTATAACATTCAAATGGATAGAACAATAATAGTATATGGGGCTTGTGGTGAAGAAAGGTGGCTGAAAGATTTGAAAATGGCCATGTATGAGAATGCACTATCCACTTTGTTACTCAGAAGTGAGTTGTATACATCAGGAGAAAATACAAATAGATTGGATGATAGATTGGATCACTTGAGACTTTCAAGAAGAGATTGGATTGCCATTTGTCAGAAATGGTGTGGGGCTTCTGCTCAGGTGTGGGGGGTGGACTAGATGACCTACAAAGTCCCTTCCAACTCTGATTATCTGTATCTGAAGTGTGAATAACTAAGAGGTACCTAACTAGAGGTACCTGTTATGTATGTAGGTTTGAATGTTATTGGTTTATTTGAACTGTTCTTGTAAAATGTCAAATGGTATTGGTTTAAATAGTCGGGAAGAATCCCTGCACTCCCATTTGGCAGCTATGGCTGCAGGCTATAAGAAGCAGTAGCCAAGCCAGAACGGGTCTATTGAGCTGTAGTCACTAATAAAGTCTTTGCTGGAACTCCCGTCTGACTCTTCATGCAAACTTAACACTGGCGGCGAATGGGATTTCCCTGAAGAGCGGCGACGAACAAGCAACTGAGCGAGATGGCTGCGCTGAACACCCCCAGCACCATTCGATCGGCGGCGAGACTGGGAATCGTATCGCGGATCGTTTCCACATGTTCCTGGAGGAAACGATCCGCGCATCCCGAGAGACGGAAGAGGGCGGTCTTTCTCGCACTGCGGTCCGCAGTCTTCAAAATGGCGAAGGCGTTGGTGAGCAGAGCTGAAGGTAATGGAATGGCCCATTAGAAAGACTTTTGAGAGCCCATTATGCCCCACAAGTATCGTGCCTCATTAAGAGACACGAATTTTACCGGATCGGGGATCAAGGGCGAGAATGTTAATGACTTCGTGGCAAGTTTAAGTTGGGGGTGCTTGTGACTTTACCAAATTAGAAGAGGCCATGCGTGATCGGTTTGTTTTAGGCCTTAAGGATAAGGTTTTACAAAGCAAACTATTAATGAAACCTAAGATCACGCTTAAAGAGGCCATTGAAGAAGCTGTTTCAGCGGAAGCCACCAAGTCCTCAGCAGCGCCATGAAAAGATTAACAAGGCTTCAAGCCAGGCCTCAAGCCATTCTGATGGGGATAAATCCACATCTACTCATTTGAACAAATAGACTCTGATTCTGATGGCAGTGAGGCAGAAGAGGGATTTTTAAACTCAGAATGGAAAAGAAAAGAAAAGACTCTGGGAAGAACAGGCAAGGGTTCTATTGCAGAGGCTGTGGGGCCACCCCTGATTGCAAGTTCTTTGACTCCATTTGCCTACGTTGTGAAACGGGGTCACATAGCCAGAGTTTGCAAAGCATCCAGAACTCCACCGCTAGGAAGAAATTCCTGATAGAGACTTTAAGCCCAACAATGTCATTGAAAAATGGGGCGAAATTTAGAAGCAAATGGCAAGAGTGAAACACACCAAACAATCACTATTGGTCATTCTTCAACCTTAAAAAGCAGAAAAGTTCATGTGAAGGTGTTTATTGAAGGAAGACCTTGCCAAATGGAAGTGGACTCAGGTTCTTATTTATCTATGGTGTCATGGGACACCATCCACAGACTCTTTCCCAAAATTCAGAAAAAGCATTTCCAGAAGCAAGCACTGACTCTTAAAGACTACCAAGGAAACAAGATTCCAGTAGTTGGGCGAGAGATTTCAACGTGCAGTTTAAAGACACCAAACGTTTGCCCCTGACCATCGTGGACAAGGATCAAGTTTGCTGGGACTTGAGTGGTTCAAGCCACTTGGCATCGAGGTGACTGGCATCCATCACGTGAGCAGTTCTGACTGGGAAGAGTCCTTGAAGTCTGAGTTTCCAGAGGTCTTCAGCGAAGGACTGGGCAAGTATATGGGGACCCCTATTGCTTTCAGCCTAGACCCCAAGGTGCCCCAATTCGTTTAAAGCCCAGGAGGGTCCCATTTGCTTTAAAGGAAAAATTGATGCACAATTAGATAAACTCATTGCTCAAGGGTTTTAGAGCCTACTGACCACTCCAGATGGGAAACACCCATAGTCACACCAGTCAAGGCTGATGGGTCAGTGAGAATCTGTGGTGACTACAAGGGGACACTTAACCATGCTGCAGCAGAGCATATCCTGTACCAGTTGTGCATCATCTGCTCCATTCCCTTGGCAGGGGTACAGTATTTGCTAAACTGGATTTGGCTCAGGCATATCAACAATTAACAGTTGATGATGCTACTGCAGAGGCACAAACAATTGTGACCCATAGAGGTGCCTTCAAATGTAAAAGACTACAATTTGGAGTAAGTGGCACCTGGCATTTTTCAGAGCCTTATGGAAAGAATGTTGGGACTGCCAGGGGTAGTGCCCTATTTTGATGATGTTTTAATCTCTGCTGAAAATGACACTCAGCTTCAAGAGACTCAGAGAAGTCCTTACCAGATTCAGAAAAGCGGGGTTAAAAGTCAAGGAAGACAAATGTACACTCAAAACAGACAGAGTTGAGTTCCTGGGGTATATGATTGACAAGCAGGGCATCCATCCTACTGATGCCAAGGTTAAAGCAATCAATGAAGCCCCTAAACCTCGATGCAAGGCTGATTTGCAAGCCTTCCTTGGACTTATTAACTTTTATCACATGTTTCTACCTCACAAAGCATCTATTGCTGAGCCCATCATACTTGATAAGAATGCTGTTTGGATCTGGGGGTGGAAGGAACAGTCAGCATTTAACAGTATTAAGAGACTAATCACGTCTGATGCTGTGTTGATACAATTCTCTGAGAATTTACCTGTTGTTCTGACTTGTGATGCATCCCCTTTGGAGTGGGGGTTTGAGTCACAGGCTTCCCAATGGACGGAAGCCCCAATTGCATTTTACTCTCTGCGCTGTCCAAAGCAGAGAGGAATTATAGCCAATTGGACAAGGAAGCTTTAGCAGTTGTTGCAGCTGTTAAAAATTTCATGAATATCTGTATGGCAGGTCATTCACCATTGTTACAGATCACAAACCTTTACTTGGCATTGTGGCAGGAGATAAACCTACACCTAATATCCTGTCACCAAGAATGCTGAGGTGGACTGAATTTCTTGCAGCATATTCCTACAAACTGATTCACAGGCCTGGCAAGGACATTGGACATGCTGATGCACTGAGTCGTTGCCCACTACCTTGCCACAAGGAGGACTTTGAACTTGAAACTAACACCTTCTTCCTGGAGACTGTTGCTAAGCTTCCAGTCCATGCTGCTGAGATTGCCAAAGAAACTGCCAAAGATGCTGTATTGGCACCTGTTATGGGCTGGATCAAGAAAGGTTGGCCTCTTCAAGATCTACCTCACCTTGCCCAACCTTTTAAGTCCAGGCAAACTGAATTATCTGTATTAAGAGGATGTATTTTGTGGGGTAACAGGGTGGTTATTCCTACAAAACTGCAAAGGGAGGTTTTGGAAATGTTACATGAGGGTCATCCTGGGATTGTAAGGATGAAAGGTTTGGCCAGGAGTTATGTATGGTGGCCAGGTATTGACAAAATGGTTGAAAACTGGGTAGCCTCTTGTCCCAATTGCCAGGTAGTCAGACCTGCACCACCTCACGCCCCCACAGGAATGGGAATGTCCTAGGGGCCCATGGTCTAGAATCCACATTGATTTTGCAGGCCCTACAAGAGGGCACACTTTTCTAGTGATAGTAGATGCATACTCCAAATGGCTAGAGGTAATTCCAATGTCATCCACAACTACTGAGGCTGTTATCAAGCAGCTAAGAAAATTGTTTGTAACCCATGGGTTACCAGATATCCTTGTCTCTGACAATGGCCCTCAATTCACATCTAACATTTTTGAATCCTTTCTAGCTCAACAGGGCATCAGACATGCCCTCACTGCCCCTGGGCACCCTTCGCCAACGGCGGCTGAACGCATGGTTTTACCAAAGAGAAGCTTCAGCAGCTAGGTCCTGGGGACATCACTGAGAAGCTTGAAAAGCTTCTTAGTGTTCAACACATCACTCCTAGTCCATCAACTAACTTGTCCCCAGCAGAGTTGTTGATGGGCAGGAAACTTAGGTCTTCCCTTGACCGCCTCCATCCCACTTACGCACCCAACGCACCACTGGATTCCACTTCCAAAGTTCGTTCTTTTAGTGTGGGAGATTCTGTCTATGCTAGGAACCTTCTAGGTGACCCTTTGTGGATTCCTGCTGAAATAACTCACATCACAGGCCCTCTTTCTTACAGGGTACAAACAGAGGATGGCCTTCTCTGGAGCAGGCACATTGACCAACTTAGATCCAGGGTCCCTCAAGAACATCGCCCCTGTCTCCTCTAGGTCCCTCACCTGCTGTTTCTTCTAGGGGAAGGGGAACAGGAGGAAAATCAGCAAACAGGAATCAACCCCATGTGTAACGAGCCATTGCACAGGAACCATCCCAACCCTGTCACAAAGCCAAGATCCATCCTTAGAAGGGGAAGATTGCACATCACTACCTGACTTGGGTGCTGACATTGGAATGGAGATGGGTTGGGAGGAGAGACCAGATTCTAACAATTCAACAGGGTCTCCTTTCACAGGAAGTCCCAACAGGGAAATGTCAGCAGACACATTTCCTCTCTCACTGGGTGAGAACGTTAAAGCTTCTGAACCACAAAGGTCTCAACGTACACGTAAGAGCCCCACCTATTTAAAGGAATACATTAGATAGGTTGGGGTTTGGTATGGACTGAACCTAGTGGGGAGGGGTGTTATGTATGTAGGTTTGAATGTTATTGGTTTATTTGAACTGTTCTTGTAAAATGTCAAATGGTATTGGTTTAAATAGTGCGGGAAGAATCCCTGCACTCCCATTGGCTGGCAGCTACGGCTGCAGGCTATAAGAAGCAGCCGTAGCCAAGCCAGAACGGGTCTATTTGAGCTGTAGTCACTAATAAAGTCTTTTGCTGGAACTCCTCGCGTCTGACTCTTCATGCAAACTTAACAGTACCTAAGAAATATGTGGAGTAAAACAAGAAGATATTGAGTCAAAAATAAATGGCTACTGAACAAATGTGGATTAAATATCCTTTCATTCCATCATGGAGTAGCTGAACAAACTTCACAAATTTCCTTGGGCATCCGTAATGTCTCAGGATGATCCCTGTTTACAGTGTAAAATACCTTTATTAGGTCAATGAAGACAGAGTTAAAAAGTCTTTTTCTACTTGATGCACTACTCCTCGACCAGCTTATAATAAATGCATCTACTGTACTCTGTTCTGGTCAAAAGCCGCACTCTGCATCTCTAGAAGGTTCCTTTCCAAGACAGTGACAAGTTTCTTCAGAAGAATTGGGCTAAGATTCTGTCTGTGATGGAAGCTACAGAGATACTTCTGTAATTTCCACAGACTGATTTGCTTCCCTTATTTTTATAGAGAGCCACAATGAGAGCCTCACAAGTGTTAGTGATATCTTTAAGACTGTGTTGATCAGTGGTGGCATTTTTTTTTATTACCAGTTCTGTGGGCATGGCTTGGTGGGTGGGTGTGGCTTGGTGGGCATGGCTTGGTGGGCGTGGCGGGGAAGGAGGCTGCAAAATCTCCATTCCCACCCCAATCCAGGGAAAGGAAACTGTAAAACCTCCATTCCCTTCCCTCTCCTGGGGGAAGGTTACTGCAAAATCCCATTCCCTCCCCACCCTACTAACCTGCTTTCCAGCTCCGTTCTCCTGTTCAGGGCAACAAAAGAAGACCCAGCCGATCAGATGGGACTTGATGGGAGGCAGAGAATAGATGGGTGTGGGGCCAGTCAGAGGTGGTATTTGCCGGTTCTCCAAACTCAAAATTTCCACTACAGGTTCTCCAGTACCTGACAGAACTGGCTGAATCCAACCTCTGGTCTTGATGTACTATGACATAATCAAGTAAGTACTAATATTTGGACCTGAATGCATCCAGTTTGTTGTGTACTTGTTTGAAACTCTGAACATTGTGTTTGTGTGTCACATGTGCTTGGCACATGCAATGGAAGGCATGAATAACCTGGGAAAAGGGGAAAGGAGATGCTGCCTAGAAAACCTTTGGACAAGGGGGGCAAAAATCAGCAATTGTTTAAGAATTAAGAAAGAAACTTAGGAAGAACATATGCTAATAAGTCTAGCAGTTAAAAATGGTGGGCAGGAAGTTTGTACATTCAGACTTTCAATATTCTTTCATGCAGCCTTACAATAAAGTACGGGAAGTCCTTGACTTGCAACAGTTCACCTAGTGACCATTCAAAGTTATAACAGCACTGAAAAAAAGTGACTTATGACCAGTTTTCACACTTATGACCATTACAGCATCCCCACGATCATGTGATCAAAATTCAGATGCTTGGCAACATATTTATGACCATTGCGGTGTCCCAGGGTCTTGTGATTCCCTTTTGCAACCTTCTGACAAGAAAAGTCAATGGGGAAACCAGCTCACTTAACAACCGTGTTACTAATTTAACAACTGCAGTGATTCATGTAACAATTGTGGCAAGAAAAGTCATAAAATTTTAAAAGTCATAAAATTTAAAAAGTCATAAGATTTAAGGTGCTGGTGTTAACCTACAAAGCCCTTCATGGCTTAGGACCGGGATATTTACGGGAGACCCTGCTGCCAGCAACTGTTTCCCATCATCCTGTGTGCTCTCACAGAGTGGGCCTCCTTGGGGTTCTGTCAGCCAGACAATGTCGACTGGTGACCCCTAGGGGCAGGGCCTTCTCTGTGGGAGCACCCATCCTGTGGAACCAGCTCACCCTGGAGCTTCGGGTGGCCCCTGACCTCTGCTCCTTCCACCGGGGCCTTAAAACCTGGTTGTTCCAACTTGCTGATCTGGGCTGTGGGTGGGGATGGGAGTTTTAAATGATTGTTTTTACTGTTTTTAGCTTCTAATTGGGTTTCTCATTTAATTATTTTTAATTGTATATTTTGTATTGTTTTATGATTGTACACCACCCCGAGTTATTCGTGAGATGGGGTGGGTTAGAAATCCAATAAATAAATAAATAAATAAATAAATAAATAAATAAATAAATAAATAAATAAATAAATAAAAAAATGGGGCAAAAACTTACTTAACAAACTTCTCCCTTAGCAACATAACTTTTGGACTCAATTGTGGTTGTAAGTTGAGGACTACCTGTAGATTTAGTTTATCTGGTCATATTTCCTGCCTGATCTACTCAGGAAGACATCAAAGTTGCTCAGGAACAGCAGGACACAGATATTTACTTTTTCAACCCCATGTCCCCCAAGGTCTCTGTTCTAGTTGTTGAGGTCTGTCCCCCACTTCCCAGTACTGAAAGCATCCAAAATGTTAAGTTTGTCACTGATGGCAATTGTTCCAATAATCTGTACAGGTCTTTGTAGAAACCTTCCCTGTCTTTGTTTGGACTTGTGAGAATTGGTGCATAAAACAATGGTGATATATCAAGATTTGCTGACAGGGAAGCGGAACTTCAAAAAGCATTCATGAGATTTTCTTCAACAGAGCAGTTTTGATTGCAAAACCTATTCTGTGAGTCCTGTTGTCAGAATGTGGTCTGGCTGCATTGAATTGCCACCATTCCATTAGTGAACCCGGGTATTTTTCAGAATGGACAGGTGTTTTTTGCATTTTACATTGGGTTGGAGTGATTTTTAAGAAGTAAAACGGGTGCTTTAAAAATTGCAGATGCTTAAAAAAAAGACACATCACACTCTTTAAACTTATTCTGTGCCTGAAATTCAATTTTCCATGTGCATCATCTTTGTGTTCCTATACAAATTATTATTGATGCTTATCATCTGCCAATTTAATCAAGTGCTGCAGTTTTAGTCAATAAACTTCACAGTTCCTGCTTCACATGGAGCATAGACAACCAACACCAAATACTAACGCAATTATCATTTCCCCCATCTCTATTTATTTTCTTTAAAAATGTTTCCATTGCAAATTTGGGGCAGGGTGGGGAGATTGACTGTTTTTCACTTGCAGAGAAAAATAACAAGTCATGCATCAGATTAATGTATATTCATGAGTGGAATTATGGTGAACATGAAAGCCATACATTAGTGATTGGTAATCAACTTCCACTTTATTTTCTGAAAGTTAGCATAGATGCTAATCAAAGATAATTGCAACACTGCCATTTACATTGCTGATCACTTATTCTTCAGTGAAAAGAACAGCTTCATTTATTCTTTAAGGCAAGAATACCCTTAAGGACCCGAAGCAAGAAATAATTATAGTTGCAGTATGTTATGTTGAATACTTGTATTGCTGTATGCCGCCCAGACTCGCTTTTTGCGAGATGAATGGCCACATGGTTATGATTAATAAATTAAATAAATAAAATACAGTTTAATAAATCAATGAAGATTCTCAGTCATGCAGGTAGGGTTATCTGGAAGTTGAATCATGGCAACTGGGCTTTTCTTTTTGATTTTGACTGAAGAATCTGCTTGAATAAGCAGCGAAACATTTCAGACCAAAAAGAAAATATGTCCCTGTGCCGTGACTCAACTTCCAGACAGTTTAACAAAATAATACTTTATATACTTCCAGCATAAGAAACATTTTATTTCCAGAACTGAGCTCTCTTACCACATGTTGCTGGCCTAATTTTATCACATTACAGGTGTGATATAGTGCAATGAATAGCCTATATCATCTGGAGAAAAGGTATGAAGGAAAAGATTATCCAGTAATTTTGTGGCAATACAAAGAGGAAAGTCAAAATGGCAACACTTTTTAGAACAATACATGAGAATGTTCTGTAAATATTAACATCTTCAAAGACCATTTAAAAACTAATTTCTTCAAAAGCAGTAGCACTTAATTCTCACATTTTTACATAATATTCCTCTCACAAAATCAAAAATTAATTTATATTAAAACAAAAAGCAGTCTGAAAACATACACCATTCTTTCTCCTTCCTCTGTCAGCTAAAGGAAGACTTTGATAGAAGGATCATATGACTTTTTGAGAAGCCTTCTCAAGGATTGTTATTATTTTAATAATAACCATTTTACTAAAGTTTCTCTCAGGACCCTGGCCCTTCCAGCTGAAGTCAATTACCCAACAATTTAAAATTTAAATCTGGCAAGGGAGGTTGTAAAATGAAGTTGTAGTTGTAAAATGAAGTCCAAATGCAAGTCAGCATTCTCACATGTCACCAAGGTCTGTAGAAATAAGCAGATAGTACCAGATAGTCAAAATGTATGAGAAGACTATACAGCTACAAACTAGACATAAGGTATAGAAGACTGCTTATAACAAAGCATTGTCTCATCCCATTAAATTATGACTTCCAGATTCTATAGAACCTGAAGCCCTAAAATGAAAAATGCATTTAAGGCCATCACTACAAAAAAAAGTAGGATGACATTTTGACAGACCTCCTGCTTTTAAATAGAATAGAATAGAATTCTTTATTGACCAAGTGTGATTGGACACACAAGGAATTTGTCTTGGTGCAAATGCTCTCAGTGTACATAAAAGAAAAGATACATTCATCAAGAATCATCAGGTACACACTTAATAATAGTTATAGGGTACAATAAGCAATCAAAACATACTAGGAAACAATCAGTATAAATCCTAAGGATACAAGCAACAAAGTTACAGTCATACAGTCACAAGTGGGAGGGGATGGGTGATAAGGAGTGATGAGAAGATTAATAGTAACAGTAGTGCAGACTTTGTAAATAGTTGGACATGTTGAGGGAATTATTTGTTTAGCAGAATGATGGCGTTCAGGAAAAAAACATCCTTGTGTCTAGTTGTTCTGGTGTGCAGTGCTCTATAGCATCATTTTGAGGGTAGGAGTTGAAACAGTTTATGTCGGGATGTGAGGGGTCTGTAAATATTTTCACAGCCCTCTTTTTGTCTCATGCAGTATACAGGTCCTCAATGGAAGGCAGGTTGGTAGTAATTGTTTTTTCTGCAGTCCTAATTACCCTCTGAAGTCTGTGTCTGTCCTGTTGGGTTGCAGAACCATTTTCCTGCATAAGCCCAATTAACCTGAGGAAAAGGATGACTCCCATGTTGTTCATGATGCCCTACTGTGTGATCCTTGAGACCCAATACCATAAGGGTGCCAGGCAACTCTCTAAATGCAGATCTCCACAGGGATTTCCCAAATGGTGGGACATGTGACATTGTGCACATTTTGACACTACTGTATCATTTGCACCAGGCACTTCATGATGGGCTTGATCCAAATTAAGATCATTTGCATCATTTGTGAGATGTTAAAATATACATGACACAATCAGAGTTTGTACTAGATGCCTCTGAGCCCAGCTAACAATGATCTGTCCTTATTCCTGGGATGCCCACAGGGAGAGGGACTTTTTAATCAAGATGATGGCCACAACTATGGAATCAAAGCATCATCCTTTGTAATGTATCTGTTGATGCACCTATACAAAGGAGTGAGGTTTTCATTATATGTTTGTGGTTGCCATCTCAACTTTCTTTACTTCCCCACTGCAGACATCATGCCTTTCCGACATCAGACTACTCCTTAGTAGACCAGTCTAAGCCAAATGCTCAGTAGCATAAGTGGGAGAAGAGTGTCTATGGAGATTCTCAGTCATCCAGGTCATGGTCGTCCCAAAGTTGCCTTTTCAAGAGGCAACTGGACTTTCTGGTTTTCAGAGCTGAAGAAGCTTCTTGGATGAGAAGTGAAATGACTTCAAAGAAAAAACCAAAAAGTCTGGGACATGTGGGAGAAGAGGAGGAGGTCAAAACCTGCCAGATGGCAATCATAATACTAAGTATATATCCCATTGTCATTTCATGGTTGCTTCCTAATTTATCAAAATACAGACATCTAAACAAACCAATCAGATTTCAAAGTTTGTTTGGGTTTGATTCATCTTAAATCCCCCTTACCTCCCAAAAAACCAAAATGGAAGTTGTAGGACATGCAGAAGTACAGTGAAAAAAAAGTTAAGAAGATAGAAAAAGCAGGATTAAAGTAGCAGATAATTTTAAAATTTTTTGCCATTATCACTTTTCAAGTGTTATGCATGTGATAGGTTTTTACTGGCATCCACATGTTTTAAAGCTTCCACCAACTTAATTTACAAGTGAAGAAGGGAACATTATGAATTGTAAGTCACTTTAATGTGCTGAGAATTAATGACATACTAAATGTATGCTATAAAACCTTTAAATGGACATTCATGTGGCATTCATTCTGTATATATTTAGATGAGCTTGAAAAATAAATGATGTGATTATCCATTGTCATCTGCAGCAATTCTCATTCTAAAATATTTTTTAACATTTTAGCTTATGTTAATTTATCTCCAAAATGAGCTGTACTGTATGGTGCTGATGTCCCCAAATACCAAACAGCCATAACTCCAGTTATCATTATTCAAAATAAGGAGCAGTGCATCCAAATGATACATTTTCCCCGTATAGAGAAATCAGTTGAGCTTTCATCAATCTGAAACCAAAAGGACTCACTTCTACACTCTTATTATTTCATATAAGTATTTCTAAAACAGAAGGATAGTTTTGTAGCAAACACATTTCCTTTGCTATCTGTGAATTCAGAACTATAGATAAGGTTCAAAAAAGTCAAGATGGTAGCTGTGACTGCATGATCAAAACCCATCCCTTCTGATGTGCATTGATGCAGGAAAATGAAGAGAAGGCTTTACCACATAGCGATGGCTGCTGTGTTAACTTTTTTTACACCCTTCTGTGTGTAAATAATACAATTGATACTCACTATGTAAGTGTATAGGGTGGCATGCTGGCTCAGTGGTTAAGACATTGGGCTTGGGTGGAAAGCTTACAGCCGGGTTTGAGACCCGAGTGCCACATGACAGGCTGAGCTCCTGTCCTCTCTCCAGGTCCTGCCAACCCAGCAATTTGAAAAGATGCAAATGGGAGTAAATAAATTGGTACCATTTTGGTGGGAAGGAACAACACTCCGTGGTGTCATACTAGCCACATGAACATGGAAATGTCTTTAGCAAAAACTAATTCAACGGCCTTGAAATGGAAATGACCACTACCTCCTACAATCAGCCATAACTAGTGAGGTAAAATCCAGACAGAGTCCTTTACCTTGTTTTATATAAGTGTATGACTAATTCTATGAAAGAATGCTTGTTAGGGATTTACATTTACAAAATTATTTGGCAGAGGAGCTTTCAGATAATTAAAAATGATACTTTTTTAAAAAAATGATATATCCTAGTGCCTTAGCATAAAGATTCCCCTCTATTCTTCAAAAATATTTTGTTCATAGTCTACTTACAATAAGAAGAAATGTAGCTGTACTAATATACTATAAGAATTTTCGCTTGTTAGGAACATTACACTGTGTGATATACATACTAATCCACGGATTCTATAAGCTTCATTTTGTGTCCTTCCACTAGTACAAGAAATTAAATATTGCATTTGCTTATCATGCTGCTTAACTAGGGATCTTGTTTGTTGTTTCCAAATACACCAGGGTCTCCAGCTCAGATAACACACTAAATAAATGATTTCCATTTATAATAATGGAAGGAATCAAGCAGAAGTAACCAAGTGACCCACATTAACCCACTACTTTACAATACTTTTCTCATTGCTGGAGAACATAGTTATATAACATACCCACATTATAATTTTAATATGTAATCAAATGACCATTGACATATCTTATAATACTAAAAAGTCTTAATCTCATTAAATATGAAACAAAGGAACATGAAACAAAGGAACACGTCCATTCTGGTGAACTAGTTTAATGAAGAAAATACTGGGAAGATTGATTTTTGAGCCATTCTGGGATTTGCCAATAAAACATAAACTAAACTCATTTACAAAATGCTAATGCAGCTGCTTGCAGGTGCCAAAAAGGCAGTAATGGCATACACCTGGGATTTGACTGCTCTGTCTGGAACTGCTCTGAGTGAGTTGGCTGACAAGTTGCTGTGTGGTGGTATTTAGCTAAGGAAAACAGTTATGTGTCAGCCTGCATCTAACACTTTTCCCCTCTTAATGAATAAGAAAGCAATAGCAAAGCATGTTTGTGGGAATGGCAATGAAGAGAGACTGTGTATAACTTAACAGCAAGGGTGAGAAGTGGGAACTATATTATACTGTTTATACGGAATGAGCCCAATCTTCTGGCATTTCTATTGCTCACCTGAAAAATAGCATTTCAATAGCCTCATTTGGACTTTTCTTGAATGAAAAGAAGCAACAATGGAACAACATGAAAAGAACAGTTCCAATTTGACCACAGACTGCACACTAACAGTTCCAAATATTCGAACTGCTTTACTGTCAGATTTCTATCCACTATGGGTGTATGACATGTTCCAATCTGAAATGCACCAAGCTTAAAACTTCTCAAATGTGACATAAAATAATTGCGTTCTGGGCATTCTGGGCATGAAAGAATCATTGGCTCATTTGAGTGCCATTGTTTTCAGGGTTCTAGATTACTCCAGCTGCTGAAAATGGGCTTTTATTTCTGAGATTGTGATTGAAAATTTTTCTAATCCCCCATCTATTCAGTATTGCAGGTGGGAATCAGTGATGTCTCAGATGCCCTTGGTTTAGGCTGGATGGGAAAGATGAGGGGTAGAGCAATAGAGCAAATCATTTCCATTTTGACCTGTGCTGAAGAGAGAAGATCAAGATTGCTGTGACCAATGGACCAAGTGACTGTGACTAGAGTGTGCTGCTACTGCAGATCAGGTTTGCTGGTGAAGATTGATGGTGCTCTCAAGCATTTCCCATTGCTGTTCCACTAGTGAGTTTGAGTTTCAAATTATTGCAGAGAGAGGGAGATTAGAAGGGGGCAATGATCCTGCTTTTCTTTTCCTGTTTTTTAATTAATCCTCCTTTAAAGTTAAAAGCACTTCTTTTATCCTATCTACAAAAAACTGGTTGTTTATTTGAGGGGAAATTAATGTGCTCCTACTATTTGCTAGATGGCACACACACCATTAGCAGAACCTTTTTCTCCTCCCTCTCTCCTCACTCCTCTCCTCATGTTCTGCATTATATAAAATGCACAAATAATACATAATGGGTTCATCTCTCATCCCATCCCAATGATGGAAAAAGAATCAGATTTATGGCTCTACAGAAGACTAATAGGGCATGATCTATATGAACCCTGGGTGGGAAGAAACAGCTTAGTCTAAAGAGCAGGTACAACAACAGAGAAGGCACACTTGCTAGGTGCATTATTTCAAAGAGGAAATATGAAGCATTCGTGACCTTGAGGAATGGTCAAAGATATTCATATAGTAGTTTAAAGACCCATGCTATGCTGTTTGCTCTCCCTACAATGAGAAATTAGCAAAGGCAAGGACACTAAAGGAACAAGGAACACATAGTAGTAAAAGAAGTACAGCTTAAAGAATTGTCTGCCTTCTTGGTAGATGAGTAGTGGAGATGGTTAAGTACCTGGCTACTTCTGGGTGCCAGAGCATAAATAGCAGGATGGATAGCAAAATAACAATCGCTCAGAAAATGGCATTCTATGGACAGTTCTTTAATTATGGTCTTCTGGTACATCTTTCTAATTCTTGTTTCCTTATATTTCACCTTCAGCAATGTGAGCAGCATTCAGATGATGATCTTCTTGTACTAGCTGTACAGGGGAAATGTGTTGGAATTGCTGAGAGAAGGTAATCCAGACTCATGTATGCATTAGTCCTTGGATATTAAACTGCAATTCTCATGTCCTGTTTCTCATTGCTCATTAATGGGAATGGGACAAGATTGTGTGGGTATGGTTGTCTTCTACCGCTAGTTCCAGGAATTCCCATAATTCATGGTTCAGGGAAAGGAAAGTGCTGGTTCAGGCAGGAGTATTGGTCCTGGTTGAGAAATTGTTTCATGACTTCCATGCTTCAAGCCTGGTTTCATAACCACAGACAGTGAGGCTGCCAATATCAAGATGACTTCTCCTGAGGCATAATTCATCAGCAACTGCTGCACTAACCACAAACTGTACCTAATCAGGATGACAGGGCTAGCAGCAAGCTTATCCAGCTGGCACCATGACTTCCAAAGACAAGTAATATAAGATTGCTGTCTATTTCCACTGGATTTCAAAGAAAGGTAGGTGCTTGTTCATCTCCAGATTTAGTTCAGCCTACTCCATTAAGTAATCCCTCAGGTTATGTCCACCAGATGGAGCTGCATTCACCTGCTGCTCAAAAATAGCAGGCGGCCAGGCAAGACATGGCAAGGAACAAATAGTAGAAGACTTACAGCTTAAAGCAATTGTCTGCTTTCTTGTAGATAAATTGCTCCTGTTTTAGATGTTTTTTCTCCATTGAGCTTTCTTTTCCTATTAAAAAAGAGCAGCTGCAGGAAGCTAAATAAATAGAAATTGTTACTATCTGCTATGCTACATACAACAATGTTGTTAAAGTCATTGAGGTAACGTCAGTTATAAATACAAAGAGCATTAATACAGCATTATTTATGCTGAAATAGTCTTTTTTGAAATGTAATATTTGTATGCTGCCCTGTTGAGACAGACTTTCAGATTTATCAAAGAAGTCATGTGTGTGTGTGTGTGTGTGTGTGTGAAAGGGAATGTGTTTTAGTAGTTTCATAAACTTTGTGTTTGTGTATACTTAATTCTGATGTGATTGGTACAAGTGAAGGCAATTTACTAAGGCCCTAGCTAGCCCAGTTGATTTTGACTGACATTGAAAAACTAAGCAGTAGTTAGTACTTACAGTAAATGAGAGAAATATCAGAATTATATGCTACACTAGAATTTGTGAGAAGTTAATGACACTTCTCTATGGTTGCCAAGAAAATATCACAGGCATCTCCATAAAATTGTTAGAAATTAAGTTAGACTTGAAGTAGACTTCATCTTTAAATTTTTATGAAATAAATGTTAATATATCTAGCTAAATGATAACATTGGATCAACATTGTCAATCATCACCAAAATTCTTCATTGGGTTAATTTTTAACCAAGCAATTTCTCATATTTTACATACCAGCAGCAAAATGTGGCCTCTGCCATTTCCAAAATGGCACCTGTCTCTAGAATGGTACCCCATGGACTGTATATATGAAGATATCCAGCGAATCTGCCCCATGGCCCTCAATATAAGGCCATGTGTTATTGAGGCCAATTGAGTGTCCTCAGTTCTAATGATCTTTATAGGAAGGAGGTGGCAGATGAGTCAGTTGTCTTTCCCAAAGATGATCTCTGAGATTGACTACTTCTCCTTCCTGAAGGTGATCTTCAGAAAAGGTAAATGGACTAATAAGGAAGAGTAGGTCCAAAGTCGTACAACCCAGCAGGATAGAAAGAAGAACATGGGGTGATTCAGGGGATAGGGGAGGTCCTAGGAGGCTTGAGGCAGGCCGTGTGTGAACTGGGAAAATACTGAATTAGGAGTCTTGGCCTGTTCAAGGCCTCCAGGATCTCCTGAAACCCTGAGGTATGCCATGCTTCCTTAACGAATCACATAGTCACTTAACAGTTGAAATGGTGAAACCAGGGATTGTGGTCTTTAAGTGAGGTGATCATTAGACAGCTCACTTAATGACTACCACAACTTATGACCATTATTCTGGGTAGTCATAAGTCAAGGACTTCCTGCATTTGTTATTTTAAGTAGAGCTGTCTTCAGCTTTCCATTTCTTCCCATGTTTATGCTTTTTAAAAGCTCGTATTAGTTTTTAATCTTTTCAATTGTCTTGCTTTTTATTTTTTTAGCTCATTTTTATATAACCTTATCTCTTATTCCAGAAATCATTGTGATTATGCATGGATATATAAACCACACTATTGATACATCTTCTTATCAAAGTGAATATTTCAAAGTGCAGCCAATGGTGCATTTTTAAACATAATGTCAGACTGGAAACAGTTTTATGAATTGCCTTACAAACTGGTGTTTTAGTTCCTAAATATATAGCAACTGAAAAATCAAATAAAGGAAATGGGATTTTGAAAAAGGGTAAGAGAAATATATCTGTTCTATATCTCTTATTTGCATGCCATGTCAAACAAGATCAATAATTATTGTGATCAATAATTATGCATTCATAATGATGCCTTATACTTCCAGACTATAAATTAACCATATTTCTAAATATTTAACTGTGTAAGAGTATATTTATAATAAGATTGCTATTGTAGAGTTATATGGATTACAGAATACTGAATTGGCTACCTGTCTTATATCAATTGCTGATGTCAATAGAACACTATGAAAACAAGAAAGATCAAGTTCTCTTTATTAGACACTGAAAAAAGGATGTCACTTAGTTCAGATTTAGACATAAAACTAGTTTATTAGCATTGTGTGAAAGCAGTTTTGCTTTCATAGTCACAGTTTTAAGACTGTTTTTTCCAGTAGAGGTCTTGCCAAATGCCTCTACCTCTACCTTTCTCTCTCTCCATCTCTCCCTCCTCTCTCTAACACACACACACACACACACACACACACACACACACATGGTAGCCTTGAATAAGGGCAAAATGGTAGCAAAGGAATTAGACAGAAGTGTTTTGTGTGTGTGTGTGTGTATGAATGACATAGAGAGGTATGTATAGAAATAGGTTTAAATCTTTGAGGGGATGATGATATAACTTACCTGCATGAACAATAATCAAGATGACAGATTGATAGATGACAGATAGATAGTCAGACAGACAGACAGGACACTCCTGAGAGGTATAGAAGTTCTAATGTTCTAACTATCTTGTTTATGTACAACTTGCAGCTAAATAAAATAGAACCTCTGGTCATGGATGCTTCTGACCACTACCAAATCGGGTTCCCACTACAAAATTCACAATTTTTTTTTCATGGCCAATTTCTCCTTCTGAGCCATTTTTTTTGTAAGCACTAAATTTCCAAAATTAGGTTCCGGTCATGACCAAATTGGGTTGTGATCAAAGTTATGGAATGAATTATGATCGTGACCAGAAGTTCTATTGTAATAGCTTTGATGTTTTTGTTTTAAATACATTTTATTTGGTAGAAATACTTGGTTACAAATATTTCATATTTGAGAAGGCCTACCTATATTTTGTAGTCAGGCATTAAAAGGGGAGAAATAGCCTTGCACTAATAGCACCTACAGTACTGATCTTTATACTCTCAATAGATATTTGTTAAGCAGCTATTGCCTAAATTACCATCTTCACTGTTGACATTCAAATTAAATTCCTGTTTAAAAGATGAGATATTTCCTTCTTTCCAAAAATAGCTCTATACACCTGGCCTTCCTAAGTCAACTTGAGATGAGGTGTGAATAATCATTAAAGCAGTATGAATAATGTAAAGAGATTTCTTAGAGACACCAGTGTTTGAAAGCTATGCATTATGAAAATGAACAACTCTAAATGCTAAATGATGTATTTGAAAGATGTAGATGTTATGAAGTATTACCTGCATTATATGAACCAGATCTCAAAAATGCCTGATTATCCAAATCTATCTCCTGTCTTCCATATAATTACAATGCTGTGTAAATAGCATAGCTGTATAATCTACTTATTAAGCTATTTCCTGTACCAGAGCCTTAGAGATAAATTAGCCTGTTCTCTGAAACCAACACACATCTAATCTAAAGTTTTTTGAAGGTTCCAGTGGATTCAGTCTCTGGGGCAAAATACATTTCAACTTCTACTAATGGAAAATTCCTGTTTCTGAAAAGCAGCCAGTAAAAACTCAATAGCATACATGATAAATGAGAATAAAATTTTCCACAATGTAACCTCTCTTTATTTTCCTCTTTGCCCTTCTCCTCTTCCTTGAAAACTTTTTCCTCAAGCAAGAAACAGATGTATTAGGGTGCATTGTTTGTGTGTCTGAACTGGGTGGGGAAGGGGAGGCAAGGAAATGATTCAGATTGTGAACCTGGTGACCTAGCACAAGGTTCATGTTCTTAAATTGCCACCGATATTTCATTGGCAAATAAGGAGAGTATCAAGTCACTACACCAATGCTTCAGAGAGCCATAGATGGTCTGCATTCTCTGAAATGTCCATTCCTGTTCTAATGAATATACTAAATATTCCATTCCTGTTCCAATGAATATGTATGAAGAATGGTTGCAGTAATTGAGTACAGCTAGTCTAGAGAAAGAAAAATTAGGGATGACTTGATAACAGTATTCCAGTATTTGAGGAGTTGCCACAAAGAAGAAAGGGTCAACTTATTTTCCAAAGTACCAGAGGCAGGACAAGAAACAATGGATGGAAACTAACCAAGGAGAGAAGCAACCTGGAATTAAGGAGAAACTTCCTAACAGTGAGAACAATTAACCTGTGGAACATAAATATGTATCCATGAAGTATCATTATAGGAGTGGTTTTGCCTTTAATTTCTGAGATATATGTTCTACTTCATGAAATCAGCAACATTGTTGAATCCCGTACATGAATCTTTACCCAAAACCATGTCTATTTAGCATTTTAGATCAGTCAAAGCTGGTTAGGTAATACTATGTGCTAAGGCCCTAGCTCAACCAGCACATTTTAGCTATATCCAAACAGACATGTTTTCAATTATTCCAATACAGTAATAATTTAACCAGAGGCCTATGTAGAAACAGCACAAGGATCATCCTCCAATCATGTTTCGTAATCAATAAGTTTGTATCTCAGAAACAAATTTATGTTTGGTTTTTAAGAACCTTTTAAACACCTTGAAGTTCTTTACAGCTAACTGATTTTGTTCCTAAAGGAAACATAGTAAGATTAGGGAAGAGCCAGAATAGGAAAGGACTGAGAGCTGAAAGATATTAAGCCTTCCAGCCATTCTGAATCAATTTCTATCAGCTGGTCTAATATATTCTTTCCATCCACATGAGGAAGTTTTTAAAAGGAAAAGCAGATAGTTGTAAGCCTCTTTCAAGGTTTATTGCAGCTAGGAAGAATTTGGATCTACCAATAAACTACTAGTTGTATGTTACACTGAATAGTTCTCCCTTAAATAAAAGCAGGAGGGCTAGGCTACTTTAACTCTTTAATTATAGTTAAGATAATTTTTCAAACCAGAAAACAACAGTGCACCTCCTTTAGTTTTTTTGTTTTTGTTTTCCATTTAATGCCCCAGAAGACCCAAAGAAAAATGAACCAAATGGTATATTCCTTCACAGGAATGTGTCTCCATAAGCAGATGCCACACTAATCGGTTTTCTGGCACTGACCTTTTTGGATTGGCCTTCTTGTGCTACTGCATTTATCACTGGGCCAAAATGTCAGCAAAGAGCAGAGCAACAGCACTTACAGCAGTTTGCATATATTTTCAGAAAGATCGTTGTCTGCTGATGCCACCATAAAGACTTTTTAGGACAGCAGCAAATGCAAATTGTTTAGAAGCTGGTTTCTCCACTGTTGTTTCCCCCACAAACAAGTAGACAACCTGATTAGAAAATGTCAAGAAAAAACCGATTGCAAAATATGGTGTCTGAAGAAACAAAAGGAGAGCTGTAGAAACAGCAGACGTGAGTTCTTAGTTCAGCAATGCAAGAATCTGCAAATAGGTCTGAAGGTTTATCTGTGTGTGTGTTTGTGTGTCCTCATCTACCAATGAACTGAATTAGTTGAACAATTATACACTTGAATAACTATGTAATTGTGCTCCTCTAAAATAGCACCTCTGGTATTCAGGGCACTTTTCACAGATAAATGTTCAATTTTAAAAATTTTTACTTAAAAGTCTGCATCAAGATAGAGACCAGGAAGAAAGAAATGCAAACAGGCAATTTGTAGAGAGTTGTATTATCCTTATACCACATGCCATTCTCTGCCAAAGAAAATATAGCCACAATCAGACGATTGGAACAAATTCAAAACAACAATTTGTCAAGACAATCCCAAAGGTTTCTCTATGTGCCTAGAAAGCCACATTCTTTTTAAAGCTTTCACTCCTGTCTTTTATATCAGCATGATATAGAGAAATCCATTTGATTAATATAAGTGATAGTTATAATAAAGGAACTGAAAATGCTTGCATGTGCAATTAAGGGCATGGCTATCAAAGGGATGAAAAAGGTAGAAAGTGCACTTAAAAACACCCAAGAGAAAGCCAAGGGTCTTCAAAGAGATAAGCTATGAGCTGTGGTGGCACAGTGGTTAGAGTGCAGTACTGCAGGTTACTTCTGTTGACTGCCAGCTGCCTGCAGTTTGGCAGTTTGAATCTCACCAAGCTCAAGGTTGACTCGACCTTCCATCCTTCCAAGTTGGGTAAAATGAGAACCCAGATTGTTGGGGGCAATATGCTGACTCTGTAAACCACTTAGAGAGGGCTGAAAAGCACTGTGAAGTCATATATAAGTCTAAGTGCTCTTGATATTTATATTGCTAAATAATAATAATAATAATAATAATAATAATAATAATAATAATAATAATAATAAAACTAAGAAGTTCTCTAACACCTATTTTAGCAGCATGAGACACCACCTTTGGTTTTGTAACAAGAAGAACCATTAACAATAGAAACAAATGGGTCTGAAATACAAAATGCAAAAAAATAATCAATTTCTAAAAGTATTTTTAAAAATTTGAAGTAATCAAAATCATAACTGGAGACAGAATAAATACTTGTATTGTATCAGCCCTTTAAGATTAGTCAAGTCAAGAAGAAATATTACAAATTACAAGTATCTATTTTATTTTAATAATGTAGAATAATAGAATGTAGAAAGTTTTTCTTGTTTAATTTATACTACACAAAATCCAGGCAAACTTAATTCGAATTTCTTTGTCATGTTTTCCTCTTTCTTAGGACCATAGCAATAATAATATCACCTAGATTTGTATACCACTCCATAGTGCTTTACAGCACCCTCTGTGTGATTTACAATGTCAGCATATTGCTCCCAACAAACAGGCTCCTCATTTTACTGACTTTGGATGGATGGAAGAGTCAACCTCAAGGTCCATCAGGATCAAACTCCAGGCTGTGGGCTGAGTTACCCTCCAATACTGCATTTTAACCATTGTACCTTCAGGACCATGTAGTTGTTTTTATGTATCCTCCTTTCCCCCACACACTAATGGTTTAGTTTATTTATTCCCCATTCCCAAGGTCAAGTCTACATCCCTTTACACTACCTCCCCCATCAAAATCACTCCACATCCAGCAAAAAAAACAAAACAAAAAACAAAAAACCAGGCCAGGCAATTTAACAAGGTCAGTTGGCACACAAGAACTCCATCTTTCCTTCCTTGCAGCTGGGCTTGGCATTGTGACAGAAACACAGAAAAAAGGAGGCAGAGTTCAGAGGGAGCTTGAAAATGCCCCTTCCCTTCCATTACATAGCAACTGTCATTGGAAAGGAAAGAATCAGAGAGGACACATCATCCTGGGGGTCATTATCTATATAGTGATGGTAAGTGATGGAGTGGGGATTCTGCAGTAATTTTAGATGGAGTTGGTGGACATGTTATATGCATGGACATATTCTAAGCTTCTCATTTTGTATCCTTCATCCAAAATAGACTGTACAGTGCCTTCCTCTTCCTCAGACATAAGGATTGGGATGGGGATGAGAGAGATAGTATTGAATGCAAATGACAGGGTGAATCCTCACAACAAGGAATGACTGGTGGAATACTGGATGAATTGTCATTGAAGCGGACAGCTATGGATGGAAATCATTGAGTTAATTAGATGTATAACTAAAAAGGAGTTAATAAACTTTGAACCCATCTATTTTGACAGTTGGGAGAAATAAAAACATTTAGTGGAAAGCCACATCAAATTACCCAACTCAGTCTTGGCAGTCTTTGTTCTTTTTACTCCTTTATGCAGCATGCTTGTCTGCAAGCTTAGCCAAATATAACTATTTCTCTAAGAGGAGGTGAGAAACTTTTGCCTCCTTGAATGTTTCCTTGAATGTTCCCCCTGAAGCTCAACAAATAGTGGAAGCAGAGGATCTGGAGGGCAGGAGTAGCAAGTGTTAAGTTCGTAAAGAGAGGCAGGACGCGGAGTACTTCAGCTCAAAGTTTATTGTGACTTCAGCTCAGAACGGACCTGAATGACTCAGCTGCGGCAGCTATTTATAGCCGGCTGCCGCGGCTGCCAGCCAATCAGAGTGCAGGGTTTTCCTGCACTTTTACAACCAATGAATTCAAACACTTACAACAATAACCAGTCATTTTAAACTCTGCATACATAACACCCCTCCCCACTAGGTTTGGTCCATACTCAAACCCCATCTATCTAATATATTCTTGTAGATAGGTGGGGCTCTTACGGATACGTTGAGACCTGCATGGTTCAGGTGTATTGGGAATCTCACTTTGTGAGGAAGGAAATGTATCTGCCAACATTCCCTTATTAGGACTTCTTGTATTAGTAGAACCTGTTTGGTTACTACAACCTGGTCTCTCCTCCCAATCCATCTCCAACCCAATGTCACCCCTAAATCTGGTAGTGATGTGCAATCCTCTATTTGTAAAATGGTTGTTGGCACCCTGACAGGTTTTGGGATGGTTCCTGTCGTGTTAGCTTGTTACACATGGGGTTGATTCTCACTTGCTGATTACCTTCATTATCTCCCCTTCCCCTAGAAGAGGCTGAGGGCATGGGATCCAGAGAGGAGCAAGGTGATGCTCCAGAGGCAGTCTGGACCGTAACTGGTCTATGTGCCTACTCCACAAGACACCATCCTCAGTTTGAACCCTGTAAGACCTGGGCCTGTAACCTGGGTTATCTCAGCAGGAATCCATAATGGTTCACCCACAAGGTTTTAGCATAAACAGAATCACCCACAGTGAAGTGCGTTTTGCTGGTGGAATCTATAGGTGCATTGGGGGCGTAAGTGGGGTGAAGGCGGTCCAGGGTAGACCTGAGTTTTCTACCCATCAACAGCTCAGCTGGGGTTAAGTTAGTGGATGGACTAGGAGTGATGTGTTGGATACTGAGTAGTTTTTCAACTTTCTCAGTGATGTCCCCTGGACCCAATTGTTGGAGTTTCTCCTTGGTAAATTGTACCATGCGTTCAGCCCAGCTGTTAATGGAAGGATGCCCAGGGGCAGTAAGGGCGGTCTGATACCCTGCTGCACTAAATATGATTCAAAAAGGTTAGCAGTAAATTGAGGACCACTGTCAGAAACAATCACATCAGGTAACCCATGAGTTACAAAAAGTTTCTTAAGTTGTTTGATAACAGCGTCTGCTGTGGTGGAAGCCATGGGTATAACCTCTAACCATCTGGAGTATGCATCAACTACAATAAGGAAAGTGTGCCCTCTGGTAGGGCCAGCAAAATCAATGTGAATCCTGGACCATGGACCCCTAGGACATTCCCATTCTTGTTTGGGGGCGAGGGTGGAGCAGGCCTTACTTGCTGACAGTTTGGGCAGGATGCAACCCAGTTTTCAACCATTTTGTCTATACCAGGCCACCATACATAACTCCTGGCCAATCCCTTCATTCTGACAATACCCGGATGACCCTCATGTAACATTTCCAAAACCTCTTTCTGCAATTTTGCAGGAATAACCACCCTGTTACTCCCACAAAATACATCCCCTCAAGACAGATAATTCAGTTTGTCTGGATTTAAAAGGTTGGGAAACTTGAGGTAGATCTTGTAGTGGCCAACCCTTTTTAATCCAGCCTACAATAGGAGCCAATAAAGTGTCTTTGGCAGTTTCTCTAGCAATTTCAGCAGCATGAACTGGAAGTTTGGCAACAGTTTCTAGAAAGAAGGTGTAAGTTTCAGGAGCAGGGTCCTCAGTGTGCAAAGGAAGTGGGCAGCGACTCAAAGCATCAGCGTGCCCAATGTCTTTTCCCGGTCTGTGGATGAGTTTATATGAATAAGCAGCAAGAAATTCAGTCCATCTCAGCATTCTTGGTGACAGGATGGTGGGCGTTGGTCTGTCCCCTGCCACAATGCCTAAAAGAGGTTTGTGATCTGTAACAATGGTGAATCTTCTCCCATAAACGTACTCATGGAACTTCTTGACTGCTGCCATGATAGCCAACGCTTCCTTGTCCAGTTGACTGTAGTTTCTCTCTGCTTTGGTCAAAGTGCGAGAGTAAAATGCAATAGGGGCTTCCCTTCCACTGGGAAGCATGTGGCTCAACACCCCCCACTCCAAAGGGGATGCATCACAAGTCAATACTACAGGTAAATTCTCAGAAAACTGTATCAGGACACAATCAGAAGTGATTTGTCTCTTGATGTTGTTAAATGCAGCTTCTTCTTTTGTGCCCCAGACCCATGCAGATTTTTATCCAGTAATCTGTGTAAGGGTTCTGCAGTGGTTGCTTTCTGAGGTAGAAACATATGATAGAAATTAATAAGTCCCAGGAATGCTTGCAAGTCAGTTTTGCATCTTGGCCTGGGGGCTTCTTTGATTGCCTGAACTTTGGCTTCTGTGGGGTGGATGCCATGTTTATCAATCATATAACCCAAGAATTCTACTTTGTCAGTTCTTAGTGTGCA
The DNA here is from genome assembly GCA_009733165.1 of Naja naja. Taxonomy (NCBI): domain Eukaryota; kingdom Metazoa; phylum Chordata; class Lepidosauria; order Squamata; family Elapidae; genus Naja; species Naja naja. The sequence goes on along the minus strand of SOZL01000431.1, from coordinate 2,823 downwards.
TTTCTCTTTTTGACTTTTAACCCCGCTTTCTTGAATCTGGTTAGAACTTCTCTGAGTTTCTCGTGTAACTGAGTGTCATTTTCAGCAGAGATTAAAACGTCATCAAAATAAGGCACCACCCCTGGTAACCCTTGTAGCATCCTTTCCATAAGGCTTTGGAAAATGCCTGGCGACACACTTACTCCAAATTGTAACCTTTTGCATTTGAAAGCACCGCGATGGGTTACAATGGTTTGGGCTTCTGCAGTTAAATCGTCTACTGTTAACTGCTGGTATGCTTGGGCCAGGTCCAGCTTGGCGAAGACTGTGCCCAGAGAGTGTAATAAATGATGAACCACTGGAACCGGATATGCGCTCTGTTGTAGCGCATGGTTCAATGTCCCCTTGTAATCCCCGCAGATTCTCACGGAACCGTCTGCCTTGACTGGTGTGACTATGGGTGTCTCCCCCTGGCGTGGTCTGTGGGCTCTAATACCCCTTGGGCTATCAGTTTATCTAATTGTTCATCAATTTTTTCCTTCAATGCAAAGGGTACCCTTCTGGGTTTTAAGCGGATTGGTTGTACCTTGGGATCTGGGTTAAATGTGATAGGGGGCCCCAAATACTTGCCTAAACCGTCGCTGAAGACCTCTGGAAACTCAGACTTCAAAGACTCTTCCCACTCAGTGTTGCTCACGTGATTGATGCCAGTCACTTGATGCCCAGCGGTTGAACCATTCCAGTCCCAGCAAACTTGGACGATCTTTATCAACAATGGTCAGGGGTAGGCGTTTGATGTGACCTTTGAACTTCACGTTGAATTCTCTTGTTCCAACTACTGGAATCTTGTTCCCTTGGTAGTCTTTAAGAGTTAATGCCTGCTTCTTGAAGTGAGTCTTCTGAATGTCTGGTATCAGTCTTTGAATAGTGTCCCATGACACCATAGATAAGTATGAACCTGAGTCCACTTCCATTTGGCAAGGCCTTCCTTCAATGAATACCTTGACATGTACTTTCCTGTTATTTAAAGAGGATGAATGACCAATAGTTACTGTTTGATGAGTTTCATTCCTTCCATTTGCTTCTGTGTTGCCCCATTTTCTCGCTGGTGTTGTTTGGCTTGACTTCTCTGTCTTTGTTGTTTGTAGCAAACTTTCTTCTGTTTGGTGGAGTTCTGGATGATTTGCAGACTCTTGCAATGTGCCCTCTTTTTTCACATCGAGGCAAATGGTGTCCAGGAACTTGCATTCAGTGCGGGGGTGGTTTCCCCCACAACCTATGCAGTGGAAATCATGCCTCTTCCTTCTCAGGTCATTTCATTTCCGCTCCATTCTGAGTCTGTTAATTCCTTCTTCTTCTCCACTGTATTCTGACTCAGATTCAAGTTCATCAAAATGAGTTGTAGTGGTCTTTTCCCCATCAGAATGGCCCGTAGTCTTGTTCATCTTTCTCATGGCTGCTGCTGAGGATTTGGTGGCTTCTGCTGAAGATGCTTCCTCTATGGCTTCTTTCAGCGTGATCTTGGGTTTCATCAGTAATTTGCTCTGCAAAACCTTGTCTTTAAGGCCCAATACAAAACGATCGTGCATAGCCTCCTCTAAGCTGCTGAATTTGCACGCACCCCCAATGTCTCTTAAACTTGCCACGAAGTCATTTACTCTTTCGTCTTCCCCCTGATCGCAGTGATAAAACTCGTGTCTCTTAATGAGGCACGATACTTGGGGCGCATAGTGTGCCCTTAAAAGCCTCTCCAGATCAGGCCATGCCATTACCTTTACGTCTGCTGCACCAGCTAATGCCTTCCCCATCTTGAAAACTGTTGGACCGCAATACATGAGAAAAACCGCCCTCTTCCGCTGCTCAGAAATGGCAGCCAGATCATTTCCTTCCAAATACATCTGAAACCGATCTGCATATGACTCCCAGTCTTCATTCTTTGGATCGAATGGGGCTGGGGGGGGGGTGTTCAGTGCAGACATCTCGCTCTTCTCTGTTCTGCATTGCCTTCTCTTCAGGGAGATCCCATCCTCATCGCCACTGTTAAGTTCGCATAGAGAGGCAGGACACGGAGTGCTTCAGCTCAAAGTTTATTGTGACTTCAGCTCAGAACGGACCCGAATGGCTTAGCTGCGGCAGCTATTTATAGCCGGCTGCCAGCCTGCCAGCCAATCAGAGTGCAGGGTTTTCCTGCACTTTTACAACCAATGAATTCAAACACTTACAACAATAACCAGTCATTTTAAACTCTGCATACATAACAGCAAGAATCATAGTTAATAAAGGGAGACATGCAGATGGAGAAATGCACTGTAAATATATTGCACAGATACTGCATATAAACTACATATATATTCCAAGGGGCAGTAATTATACAGTCTAATTATCCTGCTGGTAAGAGACCTAGCAGTGTTAAGTAATACTCAGGTAATGTTTTTGTCTTCTCTGATTTTTCTTTACAATGCTGAATGTTGACAAATTAAAATCAATGCCCAGGAAATTAAAAAAGACTTCTCAAAACCTGGATTTAAACTGAGACCTACCATCTGAGAACACATGATTGACTAAGCTCCTGTTCTGAAAAATATGATCTGGAAAGAGCAGACCATTTGGAAAAAAAATAATAAAACGAGCATTTTGATAAACAATTCACTCATACCAACAGTCATACAAACCAGTACAGCTGGAAGATTGGTAATCAAATCCAGGAAACTGTGCCCATACTCTAGGAGGGAAGCAGACTGATTGATGTAAATTGGATGGTTTAGCAGTGACTACCTCCACCTGGCAATACCTGTAGGAGGATGGCACATAGTCCTTAACATCTGGTCCCACCCTTTACCACCA
>SOZL01000430.1:32388-53627 GCA_009733165.1 Naja naja | reverse complement strand
TTCCTGAAAAGGATTTTAAGCCTAACAACTTCAGTGAAAAGATGAGCTGCAATTCAGAAGCAAATGGGAAGAATGAAACTCACCAAACAATCACCATTGGTCATTCTTCACCCTTGAGAAAGAAAAGTACACGAAGGTGTTCATTGAAGGAAGGCCTTGCCAAATGGAAGTGGACTCAGGCTCTTATTTATCTATGGTGTCATGGGACACTATTCACAGGCTACTTCCCAACATTCAGAAGAAACATTTCCAGAAGCAAGCACTGACTCTTAAAGACTACCAAGGGAACAAGATTCCAGTAGTTGGAGCAAGAGATTTCAACGCAGTTTAAAGGCTGCCAACCAAACGTTTGCCTCTGACCATCGTGGACAAGGATCCCAAGCTTGCGCTGGGACTTGAGTGGTTCAAGCCACTAGGCATCGAGGTGACTGGCATCAATCACGTGAGAACTCTGAATGGGAGGAGGCCTTGAAGTCTGAGTTTCCAGAGGTCTTCAGAAGGACTGGGCAAGTATATGGGGACCCCTATCACTTTCAACCTAGATCCCAAGGTGCCCCACTGCTTAAAGCCCAGGAGGGTTCCATTTGCTTTAAAGGAAAAAATTGATGCACAATTAGACAAATTAATTGCTCAAGGGGTTTTAGAGCCCACTGATCACTCCAGATGGGAAACACCCATAGTCACCCCAGTCAAGGCTGATGGGTCAGTAAGAATCTGTGGTGACTATAAGGGGACACTGAAACCATGCAGAGCATATCCAGTGCCTCATCACACATCCAGGTACAGTCCCAAATTGATTTGGCCCAGGCATATCAACAACTAACAGTTGATGATGCCACTGCAGAGGCCCAAAGCATTGTGACTCACAGAGGTGCCTTCAAATGTAAAAGGTTACAATTTGGAGTAAGCATGGCACCAGGCATTTTTCAAAGTCTTATGGAAAGAATGCTTCAAGGACTGCCAGGGTAGTGCCTTACTTTGATGATGTGTTAATCTCTGCTGAAAATGACACTCAGCTTCAAGAGAGAGACTCAGAGAAGCCCTTACCAGATTCAGAAAAGGGGTTAAAAGTCAAGGAAGAAAAATGCACACTTAAAACAGACAGGGTTGAGTTCCTGGGCTACATGATTGACAAGCATGGCATCCACCCTACTGATGCCAAGCAATCAAAGAAGCCCCTAAACCTAAATGCAAAACAGATTTGCAAGCCTTCCTTGGACTCATTAACTTTTATCACATGTTTCTACCTCAAAAGGCAACCATTGCTGAACCTTTACACAGATTGCTTGATAAGAAGGCTGTTTGGATCTGGGGGAGGAAGGAACAATCAGCATTTAACAGTATTAAGAGACTAATCACATCTGATGCTGTATTGATACAATTCTCTGAGAATTTGCCTGTTGTACTGACTTGTGATGCATCCCCTTTTGGAGTGGGGGGTTGTTTCACAGGCTTCCCAGTGGGAGGGAAGCCCCTATTGCATTTTACTCTCACTTTGACCAAAGCAGAGAGGAATTATAGCCAACTGGACAAAGAGGCATTGGCAGTTGTTGCAGCTGTTAAGAAATTTCATGAATATCTGTATGGCAGGACATTTACCATTGTTACAGATCACAAACCTTTGTTAGGCATTGTGGCAGGAGACAAACCTACACCTACTATCCTGTCACCAAGAATGCTGAACTGAATGCTTTATTCATACAAACTGATTCACATGCCTGGCAAGGACATTGGACATGCTGATGCACTGAGTCATTGCCCACTGCCTTGCCACAAGGAGGACTTTGAACCTGAAACACACACCTTTTTCCTAGAAACTGTTGCTAAGCTTCCAGTTCATGCTGCTGAAATTGCCAGAGAGACTGCCAAAGACACTGTGTTGGCTCCTGTTATAGGCTGGATTAAGAAAGGTTGGCCTCTTCAAGATCTACCTCACCTTGCCCAACCTTTTAAGTCCAGGCAAACTGAATTATCTGTATTAAGAGGATGTATTTTGTGGGGTAACAGGGTGGTTATTCCTGCAAAACTGCAAAGAGAGGTTTTGGAAATGTTACATGAGGGTCATCCTGGTATTGTAAGGATGAAGGGATTGGCCAGGAGTTATGTATGGTGGCCAGGTATTGACAAAATGGTTGAAAACTGGGTTGCATCTTGTCCCAATTGCCAGGTAGTCAGGCCTGCCCCACCTCACACCCCCACACAGGAATGGGAATGTCCTAGGGACCCGTGGTCCATCACATTGATTTCGCAGGTCCTACTAGAGGGCACACTTTTCTTGTTATAGTAGATGCATATTCCAAATGGCTCGAGGTATTTCCCATGACATCCACCACAACTGATGCTGTCATCAAGCAGCTCAGAAAACTGTTTGTAACCCATGGGTTACCTGATGTTCTTGTCTCTGACAATGGCCCTCTTACATCTAACATTTTTGAATCCTTCCTAGCACAACAGGGTATCAGACATGCCCTTACTGCCCCTGGGCACCCTTCGCTAATGGTCGGGGAACGCATGGTATGCTTTACCAAAGAGAAGCTCCAGCAACTGGGTCCTGGGGACATCACTGAGAAGCTTGAAAACTTCTTAGTGTCAGCACATCACTCCTAGCCCATCTACTAACTTATCCCCAGCAGAGTTGTTGATGGGTAGGAAACTTAGGTCTTCCCTTGACCGCCTTCATCCCACTTATGCACCCAACACCACCACTGGATTCCACTTCCAAAGTTCGCACATTCAGTGTGGGTGATTCTGTGTATGCTAAGAACCTATAGGTGAGCCTTTGTGGATTCCTGCTGCAATAACTCAAATCACGGCCCCTCGTCTTACAGGGTACAAACAGAGGATGGACTCCTCTGGAGCAGGCACATTGATCAACTCAGATCCAGGTTCCTCTGGAACATCGCCCCTGTCTCTGGTTCCTCACCTGATGTCACTTCTAGGGGAAGGGAGAAACAGGAGGAAAATCAGCAAGCAAGAATCAACCCCATGTGTAACGAGCCATTACACAGGAACCATCCCAAAACCTGTCACAATGCCAAGATCCATCCTTAGAAATGGAAGATTGCACATCACTACCTGACTTGGGTGCTGACATTGGAATGGAGATGGGTTGGGAGGAGACCAGATTCACGCATCAAACAGGGTCTTCTTTCACAGGAAGTCCCAGTGGGGAAATGTCAGCAGACACATTTCTCTCTCTCACTGGGTGAGAACGTTAAAACTTCTGAACCACGAAGGTCTCAACGTATTACGTAAGAGCCCCACCTATTAAAAAGAATACATTAGATAGGTTGGGGTTTGGTATGGACTGAACCTAGGGGAGGGGTGTTATGTATGTAGGTTTGAATGTTATTGATTTATTTGAACTGTTCTTGATGTTAAATGGTATTTTTAAATAGCGGAAGAAACCCTGCACTCCCATTGGCTGGCAATCTCGCTGCCTGGTAAGAAAAGCCAACTCGCCAATTCAGCTGTAGTCACTGAATAAACTCTTAACTGAAGCTCAAGATTTGACTCTTCATGCAAACTTAACACAATTGATGCAATGTAATATATAATCGTATCAACAAAGAGCCATTCTAACAAGTTTAATAGCCCAGATCAACAAATAGTAGCAATGTTTACTGCTTAAGTTGGACGCACCATCTTCATTCATTCAGGACAACTTCCTTACCGCTGTTTAGCAATAGTTCCTTTTGTCATCCTTGGTAAAGAGGTGCAGTGGGAATAAATTACCAATCTGTTGTGAAGAAACACTTAAATGATTGAGCTGATCTTGCGCACGCCTTCTTCTAAGAAGTCCATTATCCCAGTTCTTGTCATTCTCATTCTGCCACCGCCACCCAAAATGAAACAGGTGCTGACATTTTAATGCTTTCGCTGTAGTTATATTCAAAGGGACAAATTAAAAATGTTTTGCCTTTGAATCGGATCTTGCTCATCTTGCAGCTCAAACCTGACCTGAAATTGGTGGAATCGTTCGAGTTGTGTGAAGAATGAAGACTGGGAGTCGTATCGGATCGGTTTCAGATGTATTTGGAGGGAAACGATCTGGCCGCCATTTCTGAGCAGCGGAAGAGAGCGGTTTTTCTCACTTATTGCTGTCCTGCAGTTTTCAAGATGGTGAAGGCATTGGCTGGCTCAGCAGATGTGAAGGTAATGGCATGGTCTGATCTGGAGAGACTTTTAAGGGCACACTACACGCCCCAAGTATCGTGCCTCATTAGGAGACACGAGTTTTATCGCCCGATCAGGAGAAGACGAAAGCGTAAATGACTTCGTGGCAAGTTTAAGGAGCATTGGGGGGGGCGTGTGAATTCAGCAGTTTAGAGGAGGCCATGCACGATCATTTTGTATTGGGCCTCAAAAACAAGGTCTTGCAGAGCAAATTACTGATGAAACCCAAAATTATGCTGAAAGAAGCCATAGAAGAAGCATCCTCAGCAGAAGCCACCAAAATCTCAGCAGCAGCCATGAGGAAAATGAACAAGACTACGGGCCATTCTGATGGTGAAAAGACCACCACAACTCATTTTCATGAACTTGAATCCGAGTCAGAATATAGTGGAGAAGAAGAAGGAATTAACAGACTCAGAATGGAGCGGAAACTAAATGACCTGGGAAGAAAGAGGCAAGATTTCCACTGCATAGGTTGTGGGGGAACCCACCCCCACACTGAATGCAAATTCCTGGAAGCCATTTGTCTCCATTGTGAAAAAAGAGGGCACATTGCAAGAGTCTGCAAATCATCCAGAACTCCACCCAACAGAAGGAAGTTTGTTGCAAACAACAAAACAGAGAAACAACAAGCCAAACAACAACAGTGAGAGAATGAGGCACAGCACAGAAGTAAATGGAAAAAATGAAACTCATCAAACAGTAACTATTGGTCATTCATCTTCACTAAATAACAGAAAAGTGCATGTCAAGGTATTTATTGAAGGAAGGCCTTGCCAAATGGAAGTGGACTCAGGTTCATACCTGTCCATGGTGTCATGGGACACAATTCAAAGACTGATACCAGACATTCAGAAGACTCACTTCAAAAAACAAGCACTAACTCTTAAAGCCTACCAAGGGAACAAGATTCCAGTAGTTGGAACAAGAGAATTCAACGTGAAATTCAAAGGCCACACCAACGCCTGCCATTGACCATCGAGGTAAAGATCGCCCAAGTTTGCTGGGACTGGAGTGGTTCAACCCACTGGGCATCGAAGTCACTGGCATTGATCATGTGAGCAACACTGATTGGGAAGAATCCTTGAAGTCTGAGTTTCCAGAGGTCTTCAGTGACAGATTAGGCAAGTACTTGGGGACCCCTATCACTTTTAACCTAGATCCCAAGGTACAACCAATCCGTTTAAAACCCAGGAGGGTACCATTTGCCTTGAAGGAAAAAATAGATGAACAATTAGATAAGTTAATAGCCCAAGGGGTACTAGAGCCCACAGACCACTCCAGGTGGGAGACACCCATAGTCATGCCAGTCAAGGCTGACGGTTCTGTGAGAATCTGCGGGGATTACAAGGGGACATTGAACCATGCGCTTCAACAGAGCGCATATCCGGTTCCAGTGGTTCATCATTTATTACATTTTCTGGGCGGGGGCACAGTCTTCGCCAAACTGGGGGCAACGTTTTTGCCAAATTAGACCTTGCCCAAGCATACCAACAGTTAACAGTAGATGATTTAACTGCAGAAGCCCAAACCATTGTAACCCATCGGGGTGCATTCAAATGCAAGAGGTTACAATTCGGAGTAAGTGTGGCGCCAGGCATATTTCAAAGCCTTATGGAAAGGATGCTACAAGGGTTACCTGGGGTGGTGCCTTATTTTGATGACGTTTTAATCTCTGCTGAAAATGACACTCAACTACATGAGAAACCCAGAGAAGTCCTGACCAGGTTCAGAAAAGCAGGGTTGAAAGTAAAAAGAAAAGTGCACACTAAGAACTGACAAAGTAGAATTCTTGGGCTATATGATTGATAAACAGGGCATCCACCCCACAGAAGCCAAAGTCTAGGCAATCAAAGAAGCCCCCAGACCAAAATGCAAAACTGACTTGCAAGCATTTCTGGGACTTGTTAATTTCTACCACATGTTTCTACCTCAGAAAGCAACCATTGCAGAACCCTTACATAGACTACTGGATAAAAAATCTGCATGGGTTTGGGGCAGAAAGGAAGAGTCTGAATTTATCAATATCAAGAGACTAATAACTTCTGATTGTGTACTGATACAGTTTTCTGAGAATTTACCTGTAATACTAACTTGTGATGCATCTCCTTTTGGAGTGGGAGGGGGTGCTGAGCCACTTGCTTCCCAGTGGAAGAGAAGCTCCCATTGCTTTTTACTCTCACACTTTGACTAAAGCAGAGAGGAACTACAGTCAACTGGACAAAGAAGCTTTGGCACTCGTAGCAGCAGTCAAGAAGTTCCACGAATACGTCTATGGGAGAAGATTCACCATTGTCACAGATCACAAACCACTGTTGGGCATTGTGGCAGGAGATAGACCAACGCCAACCATCCTGTCACCAAGAATGCTGAGATGGACTGAATTTCTTGCTGCTTATTCATATAAACTCATCCATAGACCGGGAAAAGACATTGGGCATGCAGATGCTTTGAGTCGCTGCCCACTTCCTTTGCACACTGAGGACCCTGCTCCTGCAACTTACACATTTCTTCTAGAGACTGCTGCCAAGCTTCCAGTCCATGCTGCTACAATTGCTAGAGAAACTGCCAAGGACACTTTATTGGCTCCTGTTCTGGGCTGGGTTAAAAAAGGTTGGCCACTACAAGATCTACCTCAGGGTTCCCAACCTTTCAAATCTCGACAAACTGAATTATCTGTTTTAAGGGGATGTATTCTGTGGGGTAACAGAGTGGTTATTCCTGCAAAACTTCAAAAAAAGGTCTTGGAAATGTTACATGAGGGTCACCCGGGTATTGTCAGAATGAAGGGATTGGCCAAGAGTTATGTATGGTGGCCAGGTATAGACAAAATGGTTGAAAACTGGGTTGCATCCTGTCCAAATTGTCAGGAAACATGGCCTGCCCCACCTATCGCCCCCATACAGGAATGGGAATGTCCTAGGGGCCCCTGGTCCAGGATTCATATTGATTTTGCTGGCCCTACCAGAGGCCACACCTTTCTCATTGTGGTAGATGCATACTCCACATGGTTAGAGGTTATTACAATGTCATCCACCACAGCTGACGCTGTTATCAGACAGCTTAAGAAACTTTTTGTAATGCACGGCCTACCTGATGTGCTTGTTTCTGACAATGGTTCTCAATTTACTGCTAACCTTTTTGAATCATATCTAACACAGCAAGGTATCAGACATGCCCTTACAGCCTCTGGGCATCCTTCGACTAACGGCCGGGCTGAATGCATGGTACGTTTTACTGAAGAGAAACTCCAACAATTGGGTCCAGGGGACATCACTGAGAAAGTTGAAAAACTACTCAGTATCCAACACATCACTCCTAACCCATCCACTAATTTAACTCCAGCCGAGCTTTTGATGGGTAGAAAACTCTGGTCTACCCTGGACCGCCTTCACCCCACTTATGCACCCAATGCACCATTAGATTCCACTAGCAAAACTCGCCAATTTTCTGTGGGTTTTTGTAATTTTGTTTATGCTAAAAACCTTGTAGGTGAACCTTTGTGGATTCCTGCAGAGATAACCCAGGTTACTGGCCCCAGGTCTTACAGGGTTCAAACTGAGGATGGTGCCTTGTAGAGTAGGCACATAGACCAGTTACGCTCCAGACTGCCTCTGGGGCATCACCCTTGCTCCTCTCTGGACTTCATCCCCACAGCCCTTTCTAGGGGGGAAGGGGGAAATAATGAAGGTAATGAGCAAGTAAGAATCAACCCCATGTGTAACAAGCTAACACGACAGGAATCATCCCAAACCCTGTCACAGTCCCAACAACCATTTTTACAAATGTAGGATTGCACATCATTACCAGACTTAGAGGATAACACTGGGTTGGGAATAGATTGGGAGGAGAGACCAGGTTGTAGTAACCAAACAGGTTCTACCAGTACAAGAAATCCTAATAAGGAAATGTTGGCAGATACATTTCCTTCCTCACAAGGTGAGATTCCCAAAACACCTGAACCACGCAGGTCTCAACGTACCCCTAAGAGCCCCACCTATTTACAAGAGTATATTAGATAGATGGGGTTTGAGTATGGACCAAACCTAGTGGGGAGGGGTGTTATGTATGCAGAGTTTAAAATGATTGGTTGTTGTTGTAAAGTGTTTGAAATCATTGGTTGTAAAAGTGCGGGAAAACCCTGCACTCTGATTGGCTGGCAGCCGCGGCAGCTGGCTATAAATAGCTGCCACGGCTGAGCCATTCGGGTCCGTTCTGAGCTGAAGTCACAATAAATAAGAGATGAAGCACTCCGTGTCTCGTTTCTCTATGCAAACTTAACAGAAAGGAAAGACAAGAAATGCTTTTTCAACAGAGAATTGGCAACAGTTGGTGTCATAGTCATCTAGTTATTCCCTGCCTTACCTCTGCTTTCCTGAATCCTTCTACATTAATAAAATAGGATAGCTTTGCTTTTCAGTCATTGTTCTTGGACTAATGCATTTGAAGTGATTAGCTGACCATTTTACCACTATTTTCCAGATAATGGAATCCCAGTTAGGTTGAAGGATATATTTACTATCTATTTATGAATTCAGGAAGATAAATGTGTAACTGATGGTGCCTTATTTATGATGCTTGAATTATCTAACGTGCTTATGAATACTAACCAAGGGAAAAACATGTGATGCTGCATGAGGTTTGGCTGATCTTTGTTTTATGCTACCTCAACAACTCAAGTTTCCAGTTCTTGCTTGCTGGAGATAGGATGGTGTTCAAGGAAACATTATAAGCCCATAGAAGTAGACCATCTGCACCACATCAGAAGCTAAGGGGATATGTTTGATCTAGTTCTCTTTCCGCCTCTCATTGAAACATTGCATCTGCTTAACATGACATCCTTTGACTTAATTATCATGAAGTGAAGAGGTAACCAAAGTCTGGACCCCTCAGATCTGGCAAAGCATTCTGGGTGGTGAGCTTGTACATTAAAATGATGGTGAGCCTGTCAATCAAAACCCTACTGAGGGCAGAAAGTGGAATGCTGCTGCTTCTTGAATCTTCATCCTTGTGGTTCTTAATATCCACTTTTTCATCCTTTAGAGTTTAGATGTAGCCATAAAGACAACAGGTCTGCTTCTGATGGATACAAAAATTTGGAACCCAGTTGTGTGTCCAATAGGTGCATCCTTCTCCTAAATATGGAATGAATGTCAAGAGAAAAGCTTATTTTGCTGTGTGTTATCATCTATGGAGATCCTCACTTAAAATCTCAATTTAATTAATAAGAAAGCTGGCTTCTGGAGCAGCAAAGGCAGGCAACGTGGCCCAGTGGAGAAGATAATTGCTTTTAGATTTTGGAAGTCTTCAAATTCCAGATCTTCAGCTGGCCAACGAATAAGCTTTCACTGAATCAGTGATCCATCCATCTAAAGCCATACATGATGAAGGACAAACAACAGAAGTTATTGGTGCACCATCACTGGAGGTTTTCAAGGAGACACTGGACAACCACTTGTCTGGAATAGTATGAGGTCCCCTGCTTGGGTAGGGGGTTGGACTAGAAGACCTCCAAGGTCCTTTCCAATCCTCTTATTCTTTTATTCTGATTTTTTTTTATTCTGACTTATTAACAAAACAAAACTGAAGATGGATCTACTTTAGTTCATGTACTGAGAGACATATTCAAAAGTCATGGTCACTTGCTTATGAGGACCCTGATCCAGTTCGAAAGGAGGTTGGGATTTCCATGGTCCCCTGGTGTCAAGGAAGCACGGAAAAAGACATTTCTAATGCAAGAAGACAAGACTCGGAGTAAAATTATTTCTGCCAAGGCTGGTGTTCCAAGTGCTGATTGGACAGAGGTCCAAATTGTTTTCTTATTTGGGATCTGTAAATTGTTGCCCATTAATTATGCATTCAAATTTGCCAAAAGGTGCTGAGTTTAATTTTGGGTCAGCTTCTGTTCATTAATCGAAATTAATCGAAACCCACTGTTTCAAGTGCCGAAACATTTGCATGCAACCACAGCTTACTTTCTGGGGCATCCAGTGTATGTTGATGTCATGCCCCTGGTGGAGACTGACTCCGAGGAAGAGGAGGAACAGCCAACAGGAGTGGGAGTGTGGCTCCAGAGGTGGTGGAGGAAGCTGGGGAAGGGCAGAGGCCGGCTGAGCAATCAGAGGAGGATCTAGGCCCATCCCCTATCCATCCTAGGGCACGCAGGGAGGAGAGGATCAGGAAAAGAGTGGTCTACTCGGGAGGAGAGGGCCATGATCCTCCTCAGGGCTTACAGCTCGGAGCTATGTATATAAGTTTGTAACTGCGTAGTCAGAATTGCTGGAGTCAAAATTAGTGTTTCCTTTGAAGGAGGTTTATATTTGTTGGCATTCTTCCAAAGGACTTTCCCTGGTTATCTGCTTGGAGCATATGATTACTTATCTTGGTTTGCTTCGGAACTCTTGCCAAGATGGTTTGTTCTTGTTTTCCTTTTGCCTCATTAGTTACTTTTGGGACTTTAAACTGTGACTAATAAAACAGTTAAGTTGAAGGCATTTCCAGACTGCAATTCATGTTTTGGGTTTTGGGTTATTTTGAAAGACTACGGGTCATCACAGTTGATGATATACACCGTGAATATGCTTTTGTCTACTTCGACTGTGCAGACTGCAATACTTTTTCCCCCTCAAAATATTATCCTGACTTCATGCCTTCCAATTTGCCTGTCATTTAATCCACTGGAGCAACAGAGATTTCATGCTCATTATCTGTGCTTGGCTGTCTCTTCCTTCCTGCAGACGTTTCTTGAAAAACAGATAACGAGTCCAACTAGAGTTTTATGGGCTTATTTCTCGCCATTAATGCCTGGATTCAGAGAAGTGCATACTAAAAAGTGCGGACGGTTTGAACAATGAGAACATGGACAGTTGAAGCAAAGTTTATTTTCTATTTAATGCAAGATAGATTGCTTCGGGGGGCAGGGAGGAAATATCAGCTTAAAGGAAGGGCTGATCAAATACTCTAAAGAATAAAACAAAGTATAAAAGGTCAGGAGTTGAAATTTATTTTTTATTTTCTGATTTGATTCAGGACAATAAAAAAAACCCAAAATTATATGAGGAATTGATAAAATTATGTGAAGAAAGTGGACACATTTCTCAATTACCTGCTTCTCTGCATGCTCATTGCTGGAGCTGGGTGGTTGATAAGTTCTTCTCATTAGATAATTAATTAACAATTTAAAAAATGCATGCATGCTTAAAATCCCACCCATGACCTTTCTCTTTCTTCCCGAAGATTCTGATGGAGAAAAAGGAAAAAGTCCCCTGTTTGCCTTTTTTCCAAATTAAAAACTCAACAATATTCTATATTTTTTGCTTGGTTTAAAGATGTGTGAACTGCATTATGACTGAGTTCGCTTCTGCTGAACTTTAAACATCTCTGTTATATCCTAATGCCAAATTTGGTAGCCCCAACTCTATGGCTTCTTCCAAATAGCAATAGCAGTTACACTTATATGCCACTTCATGGTGCTTTACATCCCTCTCTAAGGGGTTTACAGAGTCAGCCTATTGCTCCCCCAACAATCTGGGTCCTTATTTTACTGACCTCAGAAGGATGGAAGGCTGAATCAACCTCGAGCTGGTCAGGGCTGAACTCCTAGCAGCGGGCAGAGTCAGCCTGCAAAACTGCAAAACAAAAAAATATTAAGAATTCAGATGAAGAAACTCCGAAGGACTAGCATCAAGTGGAAACATTGCTTAATAACCTGGATGTGACATCCTTCTTCACAAAAAGATGGTCTGCAATATGATCAAGATGCTGCTTATCATCTGAAATAGACCAATGGAGAAAGACTTACTTTTGATCTAGTCCCAACATGGGCTCTTACCAAAAAATTATTAGCAACAAGCAGACATGCAGATTAAAGTTATTGATCAGCATCCCAGAGCATGTTATCCATTCTCACAGAGAACTGCCAAGGAATATTTCCCAAGTGATCATTGCAAGTGTATTATTTATATCTGGTTGAGATCTAATCCAGAATTCAGAGCCTCCTAAAGTTGCTGCCATTAGGGATGAAAACTCTTATCATTGTCCAACCTTCTGGGAAAACCCATTTCAACAGTACCTTGAATTTATAGCCCCTATATCTATCTATCTATGTATCTATCTATTTATTTATCTATCTATCTATCTATCTATCTATCTATCTATCTATCTATCTATCTATCTATCTATCTGCACACATATATACATATATATATACACATATATATATATATATATATATATATATGTAGGTCTTGGTGTATTCGAGTCTTGTCCCGAATACCTTGGCACGTTTGACGAAATCTCATCCGTCATCTTCAGGCTGGTGTCTTCAGCTTCGTTCTCCTGGGAGAAGTGTGTGATTGTGGCTGTTTTCCCCTTTTAAACTCTAGAGTTGGATGTGTTGTTACTTTTGATTGGTTTGTGGAGTTGATGTATGCAGATTGGATGGCTTTTCCTGAGACCCTGTGTGGCTGAGGTGCTGGCTGTGTGTCTCTCAGCCTTTTGTGTTGTAACGACCTGGGTAATGGGCTGTGTGATGACTTTCTGAGTTCTATTGTTGTGATGTCCTGGGTGTGGTGCTGTAATCTCCTGGGTCGTTGTCTGTGCTGCAACCTCCTGATGTTTTGTGTTGTGATTTCCTGAGTTCTGTGATGTAGTATCCTGGGTGGAAGGCTGTGATGTGGCATTCTGGGCCTTGGTTTGGCTCGAGTTTGAGGTCTGGCTATGTGTTTATAAGCGTGTGTCAGTTGCTTAGTTTGGGGGTTGGAGGGGGGTGTAGCAGCTGGTGTTGCAGCCATGGTCTGGTTTCTGGATGGTGGTTGCCTTTCATCTGTGGCGTGGGCTTGGGTTTGAGTCTGGTGAAGGAGATTGGTGGTGGCATCATGTGTTATTTTGGGTCGGTGTTGGTTTTGTGGCTGGGACTCGTTTGTTGATTAGGGCTAGTTTCCAGATGTCTGGTAGGCGGGAAGTATCATCCCGTTTATTCATGTTATGGGGTGTTTCTCTATTTCGATGGCTTCCCTAATTATTCTCTTGTTGAAGTGTTCAGTATTGGAGATAAGTTTGGATCCCTCAAAATCAATTTCATGTCCTGTGGCTTTAAGGTGCTGGAAAAGGGAGGAAGTTTTTCTTCTTTTCTGACTGCGTTCTTGTGTTCTGCGATCGTGCATTTATTCTCCTGTTGGTTTGTCCAATGTATGTTGGTCCAATGTATGTGGGCAAATTTGCATGGTATTTTATAAACTCCTTGGTTTTCTAGCTGGATCTTAGGAGTTTATAAAATACCATGCAAAATTTGCCCAGCCACATACATTGACACAAACCAACAGGAGAATAAATGCACGATCAGAACACAAGAACGCAGTCAGAAAAGAAGAAAAACTTCCTCCCTTTTCCAGCACCTTAAAGCCACAGGACATGAAATTGATTTTGAGGGATCCAAACTTATCTCCAATACTGAACACTTCAACAAGAGAATAATTAGGAAGCCATCAAATAGAGAAACACCCCATAACATGAATAAACGGGATGATACTTCCGCCTACCAGACATCTGGAAATAGCCCTAATCAACAAACGAGTCCCAGCCACAAAAACCAACACCGGACCCAAAATAACATGATGCCACCACCAATCTCCTTCACCAGACTCAAACCCAAGCCACGCCACAGATGAAAGGCAACCACCATCCAGAAACCAGACCATGGCTGCAACACCAGCTGCTACACCCCCTCCAACCCCCAAACTAAGCAAACTGACACACGCTATAAACACATAGCCAGACCTCAAACTCGAGCCAAACCAAGGCCCAGAATGCCACATCACAGCCTTCCACCCAGGATACTACATCACAGAACTCAGGAAATCACAACACAAAACATCAGGAGGTTGCAGCACAGACAACGACCCAGGAGATTACAGCACCACACCCAGGACATCACAACAATAGAACTCAGAAGGTCATCACACAGCCCATTACCCAGGTCGTTATACACAAAAGGCTGAGAGACACACAGCCAGCACCTCAGCCACACAGGGTCTCAGGAAAAAGCCATCCAATCTGCATACATCAACTCCACAAACCAATCAAAAAGTAACAACACATCCAACTCTAGAGTTTAAAAGGGGAAAACAGCCACAATCACACACTTCTCCCAGGAGAACGAAGCTGAAGACACCAGCCTGAAGATGACGGATGAGATTCGTAACGTTGCCAAGGTATTCTCAACCTTACACAGGACAAGACCGAATACACCAAGACCTACATACCTTTACCCATTGAAAATCTAAACATATATATATATATATATATATATATATATATATATATATATATATATATACACATACATACATACATACACATTTATACACACACATTATATTCACAGATAATAAAAGGATCACTTGAAACATCAATCCTGGATGCATATATCCAGACACAAACATCCTTAAATTATGTTGAATATGATATTCTGAGATCAAACTCTTCCCAGATAAGTCACATTTTCAACATGGCAGTGTCAATGTGTTGTTGTTGTTGATCAGTCTCCAAGTTGTATCTGACTCTTTGTGACTCCATGGACCACAACACACCAGTCCCTCCCTGCCCTCCCCTGTCTCCCAGAGTTTGCCCAAATCCATGTTCATTGCATCAATGACACTATCTGACCATCTCATCCTCTTCTGTCCCCTTCTCCTTTTTCCTTCCATCTTTTCCAACACCAGGGTCTTCTCCAAGGAGTCCTCTCTTCTCATTTGGTGGCCAACGTATTTGAGCTTCGGCTTTGGTAACTGTCCCTCCAAAGGACAGTCAGGATGTTTCTATGTTAAGGGCTCAATTTTTTAAAAATTCATATTTATATCCCGCCCTTCTCTGGAAACTCAGGGTGGCTTACAATTTTTTGGGGAGCACAACCCAATGCGCTCAGCAATAGCCTTCATTCCATTGTATATGCCTGCTTATTACTAGGGCTTTTGGCCCCAAGCTGCATTTTACAAAGTCAGCTTATTGCCCCCAACAATCTTGGGTCCTCAATTTACCTACCCCGAGAGGATGGAAGGCTGAGTCAACCTTGAGCCTGGTGGGATTCGAGCCTGCACTAATTGCAGGCAGCTGGAACTAAGTGCTAGGTGTTTAACAGCCTGCACCACCAAGGCCTACAATGGGAACAGCCTTACTGGACTGTGCTACAATTATATAGTGAGGAAATCACAGAAGTTTCTTCCTCCCAGAAAGAGTAGCTGACATGCTTTGGTCTTGAACCTCCCTTTAGTCTTCCTTCCCCAGCTCAAGATTATATGGAATAGGGGGTTTTTTCTCTGCAAAAATCTGCAATTTTTAACATGAAGGCCATCCTCACTGCTATCTTCCAAAATAATCATAATATCACTCAGTCTTCACTAAATTGATATAAAGCCTGCTGTTATTGCTGGTAGTTTGGTACAATAACAGTCAGATGACTCCAGAAGATGCTGTAAAGTCACTAGGCACAAAATGACCTAAGATATTAGGGGGTGAAAAATCTCAGAAGTTGAGAACGGAGAAAGTCAGCAGCTTTCCTTGACCACTTTAGCATGGCCGGATGCATGGACTATGAGGACCAAATGCAGCAGGAGGCTCTGTCCCCATCTGCTCACCTGAAAACTTTGGGGAAATCCTTGGCCATTGTTCAGTTGACTAGTGCCAAGGGTAGCGAAAGCCTCCTTGTGGGTATAATTTCTTCTCCTTTGGACTCATCTCAGCTCTGCAATATATATGTAGTTGACATTTTTCCTCTGCTGCCCATTTCCAGTCAAGCCAAAGAACTCCGCTGACTTGAAGGAAACACATAACAAGTGAGTTTGTTTGTTTTGTCAGGGCAACCTGATCTACCCAATTATGGGATGGAGCATACTGCTTCCATTTTCCATAATTGAGTAGACCAGGTTGCCTTGACAAAAACATAATCTTTCCCTTGTGTAGCCAACAAAGGAGGAGAGCCTGTGACTTAGAGGTTAATACATCTACCTAAGTAGCCTGGGTTGGAATCCCAGAAGGGTATGGCTAGCTGAGGAAAGCTAAATAGCTTGAAATAGATCTATGCTAGTCTCCCTTTATTTCTTTGTCGGTAAAACATGAATTCAACAGGAATTCATGACAGTTGATCCATATATCCTGCCATTGCTTCAGTGTGTAGGAAAGAATATATTTGAGCTCATTATTAAGAATTCCACTCAGTGAAAATGCATCCGAATGAAAGCCCTGCAGTCAAAAGATGGCAGCTCATGGGGAGGCATCTCTCTTAATCAGCATGGACATCCCTCTTCTTCTTTTTTATCACCTTGCTTCAGATATCATCTTATCAGCCTGCAATTAATCTTGCCACTTTACAGGAGCCACAAGACTAGTTTGTCTCCTGTCATTTCAGTTATGACAAGCTTTGAGCCTAAGGTCTCCACCTTGGATTTTGCCAAGGAACCCCTCTGCCAATGCATCCTCTGGCTTGAACACAAAAACACTAACAAACATGAGACATCCTTGGTGCTCTCTGAGCTTGCTTGTTTTCTTGCAGATGTCTCATTACCCAACTAGGTAACATCGTCAGTGCTGGTAAGGAGTGTGGTTTGAAGGGACCTTGGAGGTCTTCTAGTCCAATCCTTTGCTCAAGCAGGAGATCCTATACCATTCCAGACAGGTCTCTTCTTGAAAACCTCCAATGATGGAGCCCCACAACTTCTGAAGGCAAGCTGTTCCACCAGTTAAATGTCTCCACTGCCAGGAAGTTTCTCCTTAATTCCAGGTTGCTTCTCTCCTTGGTGAGTTTCCATCCATTATTCCTTGTCTGGCCTTCTGGTGCTTTGGAGAAGAGGTTGACCCCCTCCTCTTTGTGGCAGCCCCTCCAATACTGGAAGACTCCTATCATGCCCCCCCTCCCCAGTCCTTCTTTTCTCTAGACTGGCCAGGCCCAAATCCTGCAACTGTTCTTCATGTGTTTTTGTCTCTAGGCCTTTCATCGTCTTAGTTGTCTATGCTTTTGATACAAAGCAATCATCTTCTAGTCACTTGCTTGGCATTAAAAGTGAATGGCACCTTAAAAAGTGCACCTTACAACTGCTTATCAACATAATTTGAGCATGTTGGTTTCCTGCAGTCTGTTAGGAATTATAATGAATTTATTTGTGTCTGGAAAATTGGTATCTTGATTTCAGTAATCAAGGAGATCAAATCAAATGAGTATTTGAGTTAAATTTCTTACCTTGTTGCAATTTCTGTTTATTTCATTTGCCTTCCTTTGCTCTAATCCTATCTACAATTATGTTCCATATTGCATCAAATAGTACAAACAAATATCTGTCAATCTATCTATCATCTATCTATTATCATCTATCCATCTCTCTCTCTCTCTCCCCTTCTCTCTCTCTCTCATCTATGTATCCATCATCTATCTACAACCAAGGAGAAATATCACTGGAGATTTTCAAGAAGAGACTAGACAACCATTTGTCTGGGGTGGTATAGAGGTCTTGTGCCTTGAGCAAGGGGTTGGACTAGAAGACCTTCAAGGTCCCTTCCAACTCTATTATTCTGTACCATCATCATCTCTCAATGTGGTCTATATTCTCCCAAGATTTGGAATTGGGATTTTATTTTTAAGCATGAAATTGTAATTTTAAATCTTAATCTGAAGACCAAAGTGGCATCCCTTGGTTAAAATTATTTTTGCAGGCATTGAAGATAAGTGTCCTAACACGTGAGCTGCAAAATACTGTCAAATATTAAATATCACATTGCAGGCTATCAACGACCAAATGTAAAATTGCTCACTGGTTATCTAATCTTGTGGAATGCGTAATGTCAGTGCCCACTATCAGATATGAAAACCCTTCATGCTACTGTAAATCAACTGTGAAATAAAGTCAAATGGGAAATGACTGGGTTATGTAATGAAAAGTCTAGAGAAGGCTTGCAACTTAGATGCTTGTTTAAAACAAGTTTGTTCTGTTGATTGGCCACAGAAAATCCCCAAATGTCTCGCAAAAGAAAATTATTGAAGGGGTGGGGGAGAGCTGGGCAGCCAGACTGGTTTCCTACTCCAGAGTATAATATCAACAAAACAAGCAGAATGATATTTAAATTGCAGCTCCCCTTCTTTCTACTCTGTAGCTAAACCTTTGAAACCAAAAATGGCACGGCTTTGCATAGAGACTCAGGTCTCATGCAAACTTGCATAATTTCATGAATATTTAGAGGCAATCTGATGAGATCGTCCTGGCTTCTATCATCATCCTTCAATATGACAATGGAGAATGTTGAATTAGTGGGGGGTGGGTTTTGTAAACATGGATGGATTCAGAACAAAACTTTGCACTCATGAAAGAGGTCCATGCTTCTAGAATTCCTAACTGCTCTTTCCAGTCTGATTTTCAAGTCACACACTCTCCTGTTGGGTTAAGTGTGAACACCATTCCAACTTTTCCCTGCAATCTCCAGTAACAACTTTGAAATGAATCATTGGTTATAGCTATAAAGTTGGGAAAAAATGCACATTACTTGAAACTGTAGCATGTTCAGAGTAACAGCTTTAACCTTCTGATAGTACCTTCTCACCTGACATCAAAGACAACTTTTTCCTTTTTATGTTTGAATAAGATTTTTATTTTAACTGAAATGGCTAAAAGTAAGTTTGCATGGTGCTGCCATTAGTTTGATATTTTAATTTAATTTAATTTAATGTTTGGACTTGTATGCCGCACTATCTCCCGAAGGACTCAGGGCAGCTCACATCATAAAATTATAAAATACAAAAGTTAAAATTACTAAAATTGAATTAAACCCAAGCCAAACACAATTTAAAACAAATAAAACTAGATATGAAAACAAATTTTAAAAATTGTCTACCAAGTTGTATTAGTCAGCAGAAAAAAAATCCATTAAATATCTATTAACATTAAAATCTCATTTAACTTCCTTTAAAATGCAGAGGTATTTAGTTATTTGCAACAGAGTGGTTTCATATTAGGCAACAGTGCCTTCCAAAATTGAACTAGTGCCCTATTCTCTTCAAATGCTAAATAATGCCATATAAAGTTGAGAATTCCTATTGTCTCTATGCCATTCTGTTGGATGCACCGTCCAATTTTATGCATATTTACTACATGGGCCTACCTTCTACTTTTCCAATAAAAATAGTGTCAGAGGCAGTGAGCAGTAATAGAATGGAAATAAGATGCAGAATTATAATTAAAGCAGAGGAAAAAAATCAGTAAAGAAGGGGTCAGTGAACTAGAAATAAACCCATTATTCCAAGAGTGAGCTTTAAATCATGGTGGAAAATTAGAGGAAGAAATACGTTTGGCCTTGGTATCATTTCCCCAGCAAAGTAGTGGTCTCTCTTCATTGGTTGTGTTGAAGAGAAGCCAGATCACCATCAGCATAATGCAAGCTTCAGTTTGGGATCCTGTGTAGGAGGGTTGGACTTCATGATCTTAGGCAACTGGTTCAACCATGAATGCCATCACAGGGAGTACACGGTTTGAAGAAATGTTATTGTTTAAACCTTGAGTTAAGATTTAAGTCTTGGGATCCATGGCCATGGTCCATGTATTTCAAGGAGGTCCATTGAAGAAAGACTGAGTCCACTGGTCCAAGGGACTGTTCAACCTGTTCAAAATGGAATTAATCCTATCCTTCCCACAAAGGCAACTGGACTTTCGCTTGTTCATCCAGAAGCCTTTCAGAAGTGAAGAAGCTTCATGGATGAGAGAAGAGAAATCTTTCGAAGGTAAAACCAAGAAAGTCCAGTTGCCTTTGACAAGCACTTTTGAGACCACCATAATCTGAATGATGGAGAACCTCTATAGGAAAGAATCCTACTTTAGCACAGAAACCACTGGGTTCTGAGGAGAAAGAAAATGAAATTCTGGATGAAAAAGTTGAAGGATGATTTCCTAATCCTGTGCTACAGATAGACAGTTTGGTGTAGTGGTGAAGGCTCCAGGATAGAAACCAAGACAGAATACAAGTTTTAGTCCAGTCTTAGTCATGAAGCCAGATGGATGACCTTGGATCAGTCCTTCTCACTCAACCACAGGACGAAAAAAAGCCAAGACAAAGCACTTTTGAAACCTTGCCAAGAAAACTGCAGGGTCAACATTGATTCAACATGCCCCAGTCCTCGGGTGCCATCAGCCAGACAGTGTCAGCGCCCAGGGGTAGGCCTTCTCTGTGGGAGCACCCACCCTGTGGAATCAGCTCCTTGGGACTCCAGTTATCCCTGGACCTCCATTCCTTCCGCCACAACCTGAAGACTTGGCTTTTTCAGCAGGCCAGCCTGGACTGAAGTGAAGGGGTGGTTTTTAAATTGTACTTTAATTAAGTTTTATTGGTTTTTAAATTTTATTGGGCTTGGGGTTTAAGTTAATTTTAATTAATTTATTTTGTATTGTGTATTTTATATTGTGAGCCACTCTGAGTCCCTAGGGAGAGGGCGCATACAAGTCCAATAAATTCAATTGAATTCAGTCCTATGACAAGGAGCATCAGAATGAAGACTACAGCATTTTAATTGGGCGCCACCCTGTATAAGAGTACCAGAAAAGACAACCCCTTTATAACAGGACAACGGAACCTGAGGGGACTTTAGAAGTCTTCTAATCCAACTGCCTGCTCAAGCAGACAGTCAATGTCAAGGGAAATCAGAAGATCCAGGCTGTTCAAATGGATATAAAGGTTTATTGCAAGCTTAAGCTCTCTATAAGAATCTAAACTACTAATGGCCAAAGGAAATTGGTGGTAGATAAGGGTAGAAGGAATTCAGGGTGGGTTGGACTTAGACCTCATGTGTGGGCATGAAGGGATGTGGACTGATGTCAGCCTGGTCCTCTCCTACACAGGAGACCCTCTACCATTACAGTCAAATGGCTGTCCAATCTTTTCTTGAAAGTCTCCAGTGATGGTGCACCCACAACTTCTGAAGGCGAGCTTTTCTCATTGGTTCATTGTTCTCACTGTCAATTATGGGTATGGATGCTTTCTATTTCAGAGAATAGAATTTGAGTCAAGTTGTGGGCAATCTTGACCTTTGGTCT
>SOZL01000430.1:5710-31388 GCA_009733165.1 Naja naja | reverse complement strand
TTAAGTTTGCATGAAGAGTCAGGCGAGGAAGTTCCAGCAAAGACTTTATTAATGACAACAGCTCGAATGGACCCGTCCGGGTGGCTACTGACTGCTTCTTATAGCCGCAGCCGTAGCTGCTAACCAATGGGAGTGCAGGGTTTCTTCCGCACTATTTAAACCAATACCATTTGACATTTTACAAGACCAATTCAAATAAACCAATAACATTTAAACCTACATACATAACACCCCTCCCCACTAGGTTCAGTCCATACCAAACCCCAACCTATCTAATGTATTCCTTTAAATAGGTGGGGCTCTTACGTGTCGTTGAGACCTTGTGGTTCAGAATCTTTATTGTTCTCACCCAGTGAGAGGGAAATGTGTCTGCTGACATTTCCCTGTTAGGACTTCCTGTGAAAGAAGACCCTGTTAGACTGTTAGAATCTGGTCTCTCCTCCCAACCCATCTCCATTCCAATGTCAACACCCAAGTCTGGTAGTGATGTACAATCTTCCACTTCTAAGGATGGATCTAGGCATTGTGACAGGGTTGGGATGGTTCCTGTCGTAATGACTCTACTTCTAAGGATGGATCTTGGCATTGTGACAGGGTTGGGATGGTTCCTGCCCAATGGCTCGTTACACAAGGGTTGATTCCTGTTTGCTGATATTCCTCCTGTTCCTCCCCTTCCCCTAGAAGAGACATCAGGTGAGGGACCTAGAGAGAGACAGGGGCGTGTTCCTGAGTGAACCGGGATCTAAGTTGGTCAATGTGCCTGCTCCAGAGGAGGCCATCCTCTGTTTGAACCCTGTAAGAAAGAGGGCCAGTGATGTGAGTTATTTCAGCAGGAATCCACAAAGGTTCACCTGTAAGGTTCCTAGCATAGACAGAATCTCCCACACTAAAAACGAACTTTGGAAGTGGAATCCAGTGGTGTATTGGGTGCATAAGTGGGATGAAGTCGGTCAAGGGAAGACCTAAGTTTCCTGCCCATTAACAACTCTGCTGGGGACAAGTTAGTTGATGGGCTAGGAGTGATGTGCTGAACACTAAGAAGCTTTTCAAGCTTCTCAGTGATGTCCCCAGGACCCAGCTGCTGAAGCTTTTCTTTGGTAAAGCGCGTTCAGCCGGCCGTTGGCGGGTGAGCTAGAAAGGATTCAAAAATGTTACGTGAATTGAGGGCCATTGTCAGAGACAAGGACATCTGGTAACCCATGGGTTACAAGAGCTTTGAGCTGCTTGATAACAGCCTCAGTAGTAGTAAGTCATGAGAATAACCTCTAGCCATTTGGGTATGCATCTACAATTACTAGAAACGTGTGCCCTCTTGTAGGGCCTGCAAAATCAATGTGGATTCTAGACCATGGGCCCCTAGGACATTCCCATTCCTGTGTGGGCGTGAGGTGGGGCAGGCCTGACTACCTGGCAATTGGGACAAGAGATGCAACCCAGTTTTCAACCATTTTGTCAATACCTGGCCACCATACATAACTCCTGGCCAAACCTTTCATCCTTACAATCCCAGGATGACCCTCATGTAACATTTCCAAAACCTCCCTTTGCAGTTTTGCAGAATAACCACCCTGTTACCCACAAAATACATCCTCTTAATACAGATAATTCAGTTTGCCTGGATTTGAAAGGTTGGCAAAGTGAGGTAGATCTTGAAGAGGCCAACCTTTCTTAATCCAGCCCATAACAGGTGCCAACACAGCATCTTTGGCAGATTCTCTGGCAATCTCAGCAGCATGGACTGGAAGCTTAGCACGGTCTCCAGGAAAAAGGTGTGAGTCTCAAGTTCACAGTCCTCCTTGTGGCAAGGTAGTGGGCAGCGACTCAGTGCATCAGCATGTCCAATGTCCTTGCCAGGCCTGTGAATCAGTTTGTAGGAGTAGGCTGCAAAAATTCAGTCCACCTCAGCATTCTTGGTGACAGGATAATAGGTGTAGGTTTGTCTCCTGCCACGATGCCAAGCAAAGGTTTGTGATCTGTAACAATGGTGAATGACCTGCCATACAGATATTCATGAAATTTCTTAACAGCTGCAACAACTGCTAAAGCCTCCTTGTCCAATTGGCTGTAGTTCCTCTCTGCTTTGGACAGCGTGCGAGAGTAGAATGCAATTGGGGCTTCCCGGCCATTGGGAAGCCTGTGGCTCAAAACCCCTCCCACTCCAAAGGGGATGCATCACAAGTCAGAACAACAGGTAAATTCTCAGAGAATTGAATCAACACAGCATCAGACGTGATTAGTCTCTTAATACTGTTAAATGCTGACTGTTCTTCGCCCCCAGATCCAAGCAGCCTTCTTATCAAGTAACGATGTAAGGGTTCAGCAATAGATGCTTTGTGAGGTAGAAACATGTGATAAAAGTTAATAAGGCCAAGGAAGGCTTGCAGATCTGACTTGCAACGAGGTTTAGGGGCTTCCTTGATGCTTTAACCTTGGCATCAGTGGGGTGGATGCCCTGTTTATCAATCATGTACCCCAGAATTCAACTCTGTCTGTTTTGAGAGTGCATTTGTCTTCCTTGACTTTCAAACCTGCTTTTCTGAATCTGGTAAGGACTTCTCTGAGTCTCTCTTGAAGCTGAGTGTCATTCTCAGCAGAGATTAACACATCATCAAAATAAGGCACTACCCCTGGCAGTCCTTGCAACATTCTTTCCATAAGACTTTGAAAAATGCCAGGTGCCACGCTTACTCCAAATTGTAGTCTTTTTACATTTGAAGCACCTCTATGAGTCTAATTGTTTGTGCCTCTGCAGTATCATCAACTGTTAATTGTTGATATGCCTGAGCTAAGTCCAGTTTAGCAAATACTGTACCCCTGCCAAGGGAATGGAGCAGATGATGCACAACAGGTACAGGGTATCGCTCTGCTGGCGCATGGTTAAGTGTCCCCTTGTAGTCACCACAGATTCTCACTGACCCATCAGCCTTGACTGGTGTGACTATGGGTGTTTCCCATCTGGAGTGGTCAGTAGGTTCCAAAACCCCTTGGGCGATGAGTTTATCTAATTGTGCATCAATTTTTCTCCTTTAAAGCAAATGGAACCCTCCTGGGCTTTAAACGAATTGGGGGCACCTTGGGGTCTAAACTGAAAGCAATAGGGGTCCCCATATACTTGCCCAGTCCTTCGCTGAAGACCTCTGGAAACTCAGACTTCAAGGACTCTTCCCAGTCAGAACTGCTCACGTGATGGATGCCAGTCACCTCGATGCCAAGTGGCTTGAACCACTCAAGTCCCAGCAAACTTGGCGATCCTTGTCCACGATGGTCAGTGGCAAGCGTTTGGTGTGGCCTTTAAACTGCACGTTGAATTCCCTCGCTCCAACTACTGGAATCTTGTTCCCTTGGTAGTCTTTGAGGGTCAGTGCTTGCTTCTGGAAATGTTTTTCTGAATTCTTGGAAAGAGTCTGTGTATAGTGTCCCATGACACCATAGATAAATAAGAGCCTGAGTCCACTTCCATGTGGCACGGTCTCCCTTCAATAAACACCTTCACATGTACTTTTCTGCTATTTAAATGTGAAGAATGACCAATGGATATTGTTTGGTGAGTTTCACTCTTGCCATTTGCTTTTGAATTTAGCCCCATTTTTCCACTTAAATTGTTGGGCTTAAAATCTTCCTCAGGAAGTTTCTTCCTGAATGGTGGAGTTCTGGATGATTTGCAGACTCTGGCTATATGACCCGTTTCTCTAGCGTAGGCAAATGGAGTCAAAAACTTGCATTCAGTGCGGGGTGGCCCCCACATCCTCTGCAAAGAATCCTTGCCTGTTTTTTTCAGAGTCTTTTCTTTTCTTCTCCATTCTGAGCTTAAAATCCCCTCTTCTTCCTCACTGCTATCCGAATCAGAGTCTATTTGTTTGCAATGAGTTGTTGAGGATTTTTCCCCATCAGAATGGCTTGAGGCCTGGCTCGAGGCCTTGTTAATCTTTTCATGGCGCAGCTGAGGACTTGGTGGCTTCTGCTGAAACAGCCTCTTCAATAGCCTCTTTAAGCGTGATTTTGGTTTCATTAACAGTTTGCTTTGTAAGATCTTATCTTTAAGGCCCAAAACAAACCGATCACGCATGGCCTCTTCTCGTTGGTAAAGTCACAAGCACCCCAATGTCCTTAAACTTGCCACGAAGTCATTAACACTCGCTATCCCCTTGATCCCGGCGGTAAAATTCGTGTCTCTTAATGAGGCACGATACTTGTGCGTAATGGGCTCTTAAAAGTCTTTCTAATTGGGCCATTCTATTACCTTCAATTCTGCTGCTCGCCAACGCCTTCATTTTGAAAACTGCGGACCGCAGTGTGTGAGAAAGACCGCCCTCTTCCGTCTCGGGGATGCCGGCGATCGTTCCCTTCCAGGAACATGTGGAACCGGTCTGCATACGATTCCCAGTCTTCCGTCGCCGGATCGAGCGGTGCTGGGGGTGTTCAGCGCAGCCATCTCGCTCAGTTGCTTGTTCGTCGCGTCGTCTTCTCTTCAGGAAATCCCACCCGCCAGTGTTAAGTTTGCATGAAGAGTCAGGCGAGGAATTCCAGCAAAAGACTTTATTAATGACAACAGCTCGAATGGACCCGTCCGGGTAAGGCTACGGCTGCTTCTTATAGCCGGCAGCCGTAGCTGCTAGCCAATGGGAGTGCAGGGTTTCTTCCCGCACTATTTAAACCAATACCATTTGACATTTTACAAGACCAATTCAAATAAACCAATAACATTTAAACCTACATACATAACAGAGAGGACCAGGCTGACATCAGTCCACATCCCTTCATGCCCACACATGAGGTCTAAGTCCAACCCACCCTGAATTCCTTCTACCCTTATCTACCACCAATTTCCTTTGGCCATTAGTAGTTTAGATTCTTATAGAGAGCTTAAGCTTGCAATAAACCTTTATATCCATTTGAACAGCCTGGATCTTCTGATTTCCCTTGACACGTGACTGTCTGCTTGAGCAGGCAGTTGGATTAGAAGACTTCTAAAGTCCCTCCCAGGTTCCGTTGTCCTGTTATAAAAGGGTTGTCTTTTCTGGTACTCTTATACAGGGAGTGGCCGCCCAATTAACATGCTGTAGTCTTCATTCTGATGCTCCTTGTCATAGGACTGAATTGAATTGAATTTATTGGACTTGTATGCTGCCCTCTCTCCCTAGGGACTCAGAGTGGCTCACAATATAAAAATACACAATACAAAATAAATTAATTAAAATTAACTTAAACCCCAAGCCCAATAAAATTTAAAAACCAATAAAACTTAATTAAAGTACAATTTAAAAACCCACCCCACTTCACTTCAGTCCAGGCCGGCCTGCTGAAAAAGCCAAGTCTTCAGGTTGTGGCGGAAGGAATGGAGGTCCAGGGATAACTGGAGTCCCAAGAGGAGCTGATTCCACAGGGTGGGTGCTCCCACAGAGAAGGCCCTACCCCTGGGCGCAGCTGACACTGTCTGGCTGATGGCACCCCGAGGACTGGGGCATGTTGAGTCAATGTTGACCCTGCAGTTTTCTTGGCAAGGTTTCAAAAGTGCTTTGTCTTGGCTTTTTTTCATCCTGTGGTTGAGTGAGAAGGACTGATCCAAGGTCATCCATCTGGCTTCATGACTAAGACTGGACTAAAACTTGTATTCTGTCTTGGTTTCTATCCTGGAGCCTTCACCACTACACCAAACTGTCTATCTGTAGCACAGGATTAGGAAATCATCCTTCAACTTTTTCATCCAGAATTTCATTTTCTTTCTCCTCAGAACCCAGTGGTTTCTGTGCTAAAGTAGGATTCTTTCCTATAGAGGTTCTCCATCATTCAGATTATGGTGGTCTCAAAAGTGCTTGTCCAAAAGGCAACTGGACTTTCTTGGTTTTTACCTTCGAAAACATTTCTCTTCTCATCCATGAAGCTTCTTCACTTCTGAAAAAGAAGCTTCTTTGGATGAGAAATGAAACGTTTTCAAGAAAAAGCAATGACAAGAAAGTCCAGTTGCCTTTTGGGAAAGGGATAGGATTAATTCCATTTAAAGCACTGAAACAGGTCCCTTAGACCAGTGGTTCTCAGTCTTTTCTTCACCATGGACCTCCTTGAAATACATTTTGTGGGCATGGACCATGGCCATGGATCCCCAAGACTTAAATCTTAACTCAAGGTTTAAACAATAACATTTCTTCAAACCTTCGTGTACTCCCTGTGATGGCATTCATGGTTGAACCAGTTGCCTAAGATCATGAAGTCCAACCCTCCCTACACAGGATCCCAAACTGAAGCTTGCATTATGCTGATGGTGATCTGGCTTCTCTTCAACACAACCAATGAAGAGAGACCACTACTTTGCTGGGGAAATGATACCAAGGCCAAACGTATTTCTTCCTCTAATTTTCCACCATGATTTAAAGCTCACTCTTGGAATAATGGGTTTATTTCTAGTTCACTGACCCCTTCTTTACTGATTTTTTTCCTCTGCTTTAATTATAATTCTGCATCTTATTTCCATTCTATTACTGCTCACTGCCTCTGACACTATTTTTATTGGAAAAGTAGAAGGTAGGCCCATGTAGTAAATATGCATAAAATTGGACGGTGCATCCAACATAGAGACAATAGGAATTCTCAACTTTATATGGCATTATTTAGCATTTGAAGAGAATAGGCACTAGTTCAATTTGGAAGGCACTGTTGCCTAATATGAAACCACTCTGTTGCAAATAACTAAATACCTCTGCATTTTAAAGGAAGTTAAATGAGATTTTAATGTTAATAGATATTTAATGGATTTTTTTTCTGCTGACTAATACAACTTTGGTAGACAATTTTTAAAATTTGTTTTCATATCTAGTTTTATTTGTTTTAAATTGTGTTTGGCTTGGGTTTAATTCAATTTTAGTAATTTTAACTTTTGTATTTTATAATTTTATGATGTGAGCTGCCCTGAGTCCTTCGGAGATAGTGCATACAAGTCCAAACATTAAATTAAATTAAATTAAAATATCAAACTAATGGCAGCACCATGCAAACTTACTTTTAGCCATTTTGGTTAAAATAAAAATGTTATTCAAACATAAAAAGGAAAAAGTTGTCTTTGATGTCAGGTGAGAAGGTACTATCAGAAGGTTAAAGCTGTTACTCTGAACATGCTACAGTTTCAAGTAATGTGCATTTTTTCCCAACTTTATAGCTATAACCAATGATTCATTTCAAAGTTGTTACTGGAGATTGCAGGGAAAAGTTGGAATGGTGTTCACACTTAACCCAACAGGAGAGTGTGTGACTTGAAAATCGGACTGGAAAGAGCAGTTAGGAATTCTAGAAGCATGGACCTCTTTCATGAGTGCAAAGTTTTGTTCTGAATCCATCCATGTTTACAAAACCCACCCCCCACTAATTCAACATTCTCCATTGTCATATTGAAGGATGATGATAGAAGCCAGGACGATCTCATCAGATTGCCTCTAAATATTCATGAAATTATGCAAGTTTGCATGAGACCTGAGTCTCTATGCAAAGCCGTGCCATTTTTGGTTTCAAAGGTTTAGCTACAGAGTAGAAAGAAGGGGAGCTGCAATTTAAATATCATTCTGCTTGTTTTGTTGATATTATACTCTGGAGTAGGAAACCAGTCTGGCTGCCCAGCTCTCCCCCACCCCTTCAATAATTTTCTTTTGAGACATTTGGGGATTTTCTGTGGCCAATCAACAGAACAAACTTGTTTTAAACAAGCATCTAAGTTGCAAGCCTTCTCTAGACTTTTCATTACATAACCCAGTCATTTCCCATTTGACTTTATTTCACAGTTGATTTACAGTAGCATGAAGGGTTTTCATATCTGATAGTGGGAACTGACATTACGCATTCCACAGGATTAGATAACCAGTGAGCAATTTTACATTTGGTCGTTGATAGCCTGCAATGTGATATTTAATATTTGACAGTATTTTGCAGCTCACGTGTTAGGACACTTATCTTCAATGCCTGCAAAAATAATTTTAACAAGGATGCCACTTTGGTCTTCAGATTAAGATTTAAAATTACAATTTCATGCTTAAAAATAAAATCCCAATTCCAAATCTTGGGAGAATATAGACCACATTGAGAGATGATGATGGTACAGAATAATAGAGTTGGAAGGGACCTTGAAGGTCTTCTAGTCCAACCCTTGCTCAAGGCACAAGACCTCTATACCACCCCAGACAAATGGTTGTCTAGTCTCTTCTTGAAAATCTCCAGTGATATTTCTCCTTGGTTGTAGATAGATGATGGATACATAGATGAGAGAGAGAGAGAAGGGGAGAGAGAGAGAGAGATGGATAGATGATAATAGATAGATGATAGATAGATTGACAGATATTTGTTTGTACTATTTGATGCAATATGGAACATAATTGTAGATAGGATTAGAGCAAAGAAAGGCAAATGAAATAAACAGAAATTGCAACAAGGTAAGAAATTTAACTCAAATACTCATTTGATTTGATCTCCTTGATTACTGAAATCAAGATACCAATTTTCCAGACACAAATAAATTCATTATAATTCCTAACAGACTGCAGGAAACCAACATGCTCAAATTATGTTGATAAGCAGTTGTAAGGTTCACTTTTTAAGGTGCCATTCACTTTTAATGCCAAGCAAGTGACTAGAAGATGATTGCTTTGTATCAAAAGCATAGACAACTAAGACGATGAAAGGCCTAGAGACAAAAACACATGAAGAACAGTTGCAGGATTTGGGCCTGGCCAGTCTAGAGAAAAGAAGGACTGGAGAGGGGGGGCATGATAGGATTCTTCCAGTATTGGAGGGGCTGCCACAAAGAGGAGGGGGTCAACCTCTTCTCCAAAGCACCAAGGAATAATGGATGGAAACTCACCAAGGAGAGAAGCAACCTGGAATTAAGGAGAAACTTCCTGGCAGTGGAGACATTTAACTGGTGGAAGAGCTTGCCTTCAGAAGTTGTGGGGCTCCATCATTGGAGGTTTTCAAGAAGAGACCTGTCTGGAATGGTATAGGATCTCCTGCTTGAGCAAAGGATTGGACTAGAAGACCTCCAAGGTCCCTTCAAACCACACTCCTTACCAGCACTGACAATGTTACCTAGTTGGGTAATGAAACATCTGTGAGAAAACAAGCAAGCTCAGAGAGCACCAAGGATGTCTCATGTTTGTTAGTGTTTTGTGTTCAAGCCAGAGGATGCATTGGCAGAGGGGTTCCTTGGCAAAATCCAAGGTGGAGACCTTAGGCTCAAAGCTTGTCATAACTGAAATGACAGGAGACAAACTAGTCTTGTGGCTCCTGTAAAGTGGCAAGATTAATTGCAGGCTGATAAGATGATATCTGAAGCAAGGTGATAAAAAGAAGAAGAGGGATGTCCATGCTGATTAGAGAGATGCCTCCCCATGAGCTGCCATCTTTGACTGCAGGGCTTTCATTCGGATGCATTTTCACTGAGTGGAATTCTTAATAATGAGCTCAAATATATTCTTCCCTACACACTGAAGCAATGGCAGGATATATGGATCAACTGTCATGAATTCCTGTTGAATTCATGTTTTACCGACAAAGAAATAAAGGGAGACTAGCATAGATCTATTTCAAGCTATTTAGCTTTCCTCAGCTAGCCATACCCTTCTGGGATTCCAACCCAGGCTACTTAGGTAGATGTATTAACCTCTAAGTCACAGGCTCTCCTCCCTTTGTTGGCTACACAAGGGAAAGATTAAGTGTTTTTTTTGTCAAGGCAACCTGGTCTACTCAATTATGGAAAATGGAAGCAGTATGCTCCATCCCATAATTGGGTAGATCAGGTTGCCCTGACAAAAAAACAAACAAACCACTTGTTATGTGTTTCCTTCAAGTCAGCGGAGTTCTTTGGCTTGACTGGAAATGGGCAGCAGAGGAAAAATGTCAACTACATATATATTGCAGAGCTGAGATGAGTCCAAAGGAGAAGAAATTATACCCACAAGGAGGCTTTCGCTACCCTTGGCACTAGTCAACTGAACAATGGCCAAGGATTTCCCCAAAGTTTTCAGGTGAGCAGATGGGGACAGAGCCTCCTGCTGCATTTGGTCCTCATAGTCCATGCATCCGGCCATGCTAAAGTGGTCAAGGAAAGCTGCTGACTTTCTCCGTTCTCAACTTCTGAGATTTTTCACCCCCTAATATCTTAGGTCATTTTGTGCCTAGTGACTTTACAGCATCTTCTGGAGTCATCTGACTGTCATTGTACCAAACTACCAGCAATAACAGCAGGCTTTATATCAATTTAGTGAAGACTGAGTGATATTATGATTATTTTGGAAGATAGCAGTGAGGATGGCCTTCATGTTAAAAATTGCAGATTTTTGCAGAGAAAAAACCCCCTATTCCATATAATCTTGAGCTGGGGAAGGAAGACTAAAGGGAGGTTCAAGACCAAAGCATGTCAGCTACTCTTTCTGGGAGGAAGAAACTTCTGTGATTTCCTCACTATATAATTGTAGCACAGTCCAGTAAGGCTGTTCCCATTGTAGGCCTTGGTGGTGCAGGCTGTTAAACACCTAGCACTTAGTTCCAGCTGCCTGCAATTAGTGCAGGCTCGAATCCCACCAGGCTCAAGGTTGACTCAGCCTTCCATCCTCTCGGGGTAGGTAAATTGAGGACCCAAGATTGTTGGGGGCAATAAGCTGACTTTGTAAAAATGCCGCTTGGGGGGCCAAAAAGCCCTAGTAATAAGCAGGCATATACAATGGAATGAAGGCTATTGCTGAGCGCATTGGGTTGTGCTCCCCAAAAAATTGTAAGCCACCCTGAGTTTCCAGAGAAGGGCGGGATATAAATATGAATTTTTAAAAATTGAGCCCTTAACATAGAAACATCCTGACTGTCCTTTGGAGGGACAGTTACCAAAGCCGAAGCTCAAATACGTTGGCCACCAAATGAGAAGAGAGGACTCCTTGGAGAAGACCCTGGTGTTGGAAAAGATGGAAGGAAAAAGGAGAAGGGGACAGAAGAGGATGAGATGGTCAGATAGTGTCATTGATGCAATGAACATGGATTTGGGCAAACTCTGGGAGACAGGGGGAGGGCAGGGAGGGACTGGTGTGTTGTGGTCCATGGAGTCACAAAGAGTCAGATACAACTTGGAGACTGATCAACAACAACAACACATTGACACTGCCATGTTGAAAATGTGACTTATCTGGGAAGAGTTTGATCTCAGAATATCATATTCAACATAATTTAAGGATGTTTGTGTCTGGATATATGCATCCAGGATTGATGTTTCAAGTGATCCTTTTATTATCTGTGAATATAATGTGTGTGTGTGTGTGTGTATAAATGTGTATGTATGTATGTATGTGTGTGTGTATATATATATATATATATATATATATATATATATATATATATATGTGTGTGTGTATATATATGTATATATGTGTGCAGATAGATAGATAGATAGATAGATAGATAGATAGATAGATAGATAGATAGATAAATAGATAGATACATAGATAGATAGATATAGGGGCTATAAATTCAAGGTACTGTTGAAATGGGTTTTCCCAGAAGGTTGGACAATGATAAGAGTTTTTATCCCTAATGGCAGCAACTTTAGGAGGCTCTGAATTCTGGATTAGATCTCAACCAGATATAAATAATACACTTGCAATGATCACTTGGGAAATATTCCTTGGCAGTTCTCTGTGAGAATGGATAACATGCTCTGGGATGCTGATCAATAACTTTAATCTGAATGTCTGCTTGTTGCTAATAATTTTTGGTAAGAGCCATGTTGGGACTAGATCAAAAGTAAGTCTTTCTCCATTGGTCTATTTCAGATGATAAGCAGCATCTTGATCATATTGCAGACCATCTTTTTGTGAAGAAGGATGTCACATCCAGGTTATTAAGCAATGTTTCCACTTGATGCTAGTCCTTCGGAGTTTCTTCATCTGAATTCTTAATATTTTTTTGTTTTGCAGTTTTGCAGGCTGACTCTGCCCGCTGCTAGGAGTTCAGCCCTGACCAGCTCGAGGTTGATTCAGCCTTCCATCCTTCTGAGGTCAGTAAAATAAGGACCCAGATTGTTGGGGGAGCAATAGGCTGACTCTGTAAACCCCTTAGAGAGGGATGTAAAGCACCATGAAGTGGCATATAAGTGTAACTGCTATTGCTATTTGGAAGAAGCCATAGAGTTGGGGCTACCAAATTTGGCATTAGGATATAACAGAGATGTTTAAAGTTCAGCAGAAGCGAACTCAGTCATAATGCAGTTCACACATCTTTAAACCAAGCAAAAAATATAGAATATTGTTGAGTTTTTAATTTGGAAAAAAGGCAAACAGGGGACTTTTCCTTTTTCTCCATCAGAATCTTCGGAAGAAAGAGAAAGGTCATGGGTGGGATTTTAAGCATGCATGCATTTTTTAAATTGTTAATTAATTATCTAATGAGAAGAACTTATCAACCACCCAGCTCCAGCAATGAGCATGCAGAGAAGCAGGTAATTGAGAAATGTGTCCACTTTCTTCACATAATTTTATCAATTCCTCATATAATTTTGGGTTTTTTTATTGTCCTGAATCAAATCAGAAAATAAAAAATAAATTTCAACTCCTGACCTTTTATACTTTGTTGTATTCTTTAGAGTATTTGATCAGCCCTTCCTTTAAGCTGATATTTCCTCCCTGCCCCCCGAAGCAATCTATCTTGCATTAAATAGAAAATAAACTTTGCTTCAACTGTCCATGTTCTCATTGTTCAAACCGTCCGCACTTTTTAGTATGCACTTCTCTGAATCCAGGCATTAATGGCGAGAAATAAGCCCATGAAACTCTAGTTGGACTCATTATCTGTTTTTCAAGAAACGTCTGCAGGAAGGAAGAGACAGCCAAGCACAGATAATGAGCATGAAATCTCTGTTGCTCCAGTGGATTAAATGACAGGCAAATTGGAAGGCATGAAGTCAGGATAATATTTTGAGGGGGAAAAAGTATTGCAGTCTGCACAGTCGAAGTAGACAAAAGCATATTCACGGTGTATATCATCAACTGTGATGACCCGTAGTCTTTCAAAATAACCCAAAACCCAAAACATGAATTGCAGTCTGGAAATGCCTTCAACTTAACTGTTTTATTAGTCACAGTTTAAAGTCCCAAAAGTAACTAATGAGGCAAAAGGAAAACAAGAACAAACCATCTTGGCAGAGTTCGAAGCAAACCAAGATAAGTAATCATATGCTCCAAGCAGATAACCAGGGAAAGTCCTTTGGAAGAATGCCAACAAATATAAACCTCCTTCAAAGGAAACACTAATTTTGACTCCAGCAATTCTGACTACGCAGTTACAAACTTATATACATAGCTCCGAGCTGTAAGCCCTGAGGAGGATCATGGCCCTCTCCTCCCGAGTAGACCACTCTTTTCCCTGATCCTCTCCTCCCTGCGTGCCCTAGGATGGATAGGGGATGGGCCTAGATCCTCCTCTGATTGCTCAGCCGGCCTCTGCCCTTCCCCAGCTTCCTCCACCACCTCTGGAGCCACACTCCCACTCCCTGTTGGCTGTTCCTCCTCTTCCTCGGAGTCAGTCTCCACCAGGGGCATGACATCAACATACACTGGATGCCCCAGAAAGTAGCTGTGGTTGCATGCAAATGTTTCGGCACTTGAAACAGTGGGTTTCGATTAATTTCGATTAATGAACAGAAGCTGACCCAAAATTAAACTCAGCACCTTTTGGCAAATTTGAATGCATAATTAATGGGCAACAATTTACAGATCCCAAATAAGAAAACAATTTGGACCTCTGTCCAATCAGCACTTGGAACACCAGCCTTGGCAGAAATAATTTTACTCC
Organism: Naja naja; assembly: GCA_009733165.1. Classification (NCBI taxonomy): domain Eukaryota; kingdom Metazoa; phylum Chordata; class Lepidosauria; order Squamata; family Elapidae; genus Naja; species Naja naja. The sequence continues at coordinate 17,579 of SOZL01000430.1, read as the reverse complement.
GAGTCTTGTCTTCTTGCATTAGAAATGTCTTTTTCCGTGCTTCCTTGACACCAGGGGACCATGGAAATCCCAACCTCCTTTCGAACTGGATCAGGGTCCTCATAAGCAAGTGACCATGACTTTTGAATATGTCTCTCAGTACATGAACTAAAGTAGATCCATCTTCAGTTTTGTTTTGTTAATAAGTCAGAATAAAAAAAAATCAGAATAAAAGAATAAGAGGATTGGAAAGGACCTTGGAGGTCTTCTAGTCCAACCCCCTACCCAAGCAGGGGACCTCATACTATTCCAGACAAGTGGTTGTCCAGTGTCTCCTTGAAAACCTCCAGTGATGGTGCACCAATAACTTCTGTTGTTTGTCCTTCATCACGTATGGCTTTAGATGGATGGATCACTGATTCAGTGAAAGCTTATTCGTTGGCCAGCTGAAGATCTGGAATTTGAAGACTTCCAAAATCTAAAAGCAATTATCTTCTCCACTGGGCCACGTTGCCTGCCTTTGCTGCTCCAGAAGCCAGCTTTCTTATTAATTAAATTGAGATTTTAAGTGAGGATCTCCATAGATGATAACACACAGCAAAATAAGCTTTTCTCTTGACATTCATTCCATATTTAGAGAAGGATGCACCTATTGGACACACAACTGGGTTCCAAATTTTTGTATCCATCAGAAGCAGACCTGTTGTCTTTATGGCTACATCTAAACTCTAAAGGATGAAAAAGTGGATATTAAGAACCACAAGGATGAAGATTCAAGAAGCAGCAGCATTCCACTTTCTGCCCTCAGTAGGGTTTTGATTGACAGGCTCACCATCATTTTAATGTACAAGCTCACCACCCAGAATGCTTTGCCAGATCTGAGGGGTCCAGACTTTGGTTACCTCTTCACTTCATGATAATTAAGTCAAAGGATGTCATGTTAAGCAGATGCAATGTTTCAATGAGAGGCGGAAAGAGAACTAGATCAAACATATCCCCCTTAGCTTCTGATGTGGTGCAGATGGTCTACTTCTATGGGCTTATAATGTTTCCTTGAACACCATCCTATCTCCAGCAAGCAAGAACTGGAAACTTGAGTTGTTGAGGTAGCATAAAACAAAGATCAGCCAAACCTCATGCAGCATCACATGTTTTTCCCTTGGTTAGTATTCATAAGCACGTTAGATAATTCAAGCATCATAAATAAGGCACCATCAGTTACACATTTATCTTCCTGAATTCATAAATAGATAGTAAATATATCCTTCAACCTAACTGGGATTCCATTATCTGGAAAATAGTGGTAAAATGGTCAGCTAATCACTTCAAATGCATTAGTCCAAGAACAATGACTGAAAAGCAAAGCTATCCTATTTTATTAATGTAGAAGGATTCAGGAAAGCAGAGGTAAGGCAGGGAATAACTAGATGACTATGACACCAACTGTTGCCAATTCTCTGTTGAAAAAGCATTTCTTGTCTTTCCTTTCTGTTAAGTTTGCATAGAGAACGAGACACGGAGTGCTTCATCTCTTATTTATTGTGACTTCAGCTCAGAACGGACCCGAATGGCTCAGCCGTGGCAGCTATTTATAGCCAGCTGCCGCGGCTGCCAGCCAATCAGAGTGCAGGGTTTTCCCGACTTTTACAACCAATGATTTCAAACACTTTACAACAACAACCAATCATTTTAAACTCTGCATACATAACACCCTCCCCACTAGGTTTGGTCCATACTCAAACCCCATCTATCTAATATACTCTTGTAAATAGGTGGGGCTCTTAGGGTAATTGAGACCTCGTGGTTCAGGTGTTTTGGGAATCTCACCTTGTGAGGAAGGAAATGTATCTGCCAACATTTCCTTATTAGGATTTCTTGTACTGGTAGAACCTGTTTGGTTACTACAACCTGGTCTCTCCTCCCAATCTATTCCCAACCCAGTGTTATCCTCTAAGTCTGGTAATGATGTGCAATCCTACATTTGTAAAAATGGTTGTTGGGACTGTGACAGGGTTTGGGATGATTCCTGTCGTGTTAGCTCATTACACATGGGGTTGATTCTTACTTGCTCATTACCTTCATTATTTCCCCCTTCCCCCCTAGAAAGGGCTGTGGGGATGAAGTCCAGAGAGGAGCAAGAGTGATGCCCCAGAGGCAGTCTGGAGGGTAACTGGTCTATGTGCCTACTCTACAAGGCACCATCCTCAGTTTGAACCCTGTAAGACCTGGGGCCAGTAACCTGGGTTATCTCTGCAGGAATCCACAAAGGTTCACCTACAAGGTTTTTAGCATAAACAAAATTACAAAAACCCACAGAAAATTGGCGAGTTTTGCTAGTGGAATCTAATGGTGCATTGGGTGCATAAGTGGGGTGAAGGCGGTCCAGGGTAGACCAGAGTTTTCTACCCATCAAAAGCTCGGCTGGAGTTAAATTAGTGGATGGGTTAGGAGTGATGTGTTGGATACTGAGTAGTTTTTCAACTTTCTCAGTGATGTCCCCTGGACCCAATTGTTGGAGTTTCTCTTCAGTAAAACGTACCATGCATTCAGCCCGCCGTTAGTGAAGGATGCCCAGAGGCTGTAAGGGCATGTCTGATACCTTGCTGTGCTAGATATGATTCAAAAGGTTAGCAGTAAATTGAGAACCATTGTCAGAAACAAGCACATCAGGTAGGGTGCATTACAAAAAGTTTCTTAAGCTGTCTGATAACAGCGCGTCAGCTGTGGTGGATGACATTGGAATAACCTCTAACCATGTGGAGTATGCATCTACCACAATGAGAAAGGTGTGGCCTCTGGTAGGGCCAGCAAAATCAATATGAATCCTGGACCAGGGGCCCCTAGGACATTCCCATTCCTGTATGGGGCGATAGGTGGGGCAGGCCATGTTTCCTGACAATTTGGACAGGATGCAACCCAGTTTTCAACCATTTTGTCTATACCTGGCCACCATACATAACTCTTGGCCAATCCCTTCATTCTGACAATACCCGGTGACCCTCATGTAACATTTCCAAGACCTTTTTGAAGTTTTGCAGGAATAACCACTCTGTTACCCCACAGAATACATCCCCTTAAAACAGATAATTCAGTTTGTCAGATTTGAAAGGTTGGGAACCCTGAGGTAGATCTTGTAGTGGCCAACCTTTTAACCCAGCCCAGAACAGGAGCCAATAAAGTGTCCTTGGCAGTTTCTCTAGCAATTGTAGCAGCATGGACTGGAAGCTTGGCACAGTCTCTAGAAAAATGTGTTGCAGGAGCAGGGTCCTCAGTGTGCAAAGGAAGTGGGCAGCGACTCAAAGCATCTGCATGCCCAATGTCTTTTCCCGGTCTATGGATGAGTTTATATGAATAAGCAGCAAGAAATTCAGTCCATCTCAGCATTCTTGGTGACAGGATGGTTGTTGGTCTATCTCCTGCCACAATGCCCAACAGTGGTTTGTGATCTGTGACAATGGTGAATCTTCTCCCATAGACGTATTCGTGGAACTTCTTGACTGCTGCTACGAGTGCCAAAGCTTCTTTGTCCAGTTGACTGTAGTTCCTCTCTGCTTTAGTCAAAGTGAGAGTAAAAGTAATGGGAGCTTCTCTTCCACTGGGAAGCAAGTGGCTCAGCACCCCCCCCCCACTCCAAAAGGGGATGCATCACAAGTTAGTATTACAGGTAAATTCTCAGAAAACTGTATCAGTACACAATCAGAAGTTATTAGTCTCTTGATATTGATAAATGCAGACTCTTCCTTTCTGCCCCAAACCCATGCAGATTTTTTATCCAGTAGTCTATGTAAGGGTTCTGCAATGGTTGCTTTCTGAGGTAGAAACATGTGGTAGAAATTAACAAGTCCCAGAAATGCTTGCAAGTCAGTTTTGCATTTTGGTCTGGGGGCTTTTGATTGCCTAGACTTTGGCTTCTGTGGGGTGGATGCCCTGTTTATCAATCATATAGCCCAAGAATTCTACTTTGTCAGTTCTTAGTGTGCACTTTTCTTTTTACTTTCAACCCTGCTTTTCTGAACCTGGTCAGGACTTCTCTGGGTTTCTATGTAGTTGAGTGTCATTTTCAGCAGAGATTAAAACGTCATCAAAATAAGGCACCACCCCAGGTAACCCTTGTAGCATCCTTTCCATAAGGCTTTGAAATATGCCTATGCCACACTTACTCCAAATGTAACCTCTTGCATTTGAATGCACCTATGGGTTACAATGGTTTGGGCTTCTGCAGTTAAATCATCTACTGTTAACTGTTTGGTAGGCTTTGGCCAGGTAGTTTGCTAAGACTGTGCCCCCAGAGAATGTAATAAATGATGAACCACTGGAACCGGATATGCTCTGTTGAAGCATGGTTCAATGTCCCCTTGTAATCCCCGCAGATTTCACAGAACCGTCAGCCTTGACTGGCATGACTATGGGTGTCTCCCACCTGGAGTGGTCTGTGGGCTCTAGTACCCTTGGGCTATTAACTTATCTAATTGTTCATCTATTTTTTCCTTCAAGGCAAATGGTACCCTCCTGGGTTTTAAACGATTGGTTGTACCTTGGGATCTAGGTTAAAAGTGATAGGGGTCCCCAAGTACTTGCCTAATCTGTCACTGAAGACCTCTGGAAACTCAGACTTCAAGGATTCTTCCCAATCAGTGTTGCTCACATGATGATGCCAGTACATGCCCAGTTGAACCACTCCAGTCCCAGCAACTTGGGCATCTTTACCTACGATGGTCAATGGCATGCTATGTGGCCTTTGAATTTCACGCTTGAATTCTCTTGTTCCAACTACTGGAATCTTGTTCCCTTGGTAGTCTTTAAGAGTTAGTGCTTGTTTTTTGAAGTGAGTCTTCTGAATGTCTGGTATCAGTCTTTGAATTGTGTCCCATGACACCATGGACAGGTATGAACCTGAGTCCACTTCCATTTGGCAAGGCCTTCCTTCAATAAATACCTTGACATGCACTTTTCTGTTATTTAGTGAAGATGAATGACCAATAGTTACTGTTTGATGAGTTTCATTTTTTTCCATTTACTTCTGTGCTGTGCCTCATTCTCTCACTGTTGTTGTTTGGCTTGTTGTTTCTCTGTTTTTGTTGTTTGCAACAAACTTCCTTCTGTTGGGTGGAGTTCTGGATGACAGACTTGCAATGTGCCCTCTTTTTTCACAATGGAGACAAATGGTTTCCAGGAATTTGCATTCAGTGTGGGGTGGGTTCCCCACAACCTATGCAGTGGAAATCTTGCCTCTTTCTTCCCAGGTCATTTAGTTTCCGCTCCATTCTGAGTCTGTTAATTCCTTCTTCTTCTCCACTATATTCTGACTCGATTCAAGTTATGAAAATGAGTTGTGGTGGTCTTTTCACCATCAGAATGGCCCGTAGTCTTGTTCATTTTTCCTCATGGCTGCTGCCAGATTTTGGTGGCTTCTGCTGAGGATGCTTCTTCTATGGCTTCTTTCAGCATAATTTTGGGTTTCATCAGTAATTTGCTCTGCAAGACCTTGTTTTGAGGCCCATACAAAACGATCAGGCATGGCCTCTCTAAACTGCTGAATTCACACTCAATGCTCCTAAACTTGCCACTCTAAGTCACTACATTGCCTTCTCCCTGATCGTATGCATAAAACTCGTGTCTCCTAATGAGGCACCATACTTGGGGCGGTAGTGTGCCCTTAAAAGTCTCTCCAGATCAGACCATGCCATTCTTCACATCTGCTGAGCCAGCCAATGCCTCCTTCACCATCTTGAAAACTGCAGGACAAGTGAGAAACCCGCTCTTCCGCTCAGAAATGGCAGCCAGGTCGTTTCCAATACATCTGAAAACCGACCGCATAATGACTCCCAGTCTTCATTCTTCGGTCAGAATGGGCTGTGTTCAGTGAGCCATCTCGGGCTTCGTTCGCTGTCTTCTTTGGGAAAATCCCATCCTCGTCGCCAGTGTTAAGTTTGCATAGAGAAACAAGACGCTGGAGTGCTTCAGCTCTATTTATTGTGACTTCAGCTCAGAACGGACTAATGGTTCAGCTAGCGGTATATTTAGCCGGTTGCCACGGGTTGCCAGCCAATCAGAGTGCAGGGTTTTCCCGCACTTTACAACCAATGATTTCAAACACTTTACAACAACAACCAATCATTTAAACCTGCATACATAACACTTTCCTTGCCAATGTCGTTTTTTCAAAGACCAGAACTTGCACACAACTATACATTGCAGTACAGTTGTACCCAAGTTGTGAAACAACAGGGGTGTACGATTCCACCCACTTCAGGTCAGGGTTTGAGCTGCAAGATGAGCAATATCCCATTCAAAGGCAAACATTTTAATTTTATCCTTGCCATAAACTACAGAGAAGCATTAAAATGTCAGCACCTGTTTCATTTGGGTGGCGGCAGAATGAGCATTTATCAAGAACTGGGATACAATGGACTTTTAAGAAGACGACTTGCCAAGATCCAGCTCAATCATTTTAAGTGTTTCTTCAACAGATTATTGGTATATTCCCACGCACCTCTTTACCAAGGATGACAAAAGGAACTATTTAGGCAAACACGTAAGGAAGTTGTCCGAATGAATGAAGATGGTGTCATTCAACTTAAGCAGTAAACATTGCTATTTGTTGATCTGGGCTATTAAACTGTTAGAATGGCTGGTTTGTGTTGATGCATCGATTATATATCACATTGCATCAATTGTGTTAAGTTTGCATGAAGAAGAAGAGCTTCAGTAAAGAGTTTATTCAGTGACTACAGCTCCTGAATTGGGCTCAGTTGGCTGTTTATAGCCAGCAGCCGTAGTTGCCAGCCAATGGGAGTGCAGGGTTTCTTCCGCACTATTTAAACCACCATTTAACATTTTACAAGAACAGTTCAAATAAACCAATACAGTTCAAATAAATCAATAACATTCAAACCTACATACATAACACCCCTCCCCACTAGGTTCAGTCCATACCAAACCCCAACCTATCTAATGTATTCTTTTAAATGCTTGGGTGGGGCTTCTTGCGTGTGGTTGGACAACCTTCACCCAGTGAGAGAGAAATGTGTCTGCTGACATTTCCCCTGGGACTTCCTGTGAAAGAAGACCCTGTTTGATGGTGAATCTGGTCTCTCCTCCCAACCCATCTCCATTCCAATGTCAGCACCCAAGTCAGGTAGTGATGTGCAATCTTCCATTCTAAGGATGGATCTTGGCATTGTGACAGGTTTTGGGATGGTTCCTGTCGATAATGCACCGTTACACATGGTGATTCTTGCTTTTCCTCCTGTTTCTCCCCTTCCCCCTAGAAGTGACATCAGGTGAGAACCAGAGGAAGAGGACAGGGGCGATGTTCCTGAGAACCTGGATCTGAGTTGATCAATGTGCCTGCTCCAGAGGATGTCCTCTGTTTGTACCCCTCCTGTAAGAATGAGGGCCCGTGATTTGAGTTATTTCAGCAGGAATCCACAAGGCTCACCTATAGGTTCTTAGCATACACAGAATCACCCACACTGAATGTATAAACTTTGGAAGTGGAATCCAGTGGTGCGTTGGGTGCATAAGTGGATGAAGGCTGTCAAGGGAGACCTAAGTTTCCTACCCATCAACAACTCTGCTGGGGATAAGTTGGTAGATGGGCTAGGGTGATGTGCTGGACACACTAAAGTTTTCAAGCTTCTCAGTGATGTCCCCAGGACAGCTGCTGGAAGCTTCTCTTTGGTAAAGCATACCATGCGTTCAGCCCGACCATTAGCCGAAGGGTGCCCAGGGGCAGTAAGGGCATGTCTGATACCCTGTTGTGCTAGGAAGGATTCAAAAAATGTTAGATGTAAATTGAGGGCCATTGTCAGAGACAAGAACATCAGGTAACCCATGGGTTACAAACAGTTTTCTGAGCTGCTTGATGACAGCATCAGTTGTGGTGGTGGTGGGGTCTCATGGATACCTCGAGCCATTTGGAATATGCATCTACTATAACAGTGTGCCCTCTAGTAGGACCTGCGAAATCAATGTGGATCCTAGACCATACAAGGACATTCCCATTCCCTGTGTGGGGGGGAGGCGTGAGGTGGGGCAGGCCTGACTACCTGGCAATGGGACAAGATGCAACCCAGTTTTCAACCATTTTGTCAACACCTGGCCACCATACACATAACTCCTGGCCAATCCCTTCATCCTTAATGGATGACCCTCATGTAACATTTCCAAAACCTCTTTGCAGTTTTTGCAGGAATAACCACCCTGTTACCCCTGTCCTCTTAATACAGATAATTCAGTTTGCCTGGACTTAAAAGGTTGGGCAAGGTGAGGGAGATCTTGAAGAGGCCAACCTTTCTAATCCAGCCTATAACAGGAGCCAACACAGTGTCTTTGGGCAGTCTCTCTGGCAATTTCAGCAGCATGAACTGGAAGCTTAGCAACAGTTTCTAGGAAAAAAAGGTGTGTGTTTCAGGTTCAAAGTCCTCCTTGTGGCAAGGCAGTGGGCAATGACTCAGTGCATCAGCATGTCCAATGTCCTTGCCAGGCCTGTGAATCAGTTTGTATGTATGAATAAGCTGCAAGAAATTCAGTCCACCTCAGCATTCTTGGTGACAGGATAGTAGGTGGTAGGTTTGTCTCCTGCCACAATGCCTAACAAGGTTTGTGATCTGTAACAATGGTAAATGTCCTGCCATACAGATATTCATGAAATTTCTTGACAGCTGCAACAACTGCCAATGCTTCTTTGTCCAGTTGGCTATAATTCCTCTCTGCTTTGGTCAAATGCGAGAGTAAAATGCAACCATAGACCCTCCACTGGGAAGCAATGTCCCCCCCCCCACTCAAAAGGGGATGCATCACAAGTCAGTACAACAGGCAAATTCTCAGAGAATTGTATCAATACAGCATCAGATGTGATTAGTCTCTTAATACTGTTAAATGCTGATTGTTCCTTCCTCCCCAGATCCAAACAGCCTTCTTATCAAGCAGTCTGTGTAAAGGTTCAGCAATGGTTTGCCTTTTGAGGTAGAAAACATGTGATAAAGTTAATATGAGTCAAGGAAGGCTTGCAAATCTGTTTTGCATTTAGGTTTAGGGGCTTCTTTGATTGCTTTAACCTTGGCATCAGTGGATGCCATGCTTGTCAATCATGTAGCCAACTCAACCTGTCTGTTTTAAGTGTGCATTTTCTTCCTTGACTTTTAACCCGCTTTTCTGAATCTGGTAGACTTCTCTGAGTCTTTCTTGAAGCTGAGTGTCATTTTCAGCAGAGATTAACATCATCAAAGTAAGGCACTACCCCTGGCAGTCCTTGAAGCATTCTTTCCATAAGACTTTGAAAAATGCCTGGTGCCAGCTTACTCCAAATTGTAATTGCATTTGAGGCACCTCTGTGAGTCACAATGGTTTGGGCCTCTGCAGTGGCATCATCAACTGTTAGTTGTTGATATGCTGGGCCAAGTCAATTTGGCAAAGACTGTACCCCTGCCAAGTGAATGTAACAGATGATGCACAACTGGCACTGGTATGCTCTCTGCTGCGGCGCATGGTTCAGTGTCCCCTTATAGTCTCCACAAATTCTTACTGACCCATCAGCCTTGACTGGTGTGACTATGGGTGTTTCCCATCTGGAGTGATCAGTGGGCTCTAAAACCCCTTGAGCAATTAATTTGTCTAATTGTGCATCAATTTTTCTTTAAAGCAAATGGAACCCTCTGGGCTTTGCAATTGCAGAACACCAGGATCTAGGTTGAAAGTGATAGGGGTCCCCATATACTTGCCCAGTCCTTACTGAAGACCTCTGAAACTCAGACTTCAAGGCCTCCTCCCATTCAGAGTTGCTCCGCGTGATTGATGCCAGTCACCTTTCGATGCCTAGTGGCTTGAACCACTCAAGTCCCAGCAAGCTTGGCGATCCTTGTCCACGATGGTCAGGAATAGCGTTTGGTGTGGCCTTTAAACTGCACGTTGAAATCTCTTGCTCCAACTACTGGAATCTTGTTCCTTGAGTCTTTAGAGTCAGTGCTTGCTTCTGGAAATGTTTCTTCTGAATGTTGGGAAGTAGCCTGTGAATAGTGTCCCATGACACCATAGATAAATAAGAGCCTGAGTCCACTTCCATTTGGCAAGGCCTTCCTTCAATGAACACCTTCACGTGTACTTTCTGCTTCTCAAGGGTGAAGAATGACCAATGGTGATTGTTTGGTGAGTTCATTCTTCCCATTTGCTTCTGAATTACCCCATCTTTTCAATGAGTTGTTGGGCTTAAATCCTTTTCAGGAAATTTCTTCCTACTAGGTGGAGTTCTGGATGATTTGCAGACTACTCTGGCTAGGTGACCCCTCACAACGTAGGCAGATGGTGTCTAAGAACTTGCATTCAGTCACTTGGGATGCCCCCCAGCCTCTGCAATAAAATTCTTGCCTCTTTCTCTTCTCTTCATTCTGAGTCTAAAAATCCCTTCCTCCACCTCACTGCAATCTGAATCAGAGTCTATTTGTTCATAATGGGTTGTTGTGGATTTTCCCACATCAGAATGGCTTGTGGCTTGAGGCCTTGTTAATCTTTTCATGGCGCTTCTTTGAGGACTTGGTGGCTTCACTTCTGAAACAGCTTCTTCAATGGCCTCATTAAGTGATCTTAGGTTTCATTAACAGTTTGCTTTTGTAAGACCTTATCTTTGAGGCCTAGGAACAAACCGATCATGCATGGCCTCTTCTAAGTTGAGTAAAGTCACAAGCACCCCTAATGTCCCTTAAACTTGCCACTGAGTCATTAACATTCCTTTCCCCTTGATCCGAGGCAGATACTTTCGTGTCTCTCTAATGAGGCACGCGATGCTACTTAGGAAGCGTAATGGGCTCTTAAAAGCTTTTTCCAAATCAGGCCATTCCATTACCTTCAGTTCTGCAGCTCCATGCGCCTTATCTTGAAGACTGCCAGACGCAGTGCATGAGAAATAGCCGCCCTCTTCCGTCTCTCGAGATATCGGCGTAGGTCGTTTCCTTCCAGGTACATCTGGAAGCGATCGCCTGATTCCCAGTCTTCGCTTTACCCCGGTCGAAGCGAGGGGGCTGGGGGTGTTCAGCGCAGCCATCTCAGCTCTTCTGCTCTCCTTCCGCGTTGTCTCTTCTTCAGGGCAATCCCACCTTCATCGCCAGTGTTATTTGCATGAAGAGGCAAAAGCATGAAGAGATCAGTAAGAAGTTTATTCAGTGACTATAGCTTCTAGAATGGACCCGAGTTGGCTGGGCTATGGCACCTTCTTATAGCCAGCAGCCATAGTTGACTTGCAACCAATGGAGTGCAAGGGTTTCTTCCCGCACTATTTAAAAGCAATACCATTTAACATTTACAATAACAGTTCAAATAAACCAATAACATTCAACCCTACATTACATAACAATTGAACTGCTAAAGTATTTCATAAATGGAAAGGAAACTGACCAAAGTTTTGAGACACTGAAAGTTAATGAAGTTCATTGAATCTCTCTCATTCTGAGGTCTCAATGCAATTTGGTGCCTGTGAATCAATTTGAGAGATTGAGTTTGAAGATAGCTCCAGATGTTTATGAACAAACAAACAAACAAACCGGAAACAAACAAACAAACAACATGGTAATCCAATATTTACAAGACAGATCCCTGGTTGTTAAGAACTGGTTCATTGACTTGTTCCATCCAATTCATATTGTTAAGCTGATCGGATAAGGCTGTCCCTTGTCTTATGCTAATTGCAGCATCTATTCCTGAGAGTCTTTGCTGTGGTTTTGCTGACTTGGTGACATATTTTATGTCTAATTTGATTTTGCTATTTGTTTTCAACTCAATGCAATATGATTTGATGTCTGTGCAGTGACAGATGCAATTCTGGCTTATGGGAATGAATGGCATCTTGAGGCAGGTTCACGTTACACCTTAAAATGTAATATGACTCATTGGGAGG
>SOZL01000429.1:69531-95923 GCA_009733165.1 Naja naja | reverse complement strand
ATGAAGTGGTGCTAAAGAGGTCTGTGCAGATCAGTGGTGGGATTCTTTTTTATTTCGTTGGCATCTCACTATCCCCATTCCCTCCCCACCCCACTAACCTGCTTTCCAGCTCCGTTGTCCAGTGCAGGGCAACAAGAAAGACCCAGCTGTCTGTCCATCCATCCATCCCCCCACTCGCGCCTCTGGTCTGTTTATATATTATCTGTCTGTCTACGCTGCTGTCTGTCTGTCTGCTCTGTCTGTCACTGACTATCTATCACCATTATCATATCAGTCTGTATCTATCAATCTATCATCTAGCTATTTATCTAGCTATCATCTATATCCATCTATCTATCTATCTATCTATCTATCTATCTATCTATCTATCTATCTATCTGTCTATCTATCTTTCTGGCTATCTGGCTATCTGGCTATCTGGCTATCTGGCTATCTGGCTATCTAGCTATCTAGCTATCTTTCTGTAGCTAGCTAGCTAGCTATCATCTATATCTATCTATTTATCTCTATTATTCATCTGTATGTCTGTCTGCGTCTCTGTTTGTCTGTCTGCCTATATCACCATCATATCTGTCTGTATCTATCTATCTACCTATCATCTAGGATACATCTATCCATCTATCACTCACCCACCTACCATCTATCTGTATAGTCTGTCTGAGAAGAGAAGAGGTATCTCAGCCCACAGAAAGAAAGGAAGAAGGAATCTCAGAAGGGACCCTCCCCTAGATCTCTGGAAAATAAAGGGGAGAGAAAAAGCACCTTTAGGAGAAAAAATAAAAATAAAGTTCAGGGGAAGAGCTTTTTTTATTTCCAGCATCTCACTAATCAGATGAAGTGGTGCTAAAGAGGTCTGTGCAGATCAGTGGTGGGATTCAATTTTTTTTACTATTGGTTCTGTGGGCGTGGCTTGGTGGGTGTGGCGTGGCATGGCATGCCAGGCATGGCAGGGGCAGGATACTGCAAAATCCCCATTCCCTCCCCACCCCACTAACCTGCTTTCCAGCTCCGTTGTCCAGTGCAGGGCAACAAAAGAAGACCCAGCCGATCAGCTAGGTCGGGAGGCAGAGAATAGATGGGGGTGGGGCCAGCCAGAGGTGGTATTTGCCGGTTCTCCAAACTACTCAAAATTTCCACTACGGGTTCTCCAGAACTGGTCAGGACCTGCTGAATACCACCTCTGGTGCAAGTATAATGGAGATGGTTTCAGAAACCTTATGATGGCTGTAGACCTGAGTAGCAGATTAAGGCTGGTGAGAAACCCATCAGATCTAACAATGTGTGGATATTTTCTCCTTGGGATGTAAAGATTTCTTCATGTTCTCCAAGCTCCAGATGGAATGGAAAAAAAAATCTGATGCTGCAGTCTGCAAAGCTCTATCTTTAAGCTCTCCGTGATTTTTAAATTCTGGCAGGGTTCCAATTTATGCAAAACGATGCTTTGATTTCAGGACTTCATAAATATTAATCTTAAAGAGAAATCCTTTATATGTTTTCTTGCCTAAACCCGTGCCTTCGTTAATCCAGCCATGAATTGCAAATCAAGTTTTAATAGATGTAAGGAGAGACCTCGAAGGAAGAAGGCTGCCACTCAGAAGGGAACATTTCTTGGGGGAAACAGTTATATCACAAGCTCTGGTTAGGTTGCCATTAGAAAATGAAGTCTGAAAGTGAACAATATCCCTGAAGGCAAGGGCTGCTTGGAATTCAATTCAATTAAAACAAATGTTTTCCTGCATTCAAAATCACAAGCATGAACCACTTATAATAATAAACATCTAGTGCTAAAAGACACTGACTATATTTGAAAATCTTCACGGTGGCAGGGAAGTGTTAACTAGATTTCCTGCTTATTTCTTAAGGGGTAAATACCATTGCATATCTCTTAGTTAGTCTTCTTTTCTTTAGTTTTCCATTTGTTTATATTAGTATCACCTCAGCAGCAATTGGAATGATCTAGGTGTACAGGTAGTCCTCGGTTTATGACCGCAATAGAGCCTAAAAGTTTTGTTGCTAACCTAGGTGAATTTTTGCCTCATTTTGTATCCTTTTTTTAACATGTTTGTTAAGTGAAGCACTTCACTTGTTAACTTAATAATAGGGTTGTTGGTGTTATGTATGTAGGTTTGAATGTCATTGGTTTAGTTTGAACTGTTCTTGTAACATGTTAGAAGTGATTGGTTTAAAAAGTGCGGGAAAACGGGTCCGTTCTGAGCTGTAGTCACTAATAAACTCTTAAGCTGAAGCACTCCGCGTCTGACTTTTCATGCAAACATAACACTGGCGACGAAGGTGGGATCTCCCTGAAGAGAAGACAACGTGGAAAACAAGCAGAGAGATGGCTGCTGAACACTGATCCCGTTCGATCCGACGGCAGAAGACTGGGAGTCATATGCAGATCGTTTCCAAATGTATCTGGAAGCGATCTTGCCGACATTTCGAAGCGGGGCAGTCTTTCTCATGATCCGGCAGTCTTCAAGATGCGAGCGATTGGCGGACTGCAGATGTGAAGGTAATGGACTGGCGACTTAGAAAAGTTAAGAGCCATTCGCCAGTATTGTGCCTCATTAAGTTTTACCATCGGATCAAGGGAAAGCAACGTAAATGACTTCGTGGCAAGTTTAAGAGACATTAGGGGTGCATGTGAATTTAACAACTTAGAAGAGGCCATGCACGATCAATTTGTTCTAGGCCTTAAAGACAAGGTATTACAGAGCAAGTTATTAATGAAACCTACGCCCACCATCCTGTCACCAAGAATGCTGAGGTGGACTGAATTTCTTGCTGCTTATTCATACAAACTCATCCACAGGCCTGGCAAAGACATTGGGCATGCAGATGCTTTGAGTCACTGCCCACTTCCTTCTCACACTGAGGACTTTGCACCTGAGACTTACACCTTTTTTCTAGAAACTGTTGCCAAGCTTCCAGTACACGCTGCTGAAATTGCCAGAGAGACTGCCAAAGACACTTTATTGGCTCCTATTATAAACTGGATTAAGAAGGGTTGGCCACTTCAAGATCTATCTCAACTTGCCCAACCTTTTAAATCCAGGCAAACTGAACTATCTGTATTAAGAGGATGTATTTTGTGGGGTAACAGGGTAGTTATTCCTGCAAAACTACAAAAAGAGGTTTTGACAATGTTACATGAGGGTCATCTGGGTATTGTCAGAATGAAGGGATTGGCCAGGAGTTATGTATGGTGGCCAGGTATTGACAAAATGGTTGAACACTGGGTTGCATCTTGTCCCAACTGTCAGGTAGTCAGGCCTGCCTCGCCCCAAACAGAAATGGGAATGTCCTAGGGGCCCATGGCCCAGGTTTCACATTGATTTTGCTGGCCCTACCAGAGGGCACACTTTCCTTATTAAAGTTAATGCATATTCCAAATGGCTAGAGGTTATCCCTATGGCATCCACCACAGCTGAAGCTGTCATCAAACAGCTTAAAAGCTTTTGTAACTCATGGGTTACCTGAT
This sequence comes from Naja naja, assembly GCA_009733165.1. NCBI lineage: Eukaryota > Metazoa > Chordata > Lepidosauria > Squamata > Elapidae > Naja > Naja naja. Next base: position 92,442 of record SOZL01000429.1, on the reverse strand, counting down.
GTCCTCGTTTCTGACAATGGTCCTCAATTTACGTCCAACCTTTTTGAATCATATCTAGCACAGCAGGGTATCAGACATGCCCTGACAGCCCCTGGGCATCCCGTATGGCCGGCTGAGCATGTGGTACAATTTACCAGGAAAAACTTCAGCAATTGGGTCCAGGGGACATCACTGAGAAAGGTGAAAAACTACTCAGTGCTCAGCATATCACTCCTAACCCATCAACTAACTTATCCCCAGCAGAGTTGTTGATGGGTAGGAAATCAGTCTCCTTGATCGCTTTTCCATCACTACGCAGCAGGCACTAGATTCCACTAGCAAAGTTAACATTCTCTGTGGGTGATTCTGTTTATGCTAAGAACCTTATGGGTGAACCATCATGGATCCCTGCTGAGATAACCCAGGTCACAGGCCCCAGGTCTTACAGGGTACAAACAGAGGATGGTGTCCTCTGGAGCAGGAATATTGATCAACTAAGATCAAGATTACCTCAGGAACATCGCAATTGCTCCTCTCTGGTTCCCACACCTAGTATCTTCTAGGGGGGAAGGGGAGGATTATGAGGGTAGTCAGCAAGAAAAATCAACCCCATGTGTAATGAGCCAACACGACAGGAACCACCCCAAAACCTGTCACAAGACCAAGATCCATTTTCACAAGTGGAAGATTGCATCACACCTGACTTGGGTGCTGAAATTGGGTTGGGAGGATTGGGAGGAGAGACCAGGTTGTAGTAACCAGACAGGTTCTACTACTACTAAAGTCCAAGTAAGGAAATGTCAGCAGACACATTTCCTCTCTCACAAGGAAGAACCCAAAACATCTGAACCACGCAGGTCTCAGCATTGCATGTAAGAGCCCCACCTATTTAAAAAATATTAGATAGATGGGGTTTGGGTATGGACTGAACCTAGTGGGAGGGTGTTATGTAGGTTTGAATGTCATTGGTTTAGTTTGAACTGTTCTTGTAAAATGTTAGAAGTGATTGGTTTAAAAGTGTAGGAAAACCCTGCACTCTGATTGGCTGGCAACTGCTGCTGGCTAGTAGCAGCCACAGCCCAGCCAAAACGGGTCCGTTCTGAGCTATAGTCACTAATAAACTCTTAAGCTGAAGCACTCCGTGTCTGACTCTTCATGCAAACATAACAGTTGTGATGACCCAGAGCGTGTCACAAAAGCTACAAAGTCACAGAAGTAGGTAAAGTCCCTTTAATTCCTGCAACTTGGCTCCCAATGTCCAGTTATCATCAGCTGGCAAAAAAAACCTCTCCCAAGAACAGGTTTTAAAGGGAAGAAATTCTGTCCAGACCCAAAGTACATATAAATTATAAATAAAAACCAACAGAAATCATGGCTTGCAGCTCATGAAAACCCCAAATCCACAATCTCAGAAAATTAGAATATTACATGCAATCTGTTATGTTTGCATGAAGAGTCAGATGCGAAGAGCTTCAGTGAAGAGTTTATTCAGTGACTACAGCTCGAATGGACCTGACTTGGCTGGGCTATGGCTGCTTCTTATAGCCAGCAGCCCATAATAATGGGAGTGCAGGGTTTCTTCCATACTATTTAAACCAATACCATTTGACATTTTACAAGAACAGTTCAAATAAACCAATTACATTCAAACCTACATACATAACACCCCTCCCCACTAGGTTCAGTCCATACCAAACCCCACCTATCTGTATTCTTTTAAATAGGTGGGGCTCTTGTGTGTACGTTGAGACCTTCGTGGTTCAGAAGTTTTAACGTTCTCACCCAGTGAGAGAGGAAATGTGTCTGCTGACATTTCCTGCTGGGACTTCCTGTGAAAGGAGACCCTGTTAGACTGTTAGAATCTGTCTCTCCTCCCAACCCATCTCCATTCCAATGTCAGCACCCAAGTCAGGTAGTGATCATCTTCCACTTCTAAGGATGGATCTTGGCATTGTGACAGGTTTTGGGATGGTTCCTGTCGGCAACGGCTGCATGGGGTTGATTCTTACTTGCTGATTTTCCTCCTGTTCCTCCCCCTAGAATTGACAACAGGTAAGGGAACTAGAGAGAGAAACGTGTTCCTGAGAACCTGGATCTCAGTTGATCGACTTGGCTCACCTATAAGGTTCTTAGGGCTTTGGAAGTGGAATACGCTGCTGAACGGTTTATAGCCAGCAGCTGTGAGTTAATCTTTTCATGCAGCCAGGATGCAGGTTTTTCCCGACTAGAACAAACCGATCGCATGGCCTCTTTTAAACCAATCCCCTTGATCCCGACCTTAATGAGGCACGATACTTGTGAAGGCGTAATGGGCTCTTAAAAGCTTTTTTGACATGCCAGACCACAGTGCGTTACAAGAACAGTTCAAAATAAACCAATAACATTTAAACCTACATATATAACAATATCCATTGTTATTGGCTCCTGAATATTCTGTGCCCATTTTATCATACAGTCTTTAACTAATTCTGTTTCCGAGTCAATTTCAATCAATGCATTGTACAACCTTTTAATATGTGCTTGACCTTGATCCTTAATTTGCTTTACTAAATTTTCATCGGTTCTCATAATACCAATTTTCTGATCTTCTTTCCACCTCACTTGTAATTGTCCATACTGGAACCATGTCTGAACTATCTGTTCCTCTTTTAATAAATTAATAGATTTTAGTCGCAGTATACCCCCTTCCATTACTAAAAGTTCTTCATAGGTAATTACATCTTGCTTCTGTTCCACATTTGTTTTCTATCGCATGTCTTGCCCATATTGGTATTTTATAATTTAATTTATATTGATATTTTTTCCAGTCACGCAACAGAGCATTCCTTAGTATATGAGTCTTAAAAGCATTGTCCACCTTTTTATCATACAATAAATACGCATGCCATCCATATAATAAATCATATCCCTCTATATTCAATATTCTTTCTTCTGTCATGTTAAACCAGTCACTGATTGTTGATAACACAGCTGCATCGTAGTATAATCTCAGGTTGGGCATTTTAAGACCTCCTCTTTCCCGTACATCTTGCATTATCTTAAGCTTAACCCTTGGTCTTTTCCCTGCCCAAATAAATTTATTAATACCTTTCTGCCACTCATTCAAATTTGTCTCTTTCTTGAGTATTGGTATCATTTGGAACAAAAAAAGAAACTTTGGCAAAACATTCATTTTAACTGCTGCAATTCTTCCCAGCAAAGATAACTGTAGCTTTTTCCAACTTTCCATTTCTTTTTGTATTTTTTGCCATAGTGATTCATAATTATTTTTATATAATTTCGTATTTGAAGCTGTAATATATATTCCTAAATATTTAACCTTCTTAGCTATTTCAAATCCCGTTACTTTTTCTAAGACCTCCTTTTGCTTTATAGTCATATTTTTTGTTATTATTTTTGTTTTATGCTTATTTATCTTAAATCCAGACACTTGTCCATACTGTGTGATTATCTCCATTAGTTCTATCACTGATTGATTTGGTTGACTTAATGTAATAACCAAGTCATCTGCGAACGCTCTTAGTCTGTAATCGTGATATTTTAATCCCTTTTATACTCTTCGATTCCCGTATTTTAATCAACAATATTTCCAATGTTAGAATAAACAATAATGGTGACAGGGGACATCCCTGTCGTGTTCCTTTTTCTATTTTACACGCTTCTGTTAAACTACCATTAACAATAATCTGAGCTGTCTGCTTCTGATAAATTGCTCTAATAGGTTGTAAAAAAAAATTCCCAAATTCCATCTTTTCCATCACTTTAAACAAAAACTGCCAGTTCAGTTGATCAAATGCTTTCTCTGCATCCAAAAAATCAGCTGCAGGGACTTGGTTATTTCTTTCCAAATATTCCAATAAATTAACTATCTGTCTTGCATTGTTTTCATTTGCCTTCCCATTATAAATCCTGACTGATCATTGTGAATTATCTGTTGCATAACCTGCATTAATCTGTTCGCTAATATCTTTGCAAATATCTTATAATCTGTATTCAACAGAGATATTGGCCTATAGTTCTTCAGTTGACTAAGGTCTTGATCTTCCTTTGGAATCAGTGTTATGAAGGCTGTCCTCCATGATGGAGGCGTCTCTCCTCCTGTCTGAATTATTCTAAATACCTCCTTCAAAGGTTCTACCATTTCGAGCTGCAAAGTCTTATAATAGATAGCGGTCAGGCCATCTGTCCCTGGAGCCTTACCAACTTTTAATTGCTTAATTGCTGAGATAATTTCCTCAGATGTTATTAATTGGTTCAGTCCTTCCCTTTGTTCCTGTGTCAGTAAAGGAGCATTCATCCCCTGTAAATATCTATCTATATCCGACCCTTGAATTGTATCACTGGCATATAATTTGGAATAAAATTCTGAGAAAGCCTTTTTAATAATATCTTGCTGATATACCTCTTTTCCTTTATATTCTATTTTCTCTATAGTACGCAATTTTTGTTAGCAAGTAGGCTAACCATCTACCTGGTTTATTAGCATTATAAAAGGTGTTGTGTTTGGCATACTGTAGATTGGTTGCCACCTGGTCTTCCATCAACATATTAAACTGCCCTTTAAGTAGCTTTATTGCTTCCTTCACCTTTCTATCATCTGGGTTCGATATAAGTTCCTTTTCTTTTTTCCCTATCTCCTCCTCTAACTCCTTTCTCTTTTGTTCTTTTGTCCAACTTCTTTTGCAATTACCTTTTGAGGCTTTCCCTCCTTATGGAGGGTGTCAATGATGGTTTTCTGCACAACTGTCAGGTCAGCAGTCTTTCCCGTGATTGTGATTCCTACTGAACCAGACTGAGAGACCATTTAAAGGCTCAGGAACCTTTTGCAGGTGTTATGGCTTAATTAGCTGATTAGAGTGGGACACTTTGAGCCTAGAATATTGCACCTTTTCACAATATTCTAATTTTCTGAGATTGTGGATTTGGGGTTTTCATGAGCTGTAAGCCATAATCATCACAATTATGGCAAATCGTGGCTTGACCTATCTTGCTTTGCATGTAATGAGTCTATCTCTTATATTAGTTTCACCTTTTAAGTTGCATTACTGAAATAAATGAACTTTTGCATGATATTCTAATTTTTCGAGTTTCACCTGTACATACACACACACATACATACATACATACATACATACACATGGAGAAAGAGGGAGAGAGAGAGAAGAGTAGAGTAGTTGTGGGGGACAAGCAGAGATATAATTGTCTATATAGACCTATTCTTCTGAATACAGATATGAAAAGGAATGTTTTCCAATTAATTTCCACATTACCCCTCTTCAGAGCATGGTAAGCAACTTAAAAAGACTATTCCGTATCAAAATAAGCTTCTCAGCAGACTCCAATTTTGTCAGATTTTTTTTTCTGATCATGCACATCTGATACCAATTTATAAAAAATTAACATAAAGTACAAAATAATCAGGGCTGCATAAATTAAATTTAGACGTTTCTGCCTGAATCCTCCCAACCAACACTCCTCATTTGGAATGTTTGAAGCTTGGAACATTTTGTAACATTCTTTGTACACTCCAGATGTTCTAGTCTACGTCTCCCATAATCCCTCATCCATATTGCCCCAATGATTAACATTTATCTCCAATCCATAAAAATTGAAGTCTTTCCTGATCTGATGCCTGGGGGATGTACTAAGCTATAGCTGCAATAATTAAATCTAATTAGCGTGGCAGAAAAAAAGGATCTTCCCCCCAGGGATCTAAGCAATTGTTCCCATATCTGGAAAACATCAGGCGGAAGAGCCATTTTGACATGGTGGTTTAGGTAGGCTAATGTAGAAAACAGGAGATTGGGAGTTCTAGTCCCACCTTAGCCATAACAACTAGATGAGTGAGTTTGGGCCAATCACCAGGAGACCAGGAGTTCTAGTCTTATCTTAGCCATGAAAGCTGGCTAGGTGATTTGAACCCCAATGCAAACCTGATGAACCCTCACCAACTGTTGTGGTTCTCCAGCAGCAGGTGCGGGTGGCGGAGGTCTCGGAGAGTGATGACTCAGATGAGGGCCCTGTGTGTGATGCAGGGATGGGGCCAGGACCATCAGGGAGGGGAATGCTGCCTTTGGAGATTGTGGAGGCTGGCAGCAGTGATGAAGAGGTCCCCGAGGAGCCTATGCCCTGTGCACGTGCACGCAGGGCTGCTCAGAGGAAAGAGCAGCTGCCGCAGCACAGGTGACTTGGGAGTAAGGCTGCAAGGTAATGGCCCTTCCATGAGAAGATAAAAGCCAACTGAGAAACTGCAGTTCTTTGCAGAAGGCAAAGAAGTTTGATACTTGAGCCTGGTGGGCATTAGGAATATCCAAGTTAGTGTTTGGAGACTCTTTGATTTATTGTTTAGGAACTTTATCTGTTGTTGCAAAAACTTGGCAAGGCTCTTTCTTATCAGAGCTAATTAGTTGGAAGCAGCCTTTTATCTGTGAAGAAACAGGATTCATAAATGAAACAGTAGAAGGTTGTGCTGTTACCTTTATCTTGTGTTTACTCTCGTGGAACCAGGTTTGGGTCAGAACACCAACCCATCCGCCCAACCCACGTGACAACAATCAAACCAACCCCTTGATGGCTCCCATGTGACTTTGTGTCCCCAGGCTAGCTGGCAAAACCAGGTCTTCAGGGCCTTGCAAAAAGTGTCAAGATAGGTTATTCTACTTATGAACTTGAAAAAGGAGAAGGAACCACCCTAATAACCATTAGATGTACACTATCACGTTCCCCGCTGAAAATAAACTGGGTCTTATATTAAGTTTTGCTCCAAAAGATGCATTAGGGCTTATTTTGTGCTTAGGTCTTATTTTTCAGGGAAATACGGTACTAAATGCATCCATCTGGCTGATGATCTTAACTGGGACTTGTTTTGGGGGTAGGGCTTATATTATGATCATCCTGGGAAAACCATGCTAGGGCTTATTTTCCAGTGGGGTCTTATTTGAGGAGAAACACAATATAAAAGGATGAAACTGGGATGATCATGGCAGATCTGAAAAAGGCAGTGTGAGAGAGGGGGGCATGGAGATCGCTAATCCAGAGAGTGGCCAAGGGTCAGACACAACTGAATGGTTGACGATGATGGAAACAGTCATTAATTTAACAAAACTTGAGCCATCTTTATAGCAATAGCATTTAGGCTTAAGGCTTAGATACCACCCCTGCAGCCCTCTCTGGGTGGTTTTACAATATAGAAGCATTATTTGCATATTTATTTATTTATTAATTCAACTTATATGCCGCCCCCTCTCCCAAGGGACTCGGGGCGGCTCACACTAAAATACAATACAACAATAAATTACTTAAAACTATATTAAACAGGTTATAAGCCGAATAAGCAATTTAAAACCCCCATATTAAAACAAAACCCCAAGAGTCAACATAGCCCAGATTGTAAAAACAGCCAGGTTTTTAACACGTGGCGGAAGGTGCGGAGATCGGAGCCAACCGAGCTCCAGCGAAGAAGATTCCATAAAGCGGGGCCACCGAGAATAGGCCCTCCCGGGTTCCAGCCAAGCGACATTGGGCGCAGATGGAACCCTGAGGAGACCCGCCTGTGGGCCCGTACAGGGCGGTTGGTACTTGATGCTGGGAGGAGTCGTTCTCGTAAGTATCCTGGACCCATGCCATGCAGGACCTTGAAGGTTAAAACCAGCACCTTGAATCTCACCCGGAGGGCAACCGGAAGCCAATGCAGATCACGAGGAGGGTGTGACATGGGAGTATCAGGGGGCTCCCATCACTACCTGCGCGGCCGCATTCTGCACCAGCTGAAGCCTCCGAGTGGTATGCAAGGGCAGCCCTAAATAGACAGCATTACAGTAGTCCAGTCGGGAGACCACGAGCGCTTGAGTGACCGTGCGCAGAGCATATTGCCCCCAATAATCTGGATCCTCATTTTACCAACTTCAGAGGGTTGGAAGGCTGAGTCAACCTTGAGCTGGTCAGGCTCAAACTCCAGGCTATGGGCAGAGTTATCCCACAATACTGCATTCTAAACACTGCACCTCCAGGGCTCTGGTGTGTTTTTAAAATGGTAAATTTTATTAATTGGGAGGGGGGTTGCAAATGTCATTTAAAAAGGTGAGAGACCCACTGGTGATCAGAGACATGATAGTGCCATCTCTACATCCATCTCTCTTGCATCCAGTTTTGGTCGCCACAATGTAAGAAAGATGTTGAGACTCTAGAAAGAGTGCAGAGGAGAGCAACGAAGATGATTAGGGGACTGGTGGCTAAAACAGCTGGAACTGGGTATGTCTGATGAAAACAAGGACTGGGGTGACAGGATAGCAGACTTCCAATATCTCAGGGGCTGCCACAAAGAAGAGGAAGTCAAGCTATTCTCCAAAGCACCTGAGGGTAGGATAAGGAGCAATGGTTGGAAACTAATCAAGGAGAGAAGCAATTCAGAACTAAGGAGAAATTTCCTGACAGTGAGAACAATTACCCAGTGGAACAACTTGCCTCCAGAGGTTGTAAATGCTCCAACACTGGAAGTTTTTAAGCAGCGATTGGGTAACCATTTGTCTGAAGTGGTGTAGGGTTTTCTGCCTAAACAGTAGGTTGGACTAGAAGACCTCCAAGGTCCCTTCCAACTCTGTTATTCTAATTCTAATTCTACCCATAGATGCTATGGTTCCTTCTTAGCCAGCCTACTACCTTTGCAGAGTGTTAAACCCTGTCAAAAAACCAAAATGGACAACCACCCACAAATATCCGCTCAACCAGGTTACCAATGACATTATTTCAAAGCAATTCTTTGTCACGAGGATAACCTTAATTCCAAATTTGCAGTGACAGGAGTTCATGGCAGATTAGAGACGGTTTACTGGAGCCGACAGTTTTGACCTCAGCAGGCTAATGACATTATCAGCTGTCTTGTATGTTGGCACTGAGCAAGGCTGATACATTCTGTCTCTAGCTAATTTAAGCAATTTTTCAAGAGTCTCCAGCGAAAACACGCCAGTGTGTGTCTTACACTGAAACAGAGAATACTCTGTGCTTATTTAACGTGCTTTGGAACTGTAGATCAATGGCTCCTTTTCACTTTGCCTTATTGTCATGGTTTTGGGTTCCCATTTAATTAGCACAAAGCTAACTAGCACAGGACAACAAAAGATGTCCATCAGAGGTTAGATCCATGACGTCAGGGGAAGAAACAGAAATGCAATTGATGGGCTACTGAAAGAGCAGAGACAGATTAGTCCTGAAAAGTAGCTGGATCAGATCCTTCCAATTTTATTTTATTTAACAAAGTTTGAAACTGCCCATCTGTCTCAGCGAAGCAATCTCCTTTTGCAACCTTCTGACAGCTAAGTCAGAAGGTGTACAAATAAAATACAGGTGGTTATGACCATAATTGAGGGCCAAATTTATGTTGCTAAGTGAGACATTTGTTAAGTGAGTTGTGCCCCATTTTACGACCTTTCTTGCCACAGCTGTTAAATGAATCACTGCAGTTGTTAAGTTAGTAACCCAGTTGTTAAGTGAATCTGGCCTTCCCCATTGACTTTGCTTGTCAGAAGGTTGCAAAAGGAGATTGCATGACCAGAATAGAATGGAATGGAATGGAATGGAATGGAATGGAATGGAATAGAATAGAATAGAATAGAATAGAATAGAATAGAATAGAATAGAATGGAATAGAATAGAATAGAATAGAATAGAATAGAATAGAATAGAATAGAATAGAATAGAATAAACAGAGTTGGAAGGGACCTTGGAGGTCTTCTAGTCCAACCCCCTGATTAGGCAGGAAACCCAATGTGCTTAAGCAGGAAACCTGGGGACACTACAACCACCATCAATATGAACCAGTTGCCAAGCATCTGAATTTTGATCAAGTGACCATGAGGATACTGGAACAGTCATATGTGTGAAAAATGGTCATGTCACTTTATTTCAGGGCCGTTGTAACCATGAACAGCCACTAAATGAACTGTTGTAAGTCAAGAGCTACCTGTACTAGAACAGAAAAATAGTATATAATATTTAAAAAGAGGCCAAGATGATTAGAATGTTAGGAGTTAATTAAAAGGCAGGGGAAAGCTTTCAGAGGGCTAACCAGCCTCACAGCTGTGTATTCCTCTGTGAGCCCCAAGAAGGTAGCAGAGCCAAGTTTTCACATCTTTAGAGAAACTCAGGAGGGGGCATCTCACCTCCAGAGGGAGAATGTTCCATAAGGTGGGGGCAACAGCAGAGATCTATGTATCATCTATCTATATCTACCTACCTACCTCTATCTATCATCTCTCTCTCTCCCTCCCTCCATCTATCCATCTATCCATCCATCCAGCCCTCCATCCATCCATCCATCTCCCCACCCATCCTTCCTGTCAAGGCTTGAAAAAAACCTTTTGTCAGGGAGTAAAAAATCTTCCAAACATCCCTGCTAATTAGAGGTGATAGACCATGCTTTTCTTTGCTGTCAACGTTGATAAAATTAGGCCTGGAAAGTAATCTAAGAAACATTTTTTATTTACAAAATAAGAAAACCTAACAAAGCTCCATACCGGCAGCTGAATCTCATACAAGCATATAGGGGGGGAAAAAGAAGTTACAGGAAGTTAAGTAAAAAAAACTTTTTACACATGCGCAGTAAACTCAGACATCACAAGACTTTCTTATCTCATTACTATGGAGACAAGATAATAAATGCTGCTGGCTAGCAGACACTTGCTTGCTATAATATTCGCTTAGGAGCTTGGCAGACAAAACTCAAAACAAAAACGCAGTGACACTTCCATCCATCCATCCATTCTTCCATCCATCCATCCATCCATCCACCCATCCATCCATTTATCTATCTATCCTGCCCTCCCTCCCTCCATCCTCCTATTAAGAAACAGGGATGATTTGAGCCAATATGTTAAACTACGAACAAACTGGCAATGGCTGGCATTCACCATATTTATGAGAATATCTCCGTTAAGTTTCCAACTGACTTGGTGAAATGCAGGAGCTGATATCCATCTAATACTGGGGTGACTCTGTGTGATATTTAAAAATAGTAATTGCATTAAATTAATTGGAGGGCTGCAACTGAAAAACAAACATCATAGCAAATACACACATAAAAAGAGAGATAAAATGATTAATTAAGGTCTAAGAAACACAAGGACATGCCAAGAAAATAAAAATACAGATCACACCCTCCTCCATATCTGCTGTCATCTCTTGCTGTCCTTGATATAAATACACTTTATATTAAATCACGTTGTCAAATAAAATTTGGGAAAATTGGGGAAAAAGGGAGCCTGTAGGGGAAATAAAAATGTTTCTTTTTGTCTTATTTGGTGGCACTTTGGATGAGACATTTAGAACCTTCCTTTTCAATGAATATTCTGTTAGTAAATAATTTTCTGCTTCTTCATCAGTTGCCCATTCGTTCCAGACATTTAATTCCATCACTTCTAGAAAACAATTGAGCTCCATTGAAGCAACAGGGGTCGTTGTCTGTGTTGCCTCAAACTCGGAGCCAAACCAAGGCCCGGAATGTCACATCACAGCCTTCCACCCAGGACACTACATCACAGAACTCAGGAGATTACAACACAAAACATCAGGAGGTTGCAACACAGACAACGACCCAGGAGATTACAGCACCACACCCAGGACGTCACAACAATAGAACTCAGAAGGTCATCACACAGCCCATTACCCAGGTTGTTACAACACAAAAGGCTGAGAGACACACAGCCAGCACCTCAGCCACATAGGGTCTCAGGAAAAAGCCATCCAATCTGCATACATCAACTCCATCAACCAATCAAGAAGTAACAACACAGCCAACTCTGGAGTTTAAAAGGGAAAAACAGCCACTATCACACACTTCTCCCAGAAGAACGAAGCTGAAGACACCAGCCTGAAGATGACGGATGAGATTTCGTCGAAATGTTGCCAAGGTATTCTCAATCTTACATGGGACAAGACCGATACACCAAGACCTACATATATATATATATATATATATATATATATATATATATATATATATATATCCCTATCTCCCGAAGGACTCAGGGTGGCTCACAACAATAAAAAACACACAATACAAAAATTTAAAATTTAAAAAATATTAAATAGAAATCCCAAAAAACATTAATTAAAACCAGCAACAGCAAATATTCACTAATAAAACCAATAAACCCCCCCTCAGTCCAGGTCGGCCTGTTGAAATAGCCATGTCTTCAGGTCACGACGGAAGGATTGAAGGTCAGGGGTCATCCGCAGCTCCAAGTGCAGCTGATTCCACAGGGTGGGTGCTCCCACAGAGAGGCTCTCCCCCTGGGGGTCACCCGCCGACACTGTCTGGCCGACAGCACCCTGAGGAGGCCCTGTCTGTGGGAGCACACAGGATGGTGGGCAGTCGTTACTGGCAGTAGATGTTCTGCAAATACCCCGGCCCTAAGCCATTTAGGGCTTTATAGGTGATTACCAGCAGCTTGAATCTCACCCAGAGGGCAACCAGCAACCAATGCAGTTCATGCAGGAGGGGTGTAATATGGGAGTATCGGGTTACTCCCATCACAACCCGCGTGGCCACATTCTGCATCAGTTGAAGCCTTTGAGTGGTCCGCAAGGGCAGCCCCATGTAAAGAGCATTGCAGTAGTCTACACGGGAGGTAATGAGTGCATGAGTAAGCATACGTAAGGCATCTTGGTCCAGATAGGGGTGCAACTGGTGCACCAGGCGAACCTGGGCAAATGCCCCCCTGGTCACGGCTCCCACCTGATGCTCCAAACTGAGCCATGCATCCAGGAGGACGCCCAAGTTGCGCACCCTGTCTACGGGGGGTAACACCTTTTCCCCCATAACCAAAGAAGAAATATCCTGGATAACCCGATATGCCAGTACATACAGCCACTCGGTCTTGGCCAGGTTGAGTCGAAGCCTGTTCCTCCCCATCCAGATCCGTACCGCTTCCAGGCATCAGGACATCGTCAAGGGCATCGCTGGGTTGGTTTGGGGTGGAGATAAAAAGCTGGGTATCATCAGCATACTGATGGTACCTCACCCCAAAACCATGGATGATCTCACCCAGCGGTTTCATATAGATGTTGAACAGGAGGGGAGAAAGGACCAACACCTGGGGCACCCTACAAGGGAGGGGCCTTGGGGTCGATCTCCACCCCCCTGCCAACACCAACTGCGAATGACCCGAGAGGTAGGAGGAGAACCACCGCAATATGGTGCCCCCCACTCCCAACCCCCTAAGCCGGTGCAGTAGGATACCATGGTTGATGGTGTTGAAAGCCACTGAGAGATCTAATAGGACCAGGACAGAGGAATAACCTCTGTCCTGAGCCCTTCAGAGATCATTCACCAGCGCGACCAATGCCATTCCATGCTGTACCCAGGCCTGAAACCCGATTGATATGGGTCCAGATAATCAGTTTCCTCCAGGAACATCGGGAGCTGCCAGGCCACCATTCTCTCAACAACCTTCGCAACGAAGCGGAGGTTGGAGACGGGACGAAAGTTGTTCAAAATAGCCAGGTCCAGGGCAGGCTTCTTGAGAGGGGCCTCACCACTGCCTCCTTCAAGGTGGAGGGAAAGGATCCTTCACTCAAGGAAGCATTGACAACTGCCTGGAGCCAGCCTCGTGTAACCTCCTGGGCAGCATAAACCAGCCAGGAGGGACACGGGTCCAATAAACACATGGCGGCACTCAGTTTCCCCATGATCCTGTCCACCTCATCCAGAATCACAGGATTGAATTCTTCCCAGATGGTATCCACAAGACCCATTGCACACACACACACACACACACACACATGCACACAGATGGACAATAAATAGGAATATTCTAAAAAAGGTTTTCAAACACATCAAAGTTATATTTGTGATGTTTGGAAATAACTAAGCCAGGTCCATCACTGATCATGCCCAAATAAATTCTAAAACTGTTCTTAGCATCCTTTTAACTGAGAACCAGTATCTAAATATACTTGTCAACTCTGAAGCGAACCTGGCTGGGAAACTGCCATGTACTTATGCCAGTTGCACTGTCCCGGGGCCATGTGATCACCATTTGTAACCTTCCCAGCCGGCTTCCAGCAAGCAAAGTCAACTGAGTGAGCCAGATTGGCTTATTATCAATGTGCTTATGCACATAATTCAACTGGAGAAATTTAATTAACAACTGCAGCCTGTCAGGGTTCCAGAAAAACCCAACTCCAATTAAAAGCTCCAAGACAGGCATTTTCTCAAAGTTTCCTTTTATTAGAGTAATTATACTGGCACATCTGGGAAAACCCAAATCTGAGAGTTCTGGGTTTTCCCTTAGTAATTCAAAAGTCAAAATCCAACCCCTGCACCCATCAGTCCATCACTTGGTCCAATCACCAACCATCTCAACTTGAGACAGCCCTTCCACCACTCCTCCTCCAGGTGCAGGAATAACACGACATTGACCGAAAAGAAGAATGCTATTATGTCTAACTGCCAACACTCTAAAAATCCCTCCCCCTCCTACTTTTCCAGGCACAGGAATGTGGCAGCGTGGAAGCTTCTGGTACTAATATGGCTTCCAAAGCTGACTGTCAGGGCTCAGGCATCCACCCTCATTTAAATCATGAGTCTCTAGCCACATCTCTCAGAGTTTAAAGAAGATGTATTAAGAATGAAACATGCCGTTGCTACCTGGGTGTAGCCAACTCTGAGACACATCATTCATTTGATCCTGGTCTTCCCCCCACCCCCTGGGTGTATATTCTCCAATGGGACACATCCATAGCCAAGAGTCATCAATCATGCTCTCCAGTAATAATCTTGCACGCCAGAAGCTTCGGTCTCCTAGAAATTATCTATGAAGCATTTAAGAAATGTACTACTTCCCCCACGCCCTTTCTGCTGGCAACTCTAAAAGACCAGAGAAATATTTTTTGAGTCGACACTGACACAGTGATTCACTCCACAATTGCGACAAGAAGAAAGTTCATAACATGGGGCGCCACTCAATTAACCACTATTTTTGCTTAGCAATGGAAACTTTAGGTTCAGTCATGGTTGTAAGTCAAGGACTACTACTTGCATTCAACCACTGGCAGCTAAATATAGATGCAAGTTGTTCATTGCTAACACTTTGGGGTGATGCAATGATATAGCAGGGAGAAGAATTATGGCAATCAGCCTGCTGGGAGCCCGGAAGAAGAGTTGATCGGTTTCAATGCCAGCTATCCAAACAGCACGATCCATCTACAAAGCATCCAATTATAAGCACCCTGTCATTTGCAAAATACGCGTTATTTATCTCACACGGTGAAGTGTTCAGTTAAAGGCTTTTTTGAGCGTGGTTAAGAAGTATATGACAATGCAGGTATCTGCAGCTTTTCAAATGTGAATCCAAATGTGAGGATAAATGTCTATGGAGATACTCAGTCATCCAGGTCATGGTTGGCCCAAAGGTGCTTTTTCAACAGGACTTTTGTTTTTTCCTGGAAGACATTTCGCTTCTTGTCCAAGAAGCTTCTTCAGCTCTGATTGGATGGTGGGGAATGGAAGGATTGCAGACAGCTGGTCATTTGCATTCTTTCAGAGAGTCATTGAGGCCACTTGGAGGTTTCTCTGTGTCCTCAGGGTCACCTGGGTAGTGCAAATGGGTGTGGAGTCTTCTTGGAATTGCTTGAAAGGACTGTGTTGTAGACTGGAGATAAATGATGTCGTATCCTTCCCCCTCTGTGGGGATAGGGCTGTTCAGTTCTGACACAGATGGCCTCTTTGACCCCTCTTTCTTTTATGAACCCTTAAGGACACAGATAAATCTCCAAGTGGCCTCAAGGCAGTGGTGGGATTCAATTTTTTTTACTGCCGTTCTGTGGGCATGACTTGGTGGGTGTGGCAGGGGAAGGATACTGTAAAATCTCCAGTCAGAGGTAGGATTTGCTGCTTCTCCAAACTACTTAAAATTTCTGCTACCGGTTCTCCAGAACTGGTCAGAACCTGCTGAATACCACCTCTGCCTCAAGGGCTCTCTAAAAGAATGCAAAACCTTTAGAAAAAAAAAGAATGCAAATTACCAGCTGTCTGCAAGGAATATAAACCCTTCCATTCGCCACCATCTAGTCAGAGCTGAAGAAGCTTCCGTGATGAAAAGCTACAACAGATAACAGATAATCAGAGTTGGAAGGGACCTGGTAGGTCATCTAGTCCAAACCCCCACCCAAGCAGGAGACCCTACACCATTTCTGACAAATGGCAATCCAATTTCTTCTTGAAAGTCTCAAGTGATGGCGCTCCCACGACTTCTGAGGGCAAGGTGTTCCATTGGTTGATTGTTCTCACTGTCAGAAAGTTTCTCCTTATTTCCAGGTTGAATCTCTCCTTGTTCAGTTTCCATCCATTATTCCTTGTCTGGCCTACAGGCACTTCAGAAAATAGCTTGACCCCTTCCTCCTCTCTGTGGCAGCCCCTCAAATATTGGAAGGCCGCTATCATGTCTCCTCTGGTCCTTCTCTTTACTAGACTAGCCAAGCCCAGTTCCTGCAACTGTTCTTCATATGTTTTAGCCTCCAGTGCCCTAATCATCCCGGTTGCTCTTCTCTGTACTTTTTCTAGAGTCTCAAGAATAACCAGAAAGTCCAGTTTCCTCTTGAAAAAGCATCTTTGGGGCAACCATGATCTGGATGGCTGAGAATCTTCATAGACATTGGACTGCTGGCCACTGCTCAGCACATCCAGTGTCATTAATCCTCTGGGCCACCACATCCCCAATAGCATAGTCAATGGGGAAGCCAAATTCACTTAACAACCATGTTACTAACTTAGCAATTATATCAATTCACTTAACCAATGTTGGAGACATCAGAATAGAGCCAGAAGGAACTTTGGAGGTCATTTAGTCCACCCACCTGCTCAAGCAGATCCTATACCATTTCAGACTTGTGACAGCCCAATTTCTTGTTAAAACCCTCCAGTGATGAAGCACCCACCACCTCCGAAGTCAAGCTGTTCCACTGGCTAATTGTCCTCACCATTAAGAAGTTTCTCCTTAATTCCAGGTTGCTTCTCTCCTTGATTAGTTTCCATCCATTGTTTCTAAACCTGTGGACTTCAACTCCCCCTATTCTGCCAGGAAACCCTGTGCTAAAGGAGGTTTTACATGGGATGCTTAATACAAATTCAGATTGGATTAACACGACACCACCTTCTTCAACATGGCCCAGTTGTGTCAGTGAGATGTGACCTTTACAAAAACGTCTATCAGGGCATGTCATTTTTTTTCCATTCCTGCCTGTATCAATTTCCAATAACACTCACAGTGAGATAATGGAACTTAAGGGCTTCTCACGTCACTGTGCTTTACTTAGGTTGACACAAAGTGGATGCATTAAGACAGCCCTAAAGGCAGGGGAATTGTTGAATTCTTCAGGATATACACACATACATA
Source organism: Naja naja (assembly GCA_009733165.1). Classification (NCBI taxonomy): domain Eukaryota; kingdom Metazoa; phylum Chordata; class Lepidosauria; order Squamata; family Elapidae; genus Naja; species Naja naja. Next base: position 75,073 of record SOZL01000429.1, on the reverse strand, counting down.
GCCAAGTTTGCAATCTTAAAAGAAGAGGGCCAGAGGTAGCAATGTCGATGATATTAAGAATGGAGTTTTCTTTGTGTGGGAAGCTTTTTTAGAAGCAGTTTGTTCTTCTTCCTGTGTGTGTGTGTGTGTGTGTGTGTGTGAGGGAGGGGGAGAGAGAGAGAGAGAGAGAGGCTTAAACTAAACCCTAATTCCATCAATTATCAACCTGATAACCAAGAAGTTCACATTCTTGATTGATCTCTGCCGTTACATATTCTAGTTACAGATACATGAATGTCTAAACGTCCCTATTTATTTTATTGCCTACACTAACAGAAAAACAGAGTTGGGGGGACCTTGGAGGTCTTCTAATCCAACCCGCTATTCTGCCAGGAAACCCTGTATCATTTCAGTCAAATGGTTGTCTGATCTCTTCTTAAAAACCTCCACTGAGGGAGCACTCACAACTTCTGAAGACTGATTAATCGTTCCCACAGTCAGGAAATTTCTCCTTAGTTCTAGGCTGGATCTCTCTTTACTGATTTTACTTCTTGTGCCTGCCTTCAGGTGCTTTGGGGGATAAGTTGCCCCTCTTCTCTCTGTGACAGCCTGTCAAAGGTTGGAACACTTCTATCATGTCACCCCTACTCCTTCTTTTCATTAAATTAGATGTACCCAATCAACAGATAAAGCTTGTTAAGTTTGCATGAAGAGTCAGATGCGAAGAGTTCCAGCAAAGAGTTTATTCAGTGACTACAGCTCGAATGGACCCGAATTGGCTTGGCTACGGCTGCCTCTTATAGCCTGCAGCCGTAGTTGCCAGCCAATGGGAGTGCAGGGTTTCTTCCCGCACTATTTAAACCAATACCATTTGACATTTTACAAGAACAGTTCAAATAAACCAATAACATTCAAACCTACATACATAACAAAGCTAGTTCACCGGATTCTCCTGAGCATTTTTAAATTAAAGTTTGAAGAAAATGGCATAACTTTCTCACCTCACAGGGGCTTTTCACCCAACTTCTCCTAAGTGGCATAATGGTTAGCATAAATTACCACAAACCCATTTCTAAAATCTTTCCTCCTTTCACATGTAAATCTCCATCAATTGGGCAACTTGAATGCAAATTTCATCAACAGTATGTTTTAAAAAGGAAAACTTGCACAGAACCAGCCTTTTCTTTCCAATCTCTCTCTGTGCCATGAATATTTCTGAAAGAGAGAAACAGAACAGAATAACAGAGTTGGAAGGGAACTTGTCAGTCATCTACTCCAACCCTCCACCCAAGCAGGAGACCCTGCACCATTTCTGATAGATGGCAGTCCAGTCTCTTCTTGAAAGCTTCCAGTGATGAAGCTCCCACAACTTCCAAAGGCAACTTCTGTTCCACTGGTGGATTGTTCTCATTGTCAGAAAATTTCTCCTTATTTCGAGGTTGAATCTCTCCTTGATCAGTTTCCATCCCTTATCCCTTGTCTGGCCTTCAGATGCTTTGAAAAATAGCTTGACCCCCACTCCTCTCTTTGGCAGCCCCGCAAGTATTGTCTATCATGTCTCCCCTGGTCCTTCCCTTCACTAGACTAGCCAGGCCCAGTTCCTGTAACCGTTCTTTGTATGTTTTAGCCTCCAGTCCCCTCATCATCTTGGTTGCTCTCCTCTGCATTCTTTCTAGAGTCTCATCATCTTTTTTATAGTATAGTGACCAAATGCAGTATTCTAGGTGTGGTCTTACTAAGGCTTTATAGAGTGGTATTAATATCTCATGTGATCTGATGAACAAGTACTAGAAGATTTTGCTGTTAATGTTCGTGGAAGCATAGAAGAACGATAGATGGACAGCACAAGAAAACTGTTGTGGTTTGCCAGCAGCCTGTGCAGACAGCAATGGAAGCGAACCATGGGGAAGAACGGGGACCAGTCCGGGAGTCTGGAGAGGACTCAGATGAGGGTCCTGCATCCAATGCAGAGATGGGGCCAGGACCATCTGGGAGTGGGGTGCTGACTCCGGAGCCTCGGAGGCTGCCAGCAGTGAGGCCAAGGACCCAAGGGAGCCTGTTCACGGTGCGCATGTGCACAAAGCTGCTAGAAGGCAAGAGTAGTTGAGACAAAAGGGGTGACTCGGGAGTAAGGCTTGGAGGTGATTGCCCCTCCCATAAGGTTTAAAGGACAGGCAAAGGTGACAAAACCTTTGTAGGAAGCAAAGTCATTTGCTCTGTTCAGATTAATCCTTGAAGTTCTGTGTGGCCTTTGTACTTGGGTTGGTTTTTTATGGTTCATTTGGCACTCTAGTTGTTGGCAGCAATTCAAAGGAGAGAAAGGTGGGTGCTTATCTCAAGGGACTGTTTGGGACTCACTACCGGCTGGGAATGATCATAATTCCCAGCATTGAAATAAAACAAGAATTGCTTTAAGTAAGCATGTGCTTAATTACGGTCTCGGGGAGCCTTGGTCAGAACGAAAAGGAGTTGACACATCGATTTCAGCTCGCTGCTTATTCAGAAATCCATATTGAACCATCCCTGAGATGGCTGTCTATCTTCTACAAGGTAGTCCTCAACTTATGATCACAAAGTTTTGTTGCTTAGTGAAACATTTGTTAAGCGAGTTTTGCCCTTTTATAACTTTAAATGGTTTTCCCAGTTGCAATGTATAGCTGTGAAAGTTGGACCGTAAGGAAGGCCGAGTGCCAAAGAATTGGAGGCCTTTGAACTCTGGTGCTGGAAGAGACTCCTGTGACTTGGACTGCAAGGCGATCCAACCGGTCAGTCCTAGAGAAGATCAACCCTGACTGCTCTTTAGAAGGCCAGATCCTGAAGAGGAAACTCAAAGACTTTGGCCACCTCATGAGAAGGACAGACTCACTGGAGAAGACCCTACGGTCATGTAATCAAAATTCAGTTGCTTGTCCCAAAGGTGCTTTTTCAAGAGGCAAGTGGACTTTCTGGTTTTTACTTTTTCTTCGTCTTTCAAAGAAAAAACAAGAAAGTCCAGTTGCCTCTTGAAAAAGCTCCTTTGGGACCACCATGACCTGGATGACTGAGAATCTCCACAGACAATTCCATTGCTTAGCAACTGGCATGTACTTCTGACAGTCGGAGTGTTCTGGGGGTCATGTGATCCCCTTTTACGACCTCCTGAGAAACAAAGCCAATGGGGAAGCCAGATTCACTTCACAACCATGTTATTAACTTAACAGCGGCACTGATTCCCTCGACAAAGGTGGAAAGTAAGGTCGTAAAATGGAGCAAAACTCACTTAATGACTGTCTCGCTCAGCAATGGAAATTTTGTAGCTGTAAATCGAGGACTATCTGTACTGCTTAAGACTACTTCAGATCTGGGCTGAGGATGAGGTGAAAATAAAAAATCAAACAGCAAAATAACAAAGCAACTGTCAGCTGTACCTCCTTCAAATCCCAAGTGTCAGGTGAGGCTCCGTTCAAAATCCAAGAAAGAAAACCTTAGACTCCATTGTTATAGAGAAAAGGACTTTTACTGAAAAATTGAAGTGGTATCATCAGAAGAATATGAGATCTGAGGCAATAGGCACGAAAATCACATATACAAAGTTATGCCAGTGTTCCCACCCCCAATAGTTCAAACTGGCCATCCAATCTGTGATGTGTATAATGTCATGTGGGGCATCTTCAGGTGGTGTTTCAGACATCTGGCACACCAGGATGGTTGGCCTTGGCCTGAATCGATAAGGGGCTACATCTGTGCAGTAAGCAAGTAAGCATAGTCAAGAAAACATCCCAAGTTTTACATTTCACCCCCTCAAACCTCCAGCACTGTTCCCCCACCCCACAAAGTCCAATTAATCTTCTCTCACCCCTCCCCCCTTCCTATGGCAGCTGGAAAGACAAGCAGAAGAGGGATTCTTGGAGGCTGACACCAAGAAAGAAATCCTTCAACTCCATTAAAATAGAGAGAAGTACTTTTACTGAGTGATAGCAACAAAGGAAAAGCAAGATTCTGAGGCAAATAGGCACGGAAATTACATATTGAAAGTTATCCCAAGTTCCCTCCTCCAGGAGTCCAGACTGGTCATCCGATCTGAGGTGTGTTTAATGTCATGTGGGGTACATCTTCCGGTGGTTTCTCACTCATCTGGTATGCCAAGACAGTTGGCCTTGGCTTAGTAATTTAATTTAATTTAATTTAATGATGAGATTTATATGCTGCCCTATCTCCCTAAGGACTCAGGGCGGCTTACAATACTAAAAAACATATAATACAAAAGTTAAAAATAAATTAAACCCAGGAAAATCTCATAATCATAAAACCAACACATAAACACCCAATTAAAAACCCTCCCCCCCCATCAGTCCAGGTAGGCCAGTTGAAATAGCCAAGTTTTTAGGCCACGGTGGAAGGATTGGAGGTCCGGGCCCACCTGGAGCTCCAGGGGCAGCTTATTCCAGAGGGCGGGCGCCCCCACAGAGAAGGCCCTATTCCTGGGGGCAGCCAGCCGACACTGCCTAGCTGACGGCACCACCAGGAGGCCCTGCCGTGGGAGCGCACTGGGCATCGGGAAGTCGTTATCGGCAACAGGGTTTCCTGCCAGTACCCCAGTCCAATGCCATGAAGGGCTTTATAGGTCAGCACCAGCACCTTGAATCTCACTCGGAGGGCAATCAGTAACCAGTGCAGCTCACGCAGGAGGGGTGCAACATGGGAGTATCGGGATCCTCCCATCACAACCCGCGCCACTGCATTCTGGACAAGTTGAAGCCTCCGGGTGGTCCTCAAGGGCAGCCCCATGTAGATAGCGTGGAGCGTAGAGCGTAGTAGAGTTAATTCTATGCAGTTGTGCAGTAAGTAGGAAAGCATCCCCTCCTTTTTAGTTCACACAGCAAATGCTTCACTCTCCAGCAACCTTTCCCTCCCAAATACCAAATTACCCCTCCCTCCGTTGATATGGCAGCCAACCAGAATCAAGCAGCAAAAGATGTCACGAAAACTTTGTGGAGGCCGACAGTGACCCAAAAACAATCTGGGTAAATGTTTGTGTTACAGTTCAGTGCAAGGAAGAAAAAAAGTTCATAGTTTATTATCTATTTATGAGGTTGGCTGGCACTATGTGATTCTGAGCTTCAATGGAGCCAACCACAACTAACGCTAACACCTTGGCCCTAAGCAATTGACAGCTCTTTCCCTCCACAAGTTGTCTTTTCAAGCAGCCTGAGCTCGTCACTGCTAATCATCTCTTGATGACTTCTCCTGATTGATGGTTGCTATTCATAGAGCTTCAAATCAATTTTTTTAAATAGGAGAGTTTAGTCATCAGCCCCTTGCCTGGTGTCATGATGTTGCTATGAGAGATGTGCAATCTAAAGTCTTACATGTACTTACCTAAATGAATACCTGCAAATAAGCAGCAGTTTCTGTGCGTGCGCCAACACACACACACACAAACTAGAAGGGAAAGGGGGAAAGGGAGAGAAACAAGGAAGGGAAACAAAGGAAGGAAAGAGAAGGGGCAAAGGAAGAAAAGGAAATAGGAAAGGAAACAAGGAAGGGAAAGGGGAGGGAACAACATAACAGAATGTTATTCTGT